>JAWWES010000168.1:22082031-22156247 GCA_035583135.1 Lophotriccus pileatus
CAGGGAAACACACGAAAACCCATCAGGTCCACCCCTTCTTCTTCTGAGGGCCTAACAGGCCTCTGTTAACCCATACAGTCCTGCACAGTCTTTGTCTGTTTTACAAACCTCTGTAACACACAGGGGTTGTTCCTAAAGAGGAGGCATTGTGTCTCCTTCCAGCTTTCTCAGATGATGGTTTACAATGTGGCCACTGCACTTAGGCCAGGAAGAAGAGGGAAGGAATATCAAGGAGCAGAAGGCAAAAAAGTTCAACTTCTAGTATCTGTACAGACTGGGAATGAATCATGAGGCAGACACAGCTCCAGCAGTTGCTTTATATAGAATCATAGAATATCCTGAGTTGGAAGGGACCCATCAGGATCATCAAGTCCAACTCCTGGCCCTGTGTAGGACACTGGAAGAATCACATCATGTGCCTGAGAGGGTTGTCCAAATGCTTCTTGAACTCTGACAGGCATCTTGCTGTGACCACTTCCCTGGGGAGCCTGTTCAGTGCCTGACCACTCTCTGGGTGAAAAACCTTTTCCTGATATCTTACCTGACATCTAAATTTCCCCAGCTCAGCTTCATGCCATTTCCTTGGGTCCTGTCACTGGTCACCAGAGTGAAGAGATCAGTTCCTGCCCCTCTGCTTCCCCTCATGAGGATATTGAAGACCACAATGATATATCATGAATTTCATCTTGTGATGGCCAGAATATCCTGACATTTCCTTTGGAGGCTGAGCAGTTATGGCAAGTCTTTGTACTCTAAAGCTAGAGCAATGCATCACTCTTTGTACAGAGATTAACCTAAATGCTATTCACAAAAATGGCAACAAGCCCAGAGGGAACCGGGGCTATGGGTCTGGGACTTGGCACATCAGTGCTTATATTTGTGCAATAGCTGTGTGCCAGGGTCTGAGTACAGGTGGTGTCACAAGCAAGTGCATCTGTGGGGCTAGATTGTACCTGCAGGTGTCAAAGACATCTGGCAGCTGAAACTAAGTATCAGCATTTTCAGCCTGTTCACGATGTTGGTTTACAAATGGACTGATTTTATGTTCTTAACGTCTTCAGCAGAACTATGATACTCAAATCAATAGCACCCATATATCCTCTTATGCTTTGTGAAAATGTTTATGTGTGTGCAATCCAATCTTCTGTAAACAGCTTTACCTGTAGAGGAGCACAGATGGGTCTCCAATAGGCAGAAGAGCCATTGCAGAGTGATGGAGGAGTAGAAGCCAGGATGTCTGGGTCCCAGTCTCATATCTGAGTGTGTGATATTGTTCTGCTTTTTAAAGCAAGATGAATACCTTCTTCCCTAATAGCCTAAGAATGTCAGTCATACAATGTAAAAAAAATTGCTAAAAATGCATAGTTCTGTGAAAGTCTGTTTTTAGTTAACATTACAGCTCTGAAAAGCAGTCTAATGAAACAAACTAATAGTCACACTGGGCAACTGACCCTAGCTTTCTGCAATTCTCCCAAGATTGACAGGGTTCTCTGTTGGAGAAGGGCTGTGCTGTGACCTTCTCCTATGGTCAGGGACATGTCTCCTTCTCTAGAGAGATGCTAGCAGCCCCCTGCATGGCTAGTCCCCCAGGGCCAGCTGCTTTAGCCAACCCCCTGTTGTCCCTGCTTTGTCACTGCCCCCTCTTCCCATAGGATTCGTATTACCCCACCAATCCCAGGTCCAGGTGTCCTTTCTCCCATGGTCCCCTTCTTCTACCCCATATAAACCCACCATGTTGTTACAATAAACCAGATCAGCTTAGACCATAAACCTGCATGTGGTGTTTGTGTTTCTCTCTTGTGGATTTACACGTGGATACTACAACTCAGGACCAAGGACCCCGCTGGTCTGGACTTATCCCTTTTCCCATACCGGGTTAGTTCTCTGAGTTGTGATAAGATGTAAGTAGCTTTCAAAGATGTTTTCACGGTGGGAGCAATTATAAAAATCTCCTCTTCTGTGGAGTCTCTGGTATCTGCTAAGGCCCAAGTTTTAATTCAGCACAGGATGATTGCACTTGGTAGGGTTTCTGTCCTATACCCAGCCACTGAGTTTTTTTCTATCTTGTAAAAGTTGCATAGTTTGGGGCCAAAACCTCTGCTTCAGTTTGGTTTAATCTGGCTAGCAGAATCAAAGTTTTGCTGGGATGGTAAATGGACAAAAGAAGAACTGTGTTTCTTATTCCTTGTTTCCCTAGTAAACGAGGCTAAAAACAACTTTGAATGAAAAATTCCAACCAGCTCCAGTCACTACTTGGCGTACCATCAAAAGTTGCTGCCCTGCTGTAGAGAAACAGGACTTCATGACTTCATGAAGCTTGAAGAATAGGCTGTAGCCATTACAGTTGTACAGACTATATTGTCTCAGATTTATATGTGTCAGGGTCACCAACAGCAGAATAAAATCAGCCAATAGCTGATAACAGGATTTTCTGGATATATTTTGGGTCTGTATTTGTGTGCTGGTTTGAATGTGGTAGGGGGTGAAGGGTGCAATTTTATGAGGTTTAATCTCCACAGATACATAGAAAAACACCTGCAGTTTGTTAGCAAGTCAGTAAAGGTAGACTAGAACTTGACATTTTCAGGAAGGTTGGGAATGAAACCACAGTTTGTAGGGAGGATGTGGTGGTGGTTTGTCATGGACTGGGCCTGTGCCTTTCAGTATGAGATTCCGCAGCAATCCCAAATTCCAGCAGCAAAGCCTCGCATGTGTCTCACACATGATGCACTTTCACATCTCCTGATGAAGATTTGCTTGGTAAAGGAGAATCTCAGAGAGGAGACATTTGCTTTCAGGTCCAAGCTTTCACAGGAAAGAACTCTCTGCACATCATTAGTTTGCGGTGAGCTGAGTGAGCTAAACCTGATGGTATCCCAATCCTTCTCCAGTAACCACTCGATATGTAGATGGGATTATTTTGTCATTCATCAAAGTTTTTTGTATGTCTTCTTGCAAGTGGGAGCAGACCTCGTGCATTTTAAGGAACAGCCTGGCACTATCCCAAGACCAGGCACCCTGATTAAATACTGACACTGCTAGGAAGGTCCCTGGTGCAGAGGTGGCTGTTCTTGAGAGCATGTTGGACCCTTTTCCTGGTACCTTTGAGCAGCACCAGACAGGCAGACTGCAGGGGCTCTAACAGGGGTGGAAGATGGCTGGCTTGTTGTAAATCAATTACATGTAATTATAGCTGCTGTTTGTAGCTGGTAGGCATGCTTGGAGAGATCCTACAACATATTCCTATTTAAGAAGAATAAAAAAACTTTATACTTAGGTGAGGAGTTTTTGATTCAATGGTAGATCGTTGATTTCTTATGGAAACACTTCAGTTGTTTCTCACCAAATCTTTTGCCTTTTGTGGGTGGAAGAATACTCAAGGATAGTGAACCTTTCAATGAATTTAGAGATCATCATAATAAGGCATGTGTATAGCATGTTTTGCCCAAGCAGATGTAAGGCAAATTTCACACATCCTGACATTTACCGCTACATGCTGCACAGGATTTTGTGTGACTCTTGCTTGAAAGTTGAATCAACTATTCTGGGTCACTCAAAGTTTCTTGAGATTGTCAGTAAGTTTTAATGGTAGTTTTTTAAGGGTTTTTTTTATACAATTAAGAAATCTACGCACATTTTTGTTTAAGGGACTCCTCCCTTTCTGTTTTATCCAGTAGGACTCAGACTCCCATTATCCTCAGGAAAGGCTGACTGTTCATTCCTTTCTTTTGGAGCAATGCACTCTCACTGGAATTCAGTTTATATGTAATTTCTCTTAATCATGATTTGGGAATATTCTTCTGCAAGGTTCCTGCATTGTAAGGTCACTTTAAAAAGAAATGTGTGTTAAAACAAAAATGATTTAAACCTCTAATAGGCAGGGAGAATTAAAACAGTTCAGGCAGAGAAAAATATTATCTTTCTCTGAATCTCTAAAGCATTCCTGAAAGTATTTCAAGCCATTCAAATGCCACTTAAATCTGTCAGTCCTGGAGAAATACAGTAGTTTGGTGCACCAAATGTCTTATGAGTTGTTCAAAGGAAAGGAGACTCTGTCTTTGGTTTAGAGACATTGATGTCAGCTCTCTCTTCTTGTTACAGCTGCATATGAGCTGAAGCACAGTCTGTGAATTCACCAGGCATCAGAAACAGAAGTTTTAAGCCTCCTGTTGCCAAACCCAAGATGTCATGAAAATTCAGCAGCCAGGGAGGCAGTGGAAGTGCAAATAGCATTTCATCTCTGCAGCTTCGGGATTAGGTTTTGACAAAATCATGGCAAGAGAATTTGTTTGTCTGATCCTCTCAAAATGTCCTGCTCCTCCATAGACTTATTCACACTATTTTGCTACAGTCAGTAGCTTTTACTCTACTGAGGTTTTGGACTGGAACAGAAACTAAAAGAGTTCAGGACTGAATCTCAAACAAGGCAAGTCAGGACTGGAGTAGCAGGAAGGCGAGCCAAGAACAGAGTCAGTGTGTGTGCACTGGCTGAGCTGAGGCATTGGGCATAGAGTGCAGTGGGCTCTGAACTAGAGCAAAGTTGTAAGGAGCTTAAATCCTAAACTGAGCTGCAGAACAGAATCAGTCTCTGAATCAGCTGGATGCCACATAGAAACCACTCTTCCCTTTCATTCATTTACAGTAATGCAAGGTTATAAATGACAATACAGGGTGCCCCAGCTCCTGAATGGACTTACAGCAGACACTGACTCAACCTCTGCATGCATTTTACAGTATTCTGGACCAAGAAACACAGCTGTTTTGCCATTTGTATGCTATTCTGATGTCTTGGCCATCTAAGTGCTTCATGGGCAGTCACCTGCAAGGATCACAGTCTTTAATCTCTGAGCACAACCTCTGCAGCCATTGCCATCTGTCCTTGGTTCAGTTCCCTGCTGCTTTCTCCAAGCCTCCCTCAGCAATCCTATGGTGGATACCACAGGCAATCTCATTGCTCCTGACCTGTTTTAGTCCATTAGAACAAATATTCTTCTAAAGTTATTTCCTTCAGAGCAGTCTTGTCCTCTGCAGTTGCCCTCAGCACTTGCAAAGTCTCCCCTCCTCACGCATGCTCACAGGACTTCCTTTTCATTCAGTTCTTTTATTTGGAGGACCAGCTGGACAACTCCAGCTGTTTCCCTCCATGAGCAGTTTCGGAAATGAGGTGATAACCTTAGCACTTCTTGAGCCTTGAGCCCCCTGGCTGAGGGGAGGTTGCAGATTAAATTAACAGTCTGCAAAATATTTGAGGTTAAGAGCAGAGAAGTTGAGAACCAGTGGAATTTTCCATCTCACCTGGGCTGTATCCCTTTCACCCTGTGCTGCTTGTCAAGCCTCAAGGGTGTACAGCTTGCCTAGTTTTTTTTCCAATTATTTTAATCTTTTGGTAGTGTTAAAATGGGAAACTTCTAATTAAAACTGCACATGAATTATCCTTTGGGGGCCAGCAGGATGCACTGTCAGAGGAGCAACACGTTCTGGGGGGAAAGCATCACCAAGAGATGATTCTACTCAAACACAACCCCTCTCTCAGAGCACCAGTACTAAGAAAAGGATTTGCAGGGTTACTTGCAGGGGACCATACGAAGGTTAAAAGAAGTTTCTTTCCCTGTGTATGTTCAAAGGGGAAATACAATTCACAGCCATGGAAATGGCCCATATCTGATCCACACTCAGAAAACACAAAGAGCAGTCAACAGCCCATATTAAAGCATTGGACCTTCTGCTTTAACTCTTCTTTTGTATGCTAAGAGGTGGTGATTAGCAAAGTTTAAAGAAAACCAGGAAGGTGAAATAAGTAGTTTGGGAAGACACCTTTTATGTATGTAAAATGTCACTAAAAATGGAGGAAGAAGGTGATTTATTGTGTGTTTTGTAGTTTCTGGCAGTTGTCACAAATGTATTTCATCTTCTGAAAGTGTAAGAGTGTCATCTGTCAGGTGATATCCTGCAGCTCTTCCATATATACTGTCATTTCTGGAGCGGTGTGAGGTCTGGAAGTGGTTTTGTATGGTCTCATGTTCTGCCCCCTCTCAAGGCCATGACCACTACCGTTGCTGTCAGAGGTAAGATACTGTGGTAGCATTCTATTTTCCTTGATGCCTTTGAGCAGTAGCCGCCCCATCTGTCCTGGCTGCTCTGCTTTTAGAAGCCAGCCTACAGATGACTAGTAATGACAAGAATCTGCCTGGAACAACTTCAGACAAGCTGGAAGTAGCCTGCTTTTTCCATGACTTAGGGGATGTGTGAGGGAGGACTACTCTGGTTACTTACTTGTCAAAAAAGATGTAACAGGTGGCAGCATCAAGTGTCCTTCATGAGGGTGGTGAATGACAAGACAATGGTTTTCTTGCTGTCTGTCCATCATTGGACTGTAGCTTTTAACTGCTCAGTGAAAGGTAACTGAGAAAGCAAACCATCTTACATATGCTACCTAAGGAAATTAGATAGCAGGCTGCAAAGGAAAATATCATTTTCTTTGGTTTTCTGGAATGTTCCTCAATAAACATTAAGCGAAGAACAGGTCTGTCTGTCGTGTCATCGCTCTTACTCCATTTTTGGAGAATCTGGGATACGTATTTTTGTTCATACAACAGAAGAGGTCAGAGTTTAGGAGTGATGCCAATCATGATCAATAGAATTGCAACACACTTCCGTGTAATGCTCCTAAAGAGAGTCTGAGACAGCATATTGAGAGTATGAGTTGTTAAATGCCCTATGATTAGGAACCTGACTTTGAGCTCAAGCACCAGTTGTTTATTTGCAACTGGTTCCCCAGGTGTTGACTGCCACAAACATGAGAGAAGAAAGACACAGGCTGATGAATCCAGGCCCACAAAGAACGAGAACAGCAGGAGTGGGGGGAGGTGTGTGGGGGGAAGATGTTGCCAAATCACCGAGAAAAATCCTGTTTTAATTGATGGCAACACTTCTTTTGGTCCAGCATTATCATTACATAAGTGCAGTCTGGTTCGTATTTCTGCCACTGATATAGGAATTTATTAATGAGAGTGATCAGCGGGAGACAGGACAGCAAAGGAGATTGGAAAGGTTTTATCTGTAACTTGCTGTTTCAAACATAGTTTAGCTCAACAGTGACTAGTGATTATTAATGTCTGATATTTCTTGGTAGGCCCTGCATGAAGTAAATTAGTAAATCTTTCATCCAGCTCCCCCTCAGAAAAACATGAACCATAACTGACATTAATTAGATGCCTCATTGGCAGACTTGTAGGGAGAGCAAAAACTGATAGAAACTGTGTTCTCATTTTCCCCTGAGTTATCCACACATTCAGAGATAGGCTCCTGGCAGGTCGGGTTGGGTGTATAATGGTGATCTGAGCAGTAGATTTGAAGAACTTAAAAGATTTAAGTGAGATTTTGATATCCTGTGCTCCACGGAGACTGGCATTGCTTGTAATACACCAAAGGTTTTATTTCCTAGAGAGCTGGCAAGATAACCCCGTGCAGCCACCTACTACTGATGCCAACTCTCTGTGAATCTGAACTGTTATTCCAAGGGTAAGTATGTAGATGGTGAGCATCTGTTTCTTCTGCAGGAACACAGCTGGCTTACAGTCTCAGCCAGACCAAGGGACCACGGAATATTTGTTCCATGGATGACAGTCACACAGTTCCCAAAGGAGATGAGAATTTCCTATCAGGGAACATGAGTACAGACTCAGAGGCTGATAAGAATGTTGCTGGGTTTTTGTTCTTGAAATTATTACTGGATGAAGCATGGAAGAGTTCTCCATGTCATAACTGAAAAGGTGGAAGTTTGGAATTAGCTACCAGCAAGAGAAGACCACCTTTTTTTCAGTTACAGACACTTTACTCCTCCTACTCCAGCGTGGTGGTTTGCTTGTTTCTTTAGCACCTCTTTAGTGCAATTGTAAGATCCCTTGGAAAGCGTCCCACTTACACACCTTTTCCTTAGGATATGAGTCCCTGGGGAAGACCTCCTATAGACTGTTTGCTTAGACACCTGTGCACTGTAATTTATGTCTAATTGAAATTGCATTAATGGTATGATTCCATTACAGGCAAGCAAGATGCTTGCTGCAAGAACACTCCCAGTGGGCCTTGACTCAGCTGCAATAGATAATTTATAAAGTGCTGTGGATCTGCTCAAAGCTCCAGTGTTAAGTACAGGAGACACAGGGCTATTCATTATTAACACGACATTATGCTTTTTGCTCAGCAAAAAATGTGAGTCTGGGATGAGCAAAGCTCTGTGAAAGGTGAGATTTGGGACTGTCAGTTTGACTGAGCTATTCCTCAGACACTATCTCTTAGTCTGTGCTAGCTTTTGAAATCTCTTTGAAAGATAAAGTTCATATCTCTGTTCTGTCATGGTATTCCAATGGTTTGTCAGTTCTCTTTAGATCTTCTTGCTTTGCATTGTAATTTTTGTGAAAAGACCAGGGGTGAAAAGAACTAACAGCTGCTTTGAGGCAGGCCTGTTGTAAAGCAGCAAGTCAGGATGCTCTAGGCCTGGTTTTCAGTTACTGCAAACCTGAGTTTCTCTCTTCACTTCCACATTTCTGCATGTATTTCCTAGTCTGCCTCTTCAAGAAGCTTTTGCTGTCTCAAACATGGGCCACCACTGTTGGGACACCAAGAAAAGAGGAAGGTTTTTTTGGTATGACAGGAGGGTAGTGAAAGGATATTCTTCTTAGAACTGGCTATCCAGACTATAGTCCCACACCATCGAAGGGCCCAGGTGAGAGAAAGAGAGAAAGAAGAGTTGAAAGAAAGAGGGTCTCATCTCTTTCTGAATCTTCAGCTCCTTTTTCTTCTTGCTGCCATTGTCTCTCCCCAGAGCCTAGGAATACCTGCCTGGAAAATGCTGCTCTCTTTGGCAGCTCCCCTCTCTGAAGCAGAGCCCCAGTTTCTGCCTTTGGGGGAAATTCAAAAACACAGTCACAGGTGGCACTCACTGAAGAATCAAAGAGCATGAAAGGAAGAGATATGCAAGTTAAAACTAGAGGTAATTTAGCCTTCCCTGAGTCTTGCATCCTCTCTCCAGAACTCTGCAAGTGTACCTGTTCCCCTGCATTTTCTGCTATTGTTTGTGCCGGTCTCCTGTTCTCGTGCAAGAGAGCACTGTCAGGAGCTACTGTTCTCAGTTCTATCTCATATGACTGCATTTTACTGAAGTGTATAAAGGTATATGAGAAACCAGAGCTGCTTTAATCTGGAAATTAAAGCAAAAATCTGTTAAAGACGAAGACTTCCTAGAAAAGCTTTGCATGTCTTTGTGAAGATGTTCCAGGTTAGTTATCCTCTTCTCGATAGACTGTAGGCAACATTATTACATGTTTTAATCTTCTAAAAAGAGAGAACATTCTTTGCAAAATTCTCACCCTCTTGACCTCTTTGTAATTAGCTCTGCTAGCAAGTCATTAGCAATTGTTATTACAACAAAATTTGAAGTCAGAGGTGACGAATCAGTATGACCTGCTTAGTCTTGATTCATCTGCCTCCACTTTACTATACATGTGTATTCAGAGCCACCACCACTAATTTCAGTAATATTTCAGTTTTAACTGTGCATTTGTGAGGAAAGAAGGGGACATTCTTTTGGCACTGGATCTTCCAAATCTGCACAGAGCTTTGAATCTCTTGGCAGGAAGATGTGCATTTTTAAGGGGTCACACATTGAAATTATCAGTAGAAAATTTGCCCTCTAAAACAAGAAACTGAAAAAACTTTTGTGTTTTTAAAATGTTTTTTTCTTTATAAATAGAAGGAAAGTGCAGGCTTCAGAGCCTGAGAACCGAGACCAGACACACACCAGGAAGCATGGCCTTTTCAGTTATTTATTGGGTTACATTTTTCATTTTTAGTGCTTGATGGTTGATCTTTATAAACTCTTTCCTCTCCTCCCACTGTCTTTTCTTCATCTGTCCTTTATACAGTTTGAATACTTGTGGGAGCAGCTGGATTAACAGCTCTAGGGACTTGTAGGGAGAAATGAACATGAGCATTTGATGGCTCCAGCAGCTGTGAGTCTGATGCAAACTCCACTGAAAGTCATGGAAGGGAAGAAAGAATCCAAGTAGGTACATAGGAACTGCAGTTGAGCACAGTGCATATCAGGTCTATCAAGACATACAGCTGCACCTGTGGACACCTATCTGCTGGCCCCCTGACTGCCCAGAGAGATCACTAGGGAGTGTGGCCCTATTATGTTGCCTGTCTAATGTTGTGTGCTGCTCAGCTGGCCAGTTGGCTGCTTATCATTTTGGATTTTTTTTTCTTTTAGTTAATTGGTGGCTTTTGACCTTCTGCTTTGGCTCTTCACATAATCTATCAACACCAGTGGACTGAGAAATGGAAAATCTCTAAGGAGATCAATGTGGCTCTCCCTTACCACCTGTCCTTGAGAAAAGTCCACATGGGCTGCTATCAGCACACGCATGTTCAGAGGCACTTTCTCTCCTCCTGCTGAATTGATCTTGTTTCCTCTCTCCCCTTCAGGTGTGAACATGAACCAACAGTGAGGGAGACAAAGACAGTAAGCTTGACTGTGGGTCTGCCTGCAGCCCAGAACCCCACCCTGGGAAAAAGTCTAACAGCAGAACTGTCTTCCATGAGACCAAAAGCTGTAACTTCCAATGGTTCAATTTTAAAAAATGCCTTTGTTCGAGTACTTTTTACAAAGCAGGCTTGTCCAAGTGGCTCAAAGTTGCCATCACTTTCCTTTCAGGTTTGCTGCCGCACAGGTCAGGTCCTAGCCTGAGGTCCTGGTTGCTCTGGCTCAAACAGGGTTCCTTGGCTTCCAAACTTCCTGCCAGGAATATCTCTAGTTATCCCAGCTGGAGCTAGGTTTGCCAGGCTCTCAATTCTGCCCACTGCTCAGGTACACAAGAGAACCTATGAGGAAATTAGATTTCTGCCAGAAAATTCAATTAAGCAAGTACATTCCCATGAAGTAGTTTGATTCTGTTAAACTGGCATTTTTCAAATGGAAAGCTGTTCTATCCAAAAGCTTACATTCAGCTTTGCTCATTAGTGCATCCATCCATGAACAAAAGGTAGGTTGTGCTGGAGACCAATAATTGAAATGCTTAAATCCCTTCCATTAAGAGCAGAACAGAGTAACACTTCAGTGTCTGGTTCCATTTTACCACTTTAATTTTTTTTCTGCAGGTATTAAATCTTACAAAACTCCTGTAAGATAAGAATTACTGTTCCCTTTAACAGGTCGAGACAGGGCTAAGATAGGGCAGGGAATAACTTGGTGTTATACCATGTGAGTGGGAACTCTGCAAAAGCATCCATTTCTGACTGAGCTTTCTGCATCAGCTCTGCCAGTTTGTAGGCACTCTTGAAAAAGCCAAAAGGATAAGTATTGTACAGTGTTTGTGTTACAGGATACAGATCAGGTTCAATTACAACACTTTTTAGAACAAATTTTTGCCCTAATTTTAACATCAAAATAGCAGCATCAGAAGACCACAAGGTAGCAGACGGCCCTACAAAGCCATATTTACACCAATAATTTGAGCTGTGTGCCAATCATTCTGCAGATCAGCTACAAAAACTGTTAGGATGTAGCTTGTGAGGTTCTCAGCACCATACATACTGGTGCTGTAGGTCTGTGCTGCACAGACAGTGACAAACACTCACAGTTTAATGATTGCTTTCCACTTGCAGCCTGCTTTTCTATGGGGAAAAAAAAAGTTTATATATAATTTGTTCTGATACCATTTGAATCACTTTCAGTGAAACTTCTCAGAAGCATCAGTATCAGAGATTGTTAAGCAACTACGGATTTTTTTTTTTTTTGGGGGGGGTGGGGAGGAAAGTGGAACAATTAGGAAGAGGTAAGTGTCCTTTCAAGGAGAATGTCAGTATTAGTTCACCTGCTATTAAAAATCAGAGAATCCATACGAAGGGAGAGAGGCAAAGAAATAAAAAGCCTTAACTAAAACTCTTAACCATGGGACAAGCTTCAACTGTATTTTGAACCTTAGGCATTGAAGCAAATCAACCCCAAGTCACCACAGCTAGTCAAGCTTCTTCATTTCTGGTGCCTGTGAGAAAGCCTTCAGCAAGCTGAAAGTGCTGGCATGAAATAGTGGATATGAATATTCTGAAAATCACAGGAGCTTTTATTAATAACAAGCATCTCTAGAGCAAGAGTCCCTGTCCTTTAAAGGCTCTTCAGGAAGATGTGTCATGGCACTAGGATGTTTGGAGGTTTTTCTGACAGTGGTATTCAGAAGCAGTCTTGCTTCATCCCCTTTACTGAGGGCTGAAATTGTTTGTCACACACTTTCCATATGAATCACATTTCCGCATTGACTCTCCCGCCTGATTCTCTCTACTGCCTCTGTCATTGTTTGCTGCCTTTACACCCTCCAGTGGAACTGGATTACACAGTCTCTTGTGATGGGTACAGGGCAAGAATTTGAATAGGAAACAGGAAAGACTGAACACGTAGCTCCTGCTGACAGCCCACTCAGCACTTCTTCTGTCACTGGCTGTTTTAAGTGTTTCTAGTTGCTAAACCACTGCTTTACAGATTACAGCTTTGAGAGATTTCTTAACCCATTCTCCCATTCCATCCTGATTGATGAAACCTTGCACCTGAAGTGGATGCAAGACATGGGAGGAAGGGTTTATGAAAAGGCCCTCAAAGTAAATTGCATGTGTGTAATGAAACTGGTTTTATTCTTCTGCACAGATTTTGTGCTGCACCAGTTAAGAGTGACATATTGATTCCTCACTGGTGCTGAGAACAGAGAGTTTGGTGGTAAAACCATCAGGATCCAACCATCTCAAAGGTAAAAGGCAAATTCTTAGCTGGGATTGCAAATAGAGATGAAGAGTGGGACAACCTCATTATTTAACACCTTATGATTTTTATATTGATGCAAGCTGCCTCCATTCTTACTTAGTATCACTTTACAGTCACTTTGCAACTGATGTAAATGATTGCTGACAACTTTACACCAGCCATCAAGTATGTGGTTAGTAAGAGTGTGTAGACAAATAACAAAGAATTTCCTTCGTTTTCTCATATCTGGAGGAACGTAGAAAAAGGACAGAGACACTTGAGCTGCAAAAAAGTCAGACCACTGCATATTCAGTATTGTTCTTTGAGGAGATATATGAAAATGGGTTTTGGTTAGCATGATGATTATTTCTAATTGAGCTTTATTGTCTGGTTACAAACACACTGCTAGAAATCAAGACTTCTACAGAGATGGATGACCTTCCTTCCCAGTTGCTGCTGTTGTCATACTGAAAGCTGGACACAAATGTTTTGCCACTGTTTTTTTTCTTTTTCCTTTTCCTGCTTACCTTCTAGGGGACTTGCTTTATAAATAATAATATAATAGGGCTGTGAGGCCTTCTACACACAGAAATTGGTCACAGGGAAGACTACCTCCTCCATATGGCAGCATATGTTCCTGTGCATTTCCTGATAGAGCAGCCATCTCCCTGTGGCATTTAAGCATGGTATAATTAGCTGTGTACAGAAGTAGAGTGTTGATAACGTTTTGCTGGAAGAGTGCCATCAGCATGACTGTTCTTGGTTTTGGTTGCCGTAAGTAACACTGTCTTTAGAGAACAGTAATTGGAAATCTGTGGGCTGCTCTTGCACACCCTGAGCTCTTTCATGATTTTATCAGATTTTATCATTAGTGGTGCCCAGGGAGTAGTCCTTTGAGTTTTGAATGTTTAACAGGAGAGAGGTTCTGGCCTGTTTGTTTAGCTATGTATCTTCTTGGTTGCAGTTTCACAGGATTAAACCCAACTACAGATTGGGTTTAACAATCTGGGTTACTCCTTGTTCTGACATACTTGCTCCCTGTTTTCTCCCAGCTTCTGTTGGCAATACAAAAGATGAAAAAAAAAAAAAAGTTGAAAAAACCTCCAGGAATATATCTCCCTAAAAAGCTCATTTCTTTTCAGGGTTTTCTCCCTGCTTTCCCTATAATCAAGTCTTCTCTCTTTTTGCCATTCCATGCAGATAGAATCCAGGGATTACAGAGGACCATGCAAGAACTACTCAAGTGATATATGAAAATAAGATATACATATGTGAAAATAAGTCTGCCTCAGAGAGTACCCAATAGCAGAGATTCAGAGAAGAATGCAGAAAATGTAGGGTCACCACTTATGAGTAGGGCAGGGCAAGTTCCATCTTCCTGCAGACAATTAAAGACTGGTTTATAGAATAATAACTTCTTTACCCATTTTACACTGTTTACATTAACCTTGAATGTCCCATTATCCATGAAAGTGTTCTGTAATCTTCAGAGTTCTTTTAATGTGTTGACTTCTGTGATAATTGTAGAAGTGAATCCCAACAGTTAATAATATGATGGTAAAAATATTTTCTATCATAAATGTACTGCTTTTGGCTTCCTCTTTTCCATTTGTAAAATTTCCTTCTGTGCTTACACATTGCTCAGTTTTCAGCAAAGCTGCTTAGGCATGTCTATAACATGTGTGGTGAAAGAGGCAAAGAGTCAGTCCTGAGTTCTGAACCTGCAGTTCTATGCAATGCAAAGACTCTCTGATGGCTTCCCTGTTTATTGCTCACCAATAGCACGGAGTGATGTGGCTATGTTCCTCCTGAACCCAAGCTAATTCATGGCTTTGATGCCTCAACATGATGCACTCTAGCTCCTTCATCTCCAAGGACACCATGCAAGGTGTGGGCTTGGCATTACAATGCCCACAATAAATTTATATCCTGCTGGTGGCTGTTCTGTGGCTATGACAGATGGCCAAATGCAGCACCAGCTCCTCTAGCTGAATATTCCTTAGTCACAGAAGTAGTATCAGTGCTTCTATTCTGCATACAGTAGGGCTATATGATCTCACACAGTGCCACAGCAGGCACCCTGCTGAACAGGCATTCTTGTGTACTACGGTATCATCTAATAATGCAAATGGATTTTCAGAAGTAACAAAAGGAGCCAAAACTTTAGACTAGGAAAAGAGTTATCTGTATTTCCCTGCCCTCACTTGAAATATGTCAGGGTCTCCAGAAGAAGGCTAAAGACTCAAACTGACTGCTTCAGCTCAGAAGGACTGACTGAGGTTCAAAAAAGGAAGGCTGAGTCTTTGAGGACTATATAAAATCTATGCAAAATCTGCATCACTATGCAGGGTAATATAGATTTTAGAGCAGAGTCCTCAACTGTATTTTACTGAGGTACTAGTGGCAAAGACAAAAGCAGTTCTTACTTCTGCACTTGTACTGCAAGAGGCTTTTTTTTGTGTTCAATAGATGTTTTTCTGCCAGTTTAAAAGAACCTGTGTATCACACCAGAGTTTGAGACCCCAGATAGTCTAGACTACGTGTGGAAAAAAGGAGCGGCAGGGAGCATATGCCTACTTCTGTGTATTTATCTGTAGTCTAATCCTTGGGGCAACATTGATTTTGCCACTTTGTCAGGTTTGAATTTGGAGAAGACATCAGGTCAAATGGGCACCATATTTCAGTTTGTTCTCCGTTTCTTAACACTTTCTGACTGGATCAGCACCCAGGGAAAGCAAACCTTATCAAATATTTTGTCCAGAGATGCAGAGAAATTTGACCTGACCTTTTGTGATTTTGCAGTATTAATAATGGTTTCTTCTTTGCTGTGTGTGCAAATCTGAGTCTGGCTGCCTTTATGTTCTATGTGGTAGGTACATTTGCTGGTGTTGTGTGTTAATCCTAGAGTTTGTGTAATTTTTTTCACTTTATTCCCCAGTCCTCTTGTAACTCTAGAAGCTGAGCAAATTAACTTTTGGAGAAAGTATGACTGCAATCTCAGTAAAAACAGAACAGAAAAAAAAAGGCTGAAATATATAACATACTTCATTTCCTTCGAGGTTGTCAGTTCCTCAAAAAACCCCAGAGGTGCATAAAATTCTGCTTTTTGCCAGCAAAATCACTAAAGAGATGCCTGTGATTTGTAAAGCCAGGATAGAAAAAGCAATGTTTTGAGGTTGTCTGCTGGGACATTGACTGGAAAGCTCAGGAAAAGCAAGGTCAAGTCCTCCATGTGTCCTGTGGCTATGAAGAGGGAATGCTGCCTTATTTGAAGTAATTGGAAAAGCAATCTGTGCCCCAGCTCCCACCCTTGCTTGTGTTGGTCTGAACTACTGGTGATGCATAGCCATGAGTGCCCAGCCACTTTTGTATTCTCTTCCCCACACAATCTTACACCAGAGTGCAGGGGCTGTTTGGGCTGAGGTATGTTTCTTGATCACAATTTGGCAGTCACAGAGGTACAAAGAGATTTCCGGCTTTTCTGACCTGCAATCTTGACAGGAAATACAGTGGAGGGAAAGATAAAAACAAGAAGGGAGCAAATGAGGTTTTCTCAAGCCAGGGCTTCTCTGCCTTGAATTGGTGCAGATAGAAGAAAGGGAGGAAGCAGCCTTTGAGGGCTTCTATTAATAACCTTGTTTATGTGATCCCAAGGCATTGTTAGAGGAATTTCTGCACACTGCAAGTTTCTTCTCTTGCTGCTTGGGAGTTACCCACCTCAATTTTTTATTTTACTCCAAGTACAGGATTTTTAGAGAGCACTTTTTTTGGAAGAGACTGCCTTTATCACTCCTTTCCTCCACAAGCTTTGATGTCCTCTAAATAGGCATGAAAATCCTCACTTTGCCTCACACTTAGACCTAAAAAAGCCTCCCTCGTCAGCCATGATTACAGTCAAGAAGATTCCCTCCTTTCCACTGAGAACAAAGAATGTTGGCTTGTAATTGCAAAAGCCTTTCCTTGCCAGTTCTTCCCTCACCTGTGCTATTGGCAACTAGTGTTTCCTTTAAGCTGTCCTTATTTTCTCCCACTGCCGCAAACATTAAGAAAGGAATTGTTGTTTGTTCCACATCCTCACTAACTGCCATTGTTTGAAGCAGCAGTGGACAAAGGCTTGGAAAGTTAAAAAAAGAACATTCAACAGTAATCTTTAGCAACACAGTAGGGCTGGAAAGTGTGCTTTTAGGTAGTGATGCATACTATTTATTGGGATATGAGTATTGTAATATAATGAGTTTGTGCCCTCTCAAAACAAGGCATATGTGATAAATTATCCTGCTATCCCTTTATTTCCCTTTTTCCTGTAATTTTCCCTTCTCAGAACAGTGCTAGCTTCTGCTATTTTCTGCTGATCAGTATGTGCAAAAAATCTTTCACTAACACAACAAGGAGATGTTCTAAGCAAGTAACAGGGTGTCTCCTGATCACAGTTTCTGAGGAGCCTGTGAGTGTCCTTTATATCTGCTGCTAGCAGACCAATCTTTTCACACCAAAACAAAAGGAGTTTTAACCCTTCCCAGTGAGAGCCTGAGGGGATGCAGAAGTGCACAGCAGTTCTTGAAACAGAGCATCTGAGCTTAGTAATAGGACTCCAATCCTCAAGCTACTGCTGAAGAACTTTGAACACAGCTGAACCAAGTGGAAAAGACATTTCTGTTGGTGCTGATAGGAGAGGTTTTCTGCAGGGTTTGGGTTTGTTTGTTTATTTTTTAAATCTTGGCTTTTTATTTTATAAAGATACTTTCTGTATTAAATTAAATGAGCAACTGTATTAATTCAGACATACAACTTCCAGTAGCAGTCCCACAGTCACAGAAGTTTCTCTCTGCATTAACATATCTATGTTTAAAGCTAGGCCACCTCAGCAACTTGTAGAACAATGTACTGTAAAATTTACCAGAGAACAGAAATGGCACAAAAGAAAGAACTGTGGCCTGTGAGAGAAGGGAAGGAAAGCATATCAAGAAAAACCTTTAAAATATTACCTTTTCTCCAAAGTCTACCAGAAGAAAAACCCTACAATATACTCATAGCACACCAACACCTTACTATGTACCTTTGTGCCACTTTTGAGGTCTACTGGCAGCAGCTTCTCTTCAGTTTTGAAAAATTCAGAAATCCAACAGCTGATCCAGCTCTCTGAGAACTGAGGCAGGAGCATGCTTGTAAGGACAAACATGTTATATAAAGTGTATCTGTGTTGTCTGGTGACCAGGCTTGTCACCTGTGGTTTGGTAGAGTGTAAAAGGTGAAGTCCATGCAATGGGATCTGAAGCCAGACCTCCAAATGTAAAATCATCTGGTAAAGCAATTTTTTTTCACCAGGTGCCTCCAGCTGCAGCCAATACGAAAGATTGTCAAAGTAAAAGAAATATGTCTGAGTACTGCCCTTGACTTGATACAGCAGGTGGGTGGCAAATATCTCAGGAATTCTTCCATGGTGATGCTTAAGATTATTTTAGAGTGCACTGGTAAAGATCTGGGATATCAGAAGTCTCAGGTGTGTCCTCCTGTGTGCCTTCTAGGAATCCCCCACATCCTAAAGGAATTGATTGTCTGAAAGATTTACAAAAGACCCTGTTCCGTACAGCCGCTGCAGTCCTCAGCCAGAGCAACTGTTCTGCTGGCATCCTCTGTGCCTCAGCCTGCTGGGAACCTATAGAAAAATCCTGCCTTCCCCCTGCTAGTAATGAGTAAGTGCTGGAGGCACTTTCCTGTATGTATTGACTCTATGTCCTTTGAAGCTGAAGTTCCCACAGTGTGTAAAGGCTGTATCCCCCCTTTGATGCCAAATGAAGGCGAGGGTCACTGTATTTGACCTCAGCAACTCAAGGTTTGAAATGGAACAAAAAAGATCAGTAACCACTAGAAGTAGCCCATGAGGTTTGATCTTGTGTAATGTAATACTCCATGACAAGAGCTTCCACTGTTGCCACAGCAAAGAGAGTGTGACATACAACATGGGCAATCTCAGTTCTTCACAACAGAGAGCTGGGGCAAGCATATCTGTAGAGAGACTCGGTGATAAATATCTCCTCTTATCCCATTTGTAAATCCCCTCAGAGTGATTGCCACTACTGGTCTAGTAACAGAATGTTTAAAGCCATCTGGCAAAATTAAAAGGAGTGGGATTTTTCTTCTTTGTGCAAAGAAAATACCTGTGCACCAAACTCTGCGGTGTTTCCAAACTGTTTTACCCGGGAGAGGGCTGTAAAGGGCTCCCTTCTCCAGCTGTGGGTCTCATAAATACCAGTGCTGACTTTTATTTCTTGAAGCAATCGTTCTCATCTGGGTGATGATGCTTCCCTGGACTGTGGCATTATGCCATCTCATTTTCCATAAGCCAGCCTGCAAACACAAGGAGTCTAGATTGCTGGCCAAGTGTTGAACAAGGAGAAAATCAGCAGGTCTAATGTTGAAATTATTGATATTATTTTAAATTGGTCTATTAAATACAGTGAAATTAGCCCTGTCATCTCAGTCAGAGCAATCAAGAGTCATTAAAACTTCATAAAGTTGAGTGATTCATATTTTGCTGTAATATTTTCAATCCTACTTAAGATTTAAGCTCCTTGAGAGTGTAAAGTCTAGGCAGAAGTGAGAACAAGAGGTAAGTCTGAAATCAGTGCTACTGTCCTGATACCTGCTGTCTCCTAAGCTTTGTACCTTTCGTTCCAACTACTACTCCTTTGCAGTACTGAGGTTTTCAAGCTTATTATTGCTGAACATGTTCAAGCAGTTGCGAAACCCAGATGGATGCTTGGCCTAAATAGTCTAGGATGTCACCTCCAACAAACCCCCATCAAACCATACATCCTTGTACCCTGCCAGTGGCAAACATCCAAAATCCAGTACATTTGGGGAATATGGCAGTACCCTCACACACACAGTGGTGCAAGGCACAATGCTGCTCAGAGCCATGCAGATGTGGAAGCGAGCCAAGTGACACCTGCAGTGTAGACTAATGCAGATCTTCTCATTTGTTCTGTCTGGCAGGTGTTTTCTCCAAAACACAGATTAAAACTTGGAACAGCTCTCTGCCCAGAGGAGGATATAGCTGTACACCTCAGCTCTGTGGTACAGCAGATGGCAACAGCGACTGTTGTGGTGTGTTCAATGGTTAGATATTTCCAGAGCCTCAGGTTGCTGCTTTGCTTGGCTGAATTCCTTTTCATGAATTGTTTACTTTTGAAAGAGATTTATTTAGAAGGGAGAAAATATGGCACAGATAACTGTGTTCACCAGAAGAATGGAGTGAAAGGCAGGTCCTCATTTCTATCAATAATAAAAAGACTCAGCAGGTTAGCTATTATATCTGCGTATTAAATAAAGGCATTCACTGTGAACAGAGTGTGTGCACAGTTACCTCAGTTCAGCTGATGTATACTCATTAAGTGGTAGTAACTGAAAGTCCTAAATCAGAAGCTTGCAGACTGTGCTAATGCCATACCTTCCTTTCCCTGGCACAGAAGGAAGGGCCAAGACACCGATTTATCAGAGGCAGGAAAAACAGTCTTGGCTAAAACCTGCAGTTAAACAGTACAACTTAGACCCCAACTAGGCATTTCAGCTTTTTCTAACCTCAACCAATAATCGAGTTCATAAGAAATCTTGGTCATGGAGTCAAAATATACTTTCCAAGTTTTTCTTCACCAGAAGGAATCCTATGAGCACAGTTTCTTTGTGCTCAAGCTGAAACTATATTTGTTGTGAGAATCTGTAAGTAATATGAACTTTTTAACATCTTGACTGTGTTTACCAAGCAGTGGGACCAGGCATCTTGATAAAGGCCAGACATCTTATCTTACTCCACAGCACCTCAGAGCGGGCAAGAGACAGCTGTATGCCCAGACCCTGGAGCATGAACCAGCATTGCAGTAATGAGTCCCATTACTTTGATAAAATTGTAACACACAAGGGCTAAGAAGCGACTGAAGAGCACCCCGAGTAGCTTGTTCAGACCCCATCTCAGCCCTTCTGCTGCCTGCTGTCACTGAGGCACCAGCCTGACTGGATATGATTAACCACTTAAAGCTCTTTCTTCGCACTGATGGGAAGTGATTCAGAACTGCATTTCTCCCCTCTGAGTGAAGTGGGGAAAGTGTGTGGAGAAAATAGGCACCACCTTGTTTTATTTCCTGATGACTCCACAAAAATTGAACTGCCTGTGAAAAATGTTCTACTAAAAATGAGAGAGGATTTAGCTGTAAGTCACCCTGGTAAGGCGCCTTAAATCCCTAAACTAGATGGTTGGTTGCATCTGTCTTAACTATGGCAGTCAGAGATTCAAATATGAATTGTCTTTCATTGAAAGCTGTGCATCCATTCTGCCATTCCATGATTATCTCATATTTGTGGTATTGGACTGATAATGCAGGAAAAACACAGGGAGCACTTGACCCTTAGGCTAGAGAACTTCGCTTTTTGCTAGGGAGATGGCATCTTTACAGGTAGGATGGAAAATCCCTTTCTGAGAAAAACTGAAATTTCAGACCTTTGTGTTAAGACAGAACTAAAATACACCCATTTATTTCATACAGGAAATTAGGCAGCACTGAATTGCAGTTATCTAGCTTTCCAGTGATGAGTTATGTTTGGCTTTGGAATATAGTGCGTTCAATGAAAATGAAAGTCTGTTAAGCAGCCTCTGGACACAGGCATTTCTGCATTTTCAGTGCCTAAGTATTCAGCATTTCCCACATGGGGATGCTGACATAGCATTAACTTTCTGCAAACGTTCCCTGAAATGGCAGTCTGGGGACATTCAGCAAAAGGCTTAGTCTGGGTTATAAAACTGAGTGCGCCTGTGTTCTGATGCTTGAATCAGCAAGAGAAAGGTTTAGGTCCATTGTCACCACAGATTTGTTTTTTTTTTTTACTTTGTATGACATGTGACTGACAACTCGATGCAAGAGTAAAAACTTCCTAGAGCAGTTTTAGGGTTTGTTCTTCCTTTTCAAATATAGGAAAAGACAGCAAAGAGCATCTGAAGATGGTAGCCCAAGATTAAAACTTAGGATCAACTTCTCAGTTCATATTCATATTTGCTGGGTAGCTGGTACCCTTGTACCTTGATTTTCTCCATATGAAGGGAGAACGACCTAGTAGCTCCCATAGTTGTGACTTTGATGCTGTCTCAGCACGTTCTGCTTTCTTTTCTCTCACCAGGAGGCAGCAGATTTTGTCAAATGGAGTTAGTTATTTTGGCTGTTTACCTCCATCGGGTGGTGAGTGAAAAATGCAGAGTTGGGAGATTCAGCAGGAACAGCAGACACCAAGCCTCTTCCTCCCTGATAACCACTATGAAAAGGAAATAATTTGACCCCATAGGTGAGTGACTACATTATGCAAAGTTCCTGGAAATTCTTTGCCAAGCAGTAGCAGAAAGGTACCACAGAAGCATTCCTGCTGTTCACTTAGAACTGCCCCCCACGACTTTGACTGGATATTTTCAAGAAGCAGAGATAGCTCTGTGTGATCCTTGAGAATTTACGCAGACAATTCCACAAGAACAGGGACAATCGTACTAGGAATTGCATACCAAATATTTATATTCCAGGAAGAGATGAGAAGAGAGAGTGCTTAGCAGTGCTCCCCACCCCTGCCTCTTCCTGTATCCTGAGCTTCCATATAGTGGTGTCTGTTTATTTGACACAATCCAGAGAATGTAAACAGTTTAAAATTAGATAGAAAACCTCTAGTGGAATGATGAAATAGAAATATTGTAGATGGCTGTGCTTATGATGTATGTTCACTTAGTAAAAGAGGCACAGAGATGAATGCAGTGGCTTGTTTACCACTCACTAAGTGTATGTGAACAACTTGATGAAGTGACATGAGCATGATGTGCCACTTGCCAGCAATCTGCAGTGACTGCACACTCCAGTATGCCATGAAAGCAGTTATATTCACAGAAGGGGCATGTTTCACACTGGATCATGTGGTCTAAAAAAAGCTATATTTTTTTAGTGTTGTTGCCTGACCTCAGCTAACAGCTGAACTCCCACCCCGCCACTTGCTTGCTCCCACCTCCAGCAGGACAAGGGGAGAAAAAAGGGAAAAAAAGAATGAGAAGGCTCATGGTTTGAGACACAGACAGGGAGATTGCTTAGCAGTTACTGTCACAGAAAAAACATATTTGACATGAGACCCCATCTGGAGTATTGCATTCCATTCTGGGGCCCCCAACATAAGGACATGGACCTGCTGGAACAAGCCCAGAGGAGGGCCAGGAAGATGGTCAGAGGGCTGGAGCACCTCTCCTGTGAAGTCAGGGTGAGAGAATTGTGGTTGTTCAGCCTGGAGGGCAAAAGGTTCAGGGGAGACCTTACAGTAGCCTTCTAGTACCTAAAGAGGGTCTGAAAAAGAACTGGAGAAAGACTTTTTACAAGGGCACTATAGGACAGGGGGGTATGGCCTTAAACTGAAAGAGGATAGGTTTTGATTAGGCATTAGAAAGAAAGTCTTAAGGGTGTTCAGAAAAGAAAGTCACTTAAGGGTGGTGAGACTCTGGCAAAGGCTTCCCAGAACTGTGGATGTCCCATCCCTGGAAGTATTCAAGGCCAAGTTGGATGGGGCCCTGAGCAACCTGGTGTACTGGAAGGTGTCCCCACCCATGGCATGGAGCTTGGAAGTAGATGATCTTCTTTAAGGTCATGTCCAAACCAAACTGTCCTATGATTCTATAATTCAATGACTTTGGGAAATTCATTTATTGCCAATCAAAATTTAAATGTAATTACTAATTTAGGTAATGGGAAACAAAAAATGCCAAATGTTAAAACAACACTTTTCATTCACTCTTGCTCAGACTCAACTTCACTCCTTCATTTCAGACTCCTTTACTCTCCCCAGGCAACACAGGGAGGATTGGGATTATGGTCAGTATGTAGGGGTTTCTCTCTGATGCTCATTTTTGTCTGATACTTTTTCTCTGTTTTTGTGTGAGTTCTCCATGAACTGCAGTTCCTGTCAGGAAAAGTTGGTCCTTTATGGCTCTTGTGTGGGCTCTCACATAATCTGGAGAGAATATATGCTCTGGTGCCATGGAGCACCTCCTCCTCATCCTCTTCCTCTGACCTTGGTGTTCCTCTGCTGTTTCTCACTCTTTTTGCTCCCTACTCTCTCTTTGTCTCTGTGACATTTTCTACCCTTTCTTAAACACATTCCACAGAGGTGCCACCAGTTTGGCTGCCAGGTGCAGCTGTGTCATGCAGTGGGCCTGTGGTGCCACTCTCTGCAGTTGTCCGTGTCCAGCATGGGGTGGACTCTGACCTCTTTCCACAGATGCCTTCCCTGTAGCCTCCCTCTGCCCCACTGCCAAAGCCTTGCCACCTACACCCTGTACAAGTATACAGGATATTTTAGATCTCCAGCCACCTGAAGTACCTTAATGGCTATACAGATCCCAGGAAAAATGATCTGTATTTGCTGGTTAAAATTTCCCTCCTGCCTCTTAAGTCGTGTCTCATTGTAGTGCATGGAAAACAATAAATCTAGAGTTGAGAAGCTGGCCCTGGGACTGAGGCGAAGTCTTGGTCATGAGGTTTTTGTGGAGGTTTTTTTCTCTATCCATTAACAATACCAGACCAACCCTCACTGGTTGCTAGGTGATATTTTCATTATGTGGAGTCATAATTTTGAGTGAGGAGTGGCCTGAGCAGTGAACCTTTGACAGAAAAAGCATGGGAAGCTGTGTGCAAGAGATGACAAATCCAGTGAAGCAAAGTTGGGTGGAGACAAGAAGAATATGCCAGTATCATGAAGGGAATGATGACTGACAAACTTTTCCCAAGTTGCCTGGTAGGAAACGTGGTAGAATGAACACAGGTGTTTGGATCTACTGGGGGAGAAGACTGAAGACTTACTGGCATCTAAACCTTGGATCCCTGGCCGGTGCATTTATTCTCTTACCTTTCTTAAATTCCACTTCTTTTTAGTCTGTGTTCAAACCATGACTCCAAGATTACATCCCTGTAACACCATGATTTGCCATGCTGTATCATGCTCATCTCTTGGGCTGGGGCTTCAACTGCAAGATCTTTGGTGTAAGCAGACACCATGTAATGGTAACCGTGTAATGCAGGGAAGGGTTGCACAGCCCACAACTTAAGACTTCTAGAGGATGCAACATTATAAGGAAGAGATGAATCCAAACTCCCTGTCACTCTGCATGTCCATATCCACTCTCTGGGATCTACCACGTTGGTCCCTAAAACCTCATCATCTTCAAGTGAAAATTTATAAAAAGAGCAATCCAAATGTAATTTCTAAATTGAATGCATATGGAAGAGCAACACTGGCAAGAGAAAGCAGCTGCCAGGCCGTGACTGAGCAGATAATGAGGGAAGTGAACCTTGCCCCTTTGGAACTCCCTTATGCTTTTCTCTCCACCCAAACCCCAAAAATGTAATGGCATATCTGTGGCAAGGAAACAGTAAATTACTTTTTTTTCACCCTGAGCTACAAGCTGCAGCAATCAGACCCCTGGGAATTCAGACTTCTTCTCCAACTCAGCTGGAAGGATTAATGCAGCAGACTTGAGGGGGTTCCGCTTCAAATCCCAGCTCCCTTGCCTCACTAATTACTTCCATATGTATTTGTGCAAGGCTGCATGTTGTCTGGGGTCTGCAGGTGGCATAGTGACCTTTGGGCTATAGGTGGGCTTCCCCTACTTCACCATATGTTACAGGAATGAGCCAAGCAGTTAGAAGGCAATTGTAAGCATCCACGGCCGAGCAACCCTCTCTGTACAGTGAGTGATGGATTCTGTTTCTTTACCCTCATTTCTCCCTTTATGCTTTCTCCAGCTGTGAAAGAAGAAGGAATTTCTGGCCTTAGTTTATAATGTTTAATTAAAAAGAAAAACCTTCATGCAAAGATAACTTGTTTCCACAGCTTTGATGTTGGTGCCTGTGGGAAATGGATGAGTTGGAAGTGCTTTCTGGGTAACAAAATGTAAATGAGCAACTTCAAGCGTTCTTGTGAGTTTTCCAAATCTCAAAATCACAAGGGCCAGCTCAGTATATTTTCACAATTAATTCTGTTGGGCTGGTGCATTTGTGCTACTGATTGTACTGCTTTCTCCAGCTCTCTTAGAAGGCCTTTCCAGAAGTCTCCTCAGATATATTTTAGTTTGTTCTTAGTGAGGTAGTTGTGCTGTTGTGTGAATGCTCTGTAAGGAGTGTTGTGTTTTCAGGGAAAAAGAAGCAACAATGGGTGCAAAAATTGCCTGTGATTGCCCTTAGGGAGCAACCTGCCACTGGGGTAGTGTCTAGCTTTTGCAGCTCCCAGTGGTTCCTTACGATGTGATTGGGTAGTGCAACAGAAATTCCTCTCTGGTGTTTGCCCTTTATCTTCCTGGGGGGGTTCAAGAGAAAAAAAAAAAAAAAAAAAAAGAAAAATTGAGAACATTTCGAGTATTTTAGAGAATATGGAAAACCTGTCAAGGGCTTTTGGGGCAAAGGAAGTGGTTTAAAAGAATGGCTCATCTCAGAAATTTGGAGTGCTGGCTACTGGTTCCAGTGGGATAATTCACATCCACTACACACGGATATGTATGTCATGCCTTTCAGGCAGCCTGGAATAGAAAATGTGATAACTTTTAATTTATGTTTTTCAGCACTTTTTTCAAATATATTCTGCTAAGATCTCTGGTCTAGCTTCACAGGATTTCTCTTTTCACAGTTTTCTTAAACTCACCTAAGGCATGTGTTATACATGAAAACAGATGTATAAAGGCTGTATAAAGGGAATAGGTTTACTGCCTTTGACTCTTCCTGGAATTAATACTTGCCCCTGGCTCGTTTCCCTCCTGATGTTAGATTGCCTCCAAGAGGGATAAAGCTGAACGAGAAGGACTGCCCACTGGGTCAGGAGCCCTCACTGGGCATTGCCATCGGAGATGGCTCAACTTCCCTGTCTGAATGCCCAGAAGTGCTGTCTGTATGACCACATGGAGGAAGTCTTTTGGGATGGGATGGGCTGTGCTAAGAAAGACTGATTTTTTCATCAGTGTCTTCGCAGCCCTGATGCCTACCCAGATGCATAGTCCTGACTTGAAATTCCTATGTGTGTCACTGGTCCTTCAGTGTATCTCTGGAACATGTCCTCAGTGTACTACACAAGAGCTCTCCTCAGGCAAGTGACCATCACTCCAGACCTAGTGGCAGTGTTGTTTGAGCCCTCTCATACTCACACTATCTCTGATACTTTTCTATCAGGCTTTCCCTGTGAACCACGTAAGAAAGTCGACTTAAGATGTGCTGCCTGACGTAAGCTGTTCTCCATCTGTGCCCCAAAGCAAAAGGGCATCTCTACTGGGGACTGCTGGGTAGGGACACCCTGCTGCCTTCCCTCTGTCTTCACGTCCTCTGTGCTAGCAGGGGTCATGCCTGGTCTGTTCTGGGTAAGAGAAGGTAGGAATCATGTGAGATATGTGTGAATAGGTGTGAGGAGCGCCCAGCAATTTCTGACAACCTCGAATCAATGCTTGGTGCACTGCGTCAGAGGGTTTCTTAACAACTCTGTGCTGTCTATGATGGCAGCAATAGGTGCAGCATCTGTGTCTGTGCCAATCTGCCAGCAAAGACAGGTCTCTTCTCCCCATTGTAGCTGGACTCTTCCTTTGGACAAGTCAGGTGGAGAATCCCCCTTTGACGTGGGATTTCTTCTTGCTGACATTCATCAGGTATAGCTGATCAGGGGGCCCCATAAACGGGAGCACTGACAACTTCCCCATGGTATAAAAGAAAAATCTTCACATAGAGTGGCTGAACTGATTCAGAGGTGCTGTTGTTTCTGCTCTGGTGGCTTACGGAAGCACCTTAGGTAGTGGCATTTATCCAGACTGCATGTGATGATACACTGAATCTTAACTGTGGTATGAATCAAGGCCACACAAGCTTTTCCCCTAGGACTCCAACTAAGGCATTCTCCCACTTTCCTTAATGGCTTAGCAGTGGAGACCGTCAGAAAACTGGCCCAAAAAGCACTGTAGAGGCACTGTGATGGTTCATTTGATACAGGCCCAAATCACTGGTACTCTGTGTTCTTCAGGGTGTCAGACTCTCCTATTGCAGACCAGATGGGATCCTGATGATGCCCTGATTGTATTTGTGGGGAGGCTGAATTGGAGGGAACATATGCAGAGGACAGTGTCTCAGTAGATTAGGGCTGTTTCAATCCATTTGTTTTCAAATATACCATGTTTGGTTTGGGCCATGTGGGGTTTGTTTGATAAAGGAAAAACCATACTAATTGAATTCGCTGGGTCAATGGCAGTTCACCCGAGGGGGAGGGCAAGGACTCTGCTGGAGGGATCTGCCATTAAGCAGAAAACTGCAAGAGCTTGGCTTTTCATCCTGGCAAAAGTCATGGGTCTTATCCCCTGGTAAGCCTCACGTAACAGTAGGAAGCCCAAGGCCTCAGAAATTCTCTGCATCATAAAGGCCTTTGCCTGATTCTGGAGGATAAAATGAGCTCAGGTTGTTCCTCAGAACTGCTAGTCCAATTTGCTGGTGGTGAGGAAAGGACCAAAATATGGAAAGGACCAAAGCTAGCTGAAGAAAACTGATTAAGCATTTCTGAGCCAGTCACTTCCCCTTGCAAAACTTAACAAAAGGAGTCTGGTCAGCAGCAGCAGCTTCCCTTCCAGACTCCTTTAACACAAAGGCTCTGTTTCCCTGTGCCAGTTGTGGAGAGAGTAAGGTAGTGAATGGAAAAAATCAGGCAAATAGGGAAGAAAAAAATGAATTTCTCTCTTTACCACAGACTGCAGACGGGATCACTATGACTAGAAGCAACAAGTGATGCAAATCATTATTAAAAAAAACCTGATGAGAATAGCATCTTTAATTTATCTGCTGGAAATTGCTAAAGGCTATGTTCAAAGGCAAAATCTATAGCTCTGTGTGTGTGTTCTAGTAGGGAATATTCCATCTGCCCCAGTAACCTCTCTTAATAGTCCCTACTGGCTTCAGGGAAGGCTGGCAGTGTTCACTGAGCACGGCTCTAGTTTGATGCGATTGCCCTACAAATGGGAGACGAGTGGAGAAGCAACGGGGAGTCCCTAATTACTTCCACAGAATATAAATCCATGATGGTTTTGACAGCTTCTGGAGCTGAGGGCAGTATCACACTGCCTGGCACACCTCATGTCAGAGAACAGCTGGCTGTAGTCCCACCTCTATCAACAGCACCATCAACGCTCCAGGAGGAAAGGGCAAAGCAGGAACATGTGAACAGTGTGACACTTGATGGAGAAATTGCCCATTAGCTATAGCAGTTCTGACCTTACGGATCCTGAGGCTCTGACACTCCCTGAATTGCAATGAATAACTATGCCTTTCCTACTTGGCCTGTGATTTGTGCTCAGTATCTAATGCACCCGTGAAAGGTGCATTGTAGCCTTACATGTATTGAGAGGATGTCTTGTTATCCTACAATCACACCAGAATGTGAAGATGTTGGTCAGCCATTCAGTGAGGACTCAGCCTCATTAAAGGCGTGGATAAAATTAAGGTTCAGGACAAATCCTGGAAAATGGCGTGTCATAAGTCTGTACTCCTTTTCCTCCTCCACAATTGCCCTTTATAGTCATCCTGCTAAAGGAAGCAAGCTTTAATGAACATGCCTGATTGATGAGGAAATCCATTGTGAACAGAAAAACAACATTTCCTCCTGCCTACTTTGGGAGCTGTTACGTCTTCCTCAGGTACACTGACATATTCCAGTGAAAATATACAGGTAGAAATAAATTGCTTTGCTGGCGTTTTATCTTGGGTTCAAGAAATACGCTATGACTAAGCATTTGTATCACCTAGTGGTGTCTGCAAGGCATTGTTGAGGCAGAAATGCAATTTCATTGCGTATCGTCCATAGAATTCTTTGGATTGGAAAGGATCTTGACGATCATCTTGTTCCAACCCCACTGCCACGGGCAGGGATGTCACCCACTAGATCAGCTCGTAGCCCCATCCCACCTGGCCTTGAACACTTCAATATATGCAGCAAATGTTGGTGTAGATAATGGTCCAGTAGCTGTCACAGAATTGTTTAAGCTGGAATAGAACTTTAAGATCATCAAGTTCAATTAAGACAGTGGAAACTGGCCAGAACCTGCTGTTTGGAAGGTACAGTGCGGTCTCTAGGAGTTGTTTACAGCTGATAGGATTAGTGACTGCTGGAATCCAATATCAGTGTGCTACAGGAAGAGGGTTTTGCTACTGTCCTTAGAAAATTATTTTAGTGATATATAGTCTCCAGGTAGAAACAGGAATGCTCATGTCATCCATGTATGTAACTGGTTTGTTGCCTTTTTTCCCGTAATAAAGATTGTTGCTAAATTCACTGACCAAAATTAAGCTAAACTACTGAATCCATGTATCTTCTGGATTATGTGTAGAAATCTCATTCTGAATCACACAGTTTGGATGCATCTCTGATGTAGTGGAGCTATGTTAGTCTTTACTGAAATGCAGCTTCCTTTGAGCAAATCACAGTAGACTGGCAAAGCAGTGTTAAATGACACTCCGGCAGGAAGTAAAGAGGATAATATTTCACTGAAGGAAAATTGCAGGAAGTCAGTAAAATGTCTGTTATCTTAGCTGGAGCTGGCATTTGGCCTGGTTACTAAAGATAACACCTTTCTTTTTCCCTCCAAGACTTGTCACTTGCTGCTTTATGGCCATGTATCTTGATTTACATCTCAGAACATCTCCAGCTGCAGAGCATCACCAGTGCCTGGGGGTGATTCCAGGCTTCTCCATGGCATAGAGAAAGGTGAATTTTTCAGCCCCCAAGATGAGGGACTGGTATGAACCTGCTGTTTCCACAGGCAAGAGAAGAGTTGCAGGAAGGGGTACAACTGTAATTGCGGGCACTGAAGAACTGGGATTGTTACAATTTCTGCTGCCAGACACCCGAGAGAGATCAGGTAAGTGAATGCTGCATCTGTTGCAAATAACCCTGATTCTGTCTGAGCAGCCACAGCCACAGAAAGCCTGCCTTTCCACAGCTCCAGCAGAGACTAAGCAGGCAGCACCTTGTCCCTGAGCACGCTGCTGTCCAACTCTCTTTTCTTATTCCCATGACTGGCATCACACTGAAGCTGAGAATTCTCATCTGGTGTGAAAGAAGAAAATTGCATCTGACTCATAGCAATTGTTGAGATCTGGATTAGTTTTCCAAGGCTTAGTCAGTGCTAGGAGCTCCTTATTTTCCTAATGGGACCTAATGGGACTGCTGTCCCCAGAAGATAAGTGCAAAATGTGCACAATGATCGTTTGGATGCTTCTGATAATTTTTATCAAGAATAGGAAATAGTTAATTTTATAAATTGTTGATTATGGTGTATTTTGTGGAATGCACACTGCCTGCCATGCTGAGCACTAAGGAAATACCACTCTTGCTTTATAAATAGTTGATGGGGTTACCAGGGAAAGTTACTTGTCAAGGGACATGCATTTACTCCATAGCTTGGAAAGTAAAAAGATTATATCTTCAACTGATATCCTTGTAAATTGACTTATGACTAGGTCCCTGCTGTCTTTGACAGGTTATGATATAAGCTTACAACTTCTCTGGGTGGCTGAGGGAAGTTGCCTCATTTCTACCACGAAGATCTCTTTTGACCTTGACAGGAACTCATCTTGGATGACTGATAACAAAGTGTTTGGAACTGGATGTTTTGCTGTTTTGGAATTTCTGTTCACACTTCTCTTCTGAACTCTTTTCCTAGTTTCCTTGAACTTCTCTCTCTCTGTCTTGCCAAAATGTCATGTGTGCATCTGGGAGACTTTCCAACTTCCAATTGCAGAAGTGGGTCACTCCTCATACACACACATTTACAGTCTTTTGCAGATTCCCAGGCTCTCAGCATAGCACTAGGAGTACTTAAGCAGTGCTGTCATAGCCTGTTGCTTTCAGAGGTTCACAATATTGCCAGTCGTCATTAACTCTTACATTTGTTCTCTCTGACTGTCTGCCTGCAGAAAGAGATCTTGTAATGATCACCCAGCTAAGGATGAATTATTAATTTAAGATGCTGAAGGAGATTTGTGTCAGAGCCCAGCTTTGGTTGGGTGACTTGCACAGAGCTTAAAAGCATCTCTAGCTCATCCCCCTGCCTCATTCTGCATTCTGTGCCATTTCTCTCACTGCCTCAGGGCAGAATGTTTCAGAAAGTTGGAGTGGGAATATTTTTATTCATCCTGTTACATGAAGTTAATCTCGTGTAGCAAAGCAGCTGTGTAATGTTTTGTATTAAATCTCATGTCTTCCCTTGGGTATGATTAAAATTCAGGTGAAGGGTTTTTTTAATTTTATTTTATTTTACCCCTCCCAGGGCTCTCAAGGGGCCATTAGGCTTCATTCTTAATAGCTTGCCATCCCCTTGCCTCTGCTGGTCCTGCTGCACACACAACTGCACTTGTTTGACTGATGAAGGCTGAAGGCTCTTTAGTGACTCATGCACATGCTGCACATTAGTGAAGACATTTCTAGCTGAGGTGAAGGGACGGCTGCTCCCTGGCACATTGAATAAAGCCTTGGTTGGCAAATTCTCTACTTGCTTGATTATAGCCCTGGAACACATAAAATCCCAGTTGGAAGGAGACCAGCTGCTCTACCAATACCCTGGGCTTCCCAAAACTATTGCTTTATTTCAGTGCTGTTTCCAAGAAAGACAGAGTTTCCACTCTCATCCTCTCTAACATGTTATTGCTTTTGCTTGCAACAGAAGGATTTGCCTCCATTTGTCAGTTTAAAAAGAAAAGCCTCTTCTGACTGTCTCTGACCCCCATTTCTCTACCCACTCTCTGTTTTTTGTCTTTATCTGTGGAACCAAAATAAGATCCCCTGGAAGACAACATAGAGACCTGATAGTGAGGGAGAGAAGGATTATCACAGGGATACACAGGGGAAAATAAAGAATTCCAGTCCTGCAGAGAACACAACAAGGCTGGAGACAGTGAGAGAAAATGAGCCTAGAGAAAAGAAGAGGAGATAAAAACAGGAGAGAGGCTGTGAGACATACTGAGAAGGAGGAGCAGAGAATGTACAGACTGGATGTGTAGACTGCACAGAAGGAGCTAACCTGAGGGTGTGCACCTCTTCTTCTCCTCCACACCTCTACTAGAGCAACTGAAAATATCTTAATAGCAGTGCTGCAGAAGTGGTTTGGGCAAACCCCCGTTTCCCTCTAAATTCCTCAGTTTTGACACAGCTGTACATTTCAGAAAAATCTGGGTAAATTTTCTTCTTAAAGTATTTAACTTTCACAGCCACTTCTGCAATTTGTTATCACAGCCAGGAGGATCACAATGCCAAAACATGGCATGAAGGGTTGCACAAAAGGGCTGGTTACAACAAAACAGAAGAGCAGGAAGCTTCAGAGCCTTTGCCTGGCTTTCCATACTTCTCAGGCTTCAGGGGTTTGGTGGATTCAACCTTCTAGTAGACTGGAAGTCTGCTTGTCTAGTCTTGGGAATTTTTCAAACAGAATTGAGATTCTGGATCCCTCACTGAGGGCATCTCAGTACACGAATCAAGAAAATGCTTTTTTCCTCTTGCTTTGTTATGTATGTACAATAAGTTTAAGTCTAAGGGCTGCTCAGCTAAGAGAATGTGTCCTTGGTATTATTTCATTGAAAGTAAAACCAAGGGTGAAATTGGCTTCAACCTTTAATAAATCCACAGTTGCTCTCTTCCTGATAGGAAACAGCAGCTAGTAACTCAAAATGTTGTTTAAAATATTCATAGAAGGAATTAGTCAGATAAGGGACTCACAGAGTTCTAACCTATGTTCCACAGTGGCCTAAAAGAATCCATATTTTTAAGCTGTAAAATAACATTAATTGTATAGCAGTTGTTCTTACCAATGAGTGTCCAGCCAGTGAAAGGTTTTACATCTTTAAATAAAGAAACCTCACATCTGAGTAGGAGCTGACAGAGGCGCAATGATGTGGTTTGATCACAGGTTAGAAGCCCTAAATTCTAATAGTTCTAATCCTGATGTCCACCTGGGGAAGTCACTGCATATTCCTGGCATTCATTTGCTCTCACTTGTGAAAATAGGAGGCTGATTAATTAATGCCTGGTGAAGGGTTCACAAGGATCATGAATTTTATTACTACATTTTAAAAAATAACTAATCTTACACTAGTATTGAGTCTGCCTCAATCCCACTGTGCAGCATTCAGCAATTTCGCAGCTCCTATACCCAGCATGGCTGCTCTATTCACTTACAAGTCCCCTTTTGTTGACAGAAGAGCAGGGCTGCCTTATGCACAAATGCACAGAAGGACTCTTGAGACCAAGGAAAAAGAAGCAAAGCCTATGCAGTTTTGTTTCTGCCCTGGCTGTGTGTGTGCTTGGAAGCGGGGTGAATGACACGTGAAAAGAGGTGTGCAGAGAAGTACTATCTTTCATTAAAGAAAGTAGCATATCAGAAAAAAACACAGAAGCTTCAGAGAACAAAAGAAAGCTGTGTAATTTTCAACAGCTATCCCAATGAGGTTATAGTAGCATCACCATCCAATCATTGCTTTGTGGACTTGTTAGGATATGTCATTTCAATCTGTCACTGGAGGTTGGTCCAGATCTTAAAAACTACACCCCACTTAGGCACCTAATCTGATCATGAAGAAATCTAGGATCATGTCCAGCAAACTTCACACCATGAAAATTGAGTGCCACTGCTCTGAGTCATTGACACTGTTGTTACATTTTACAACCTTCCTGAAATCATTTTATTCAGCCATGAATATTTATCCCAGTGTTTAGGCAGTGGACAGTTCAATTTTCTGGATTTAATAACTTTCTCTTTTGTGTGATACCAGTAGGTCCTTTCATGGCAAAGGTCATTATTTCAGCCGTCTCCCAGCTAATCTGGTAGTATCGATGTAAATTGACTTCTGCAGAATGAGGATTAGTTTTGCTGTATGACCCCATGCCACCTCCTTGCACCTAAGGAGGGGAATGACTGATTTGGGGTTCTGATGATGTGCTGTTTTGTTTTTCTCCTTAACCATGTTACATGTGCTTCAGAAGGATCTGTTTGGATAGGACCTTCTCCCTGATTCAAGGGGAGCTATCACCACTTTGCTGGCTAGGGATCCCTTTCTACATGTAGACATTGGAATACTTTTCTTCAATTGGCTCTCTGGAGGGAGTCATTTGGGGAGATGGGAAGCAGTGAAATAGTTTGATGAATGGCATCAACTTACATCCCCCAGGAGAATTCCATATGTTTGTAGCAGATGTTTAACACGTTATGGCAACACAACTAGCTGTGTTGAAACAAATTGCAGGGTGACCATCTAACTGTTGTCAGAAGTGAAGTTTTCAACACTTCCATCTTGCTCCGAGCAGTTACTGTTGTTCTCTGTAGATACCTGTGAACTACGTACCATGTCTTTGCCAGAAAAATAGTGAAGAATTTTAACTGTCCAATAAAATGTTATTTAATTGGAACATCTCAAGGAACAATAAACCCTGAAGCTACATTTGTTAGGGTTTTGTTTTGGTTTTGTTTGTTTGTTTGTTTGTTTGTTTTGTTTTTGTTTGGTTTTCTTTTTGTTTGGTTTTCTTTTTGAGAAAAAAAGGTGCTTTGTAAAATCTTATAAGAATAAAAATAGCTTCAGGATTGTAGTGTCATCTGCAGTTTTAAAAGTGCATTTGAGCCTCCTCCCTTTGTGTTCTTGTTGCCAAGAAGAGTCAAAGCATTTGAGGATAGATGTTCTGATGAGTAAGGCACTTGTCTGTGATCCAGCATCTCCTAGCACACGTCCTGGAGCTGCCACAGACCTCTAGTACTACTTCAGCATTCATTCTTCTTGCCTCAACTTCCTGTTTGTAAATGAGGATAACTGTTCCTCTGTATTTGTCTCTCATCATATTTAAACACATAGGGGAAAGGGACTGTGGGGTTCCTGGCACAGTGGGGACCTCCATTTTGCTTGTCCCTCCTTAGCAAAAATTACTAAAATGACTGTAGGAAACAAAGTTACTCTCCGTACAGGCTTCAAGAAGTACAGAAAAATCTCAGCTGCAAAGGAGAGGAAATACGAATGTTGAGAATTTTCTCAAAAGATTTGCAGTTGGAAATCTTGCTTTTTGGCTTAATCTTCGTTTTAGGAAACTTTGGAGGGGGGGTGAAGCAAGCAGTGGACAGGATATTTTCTGGTTCTTTTTTCTTTTTTTAGTTCAGTAATTTACAGCTTTCCCTACTGTTAGCTGTGGAAAGGGCTGTCGTCTTAAATATGTTCATTTTGCTTTAAAAGTATCCCTTCAATGCTGAATATTAAAATTATTACGAAGAATTCTCTTAATTGAGATTTTTCTGGGCAGAGTCCAAGCATTCGTTCAATCATTGCTGCTGCAGTTTGGGTTTAGGCACTGCTGCCAGTTCCTTTGTGTAATCTTGCAACTTCAAAGACAAGGAAAGAGGGAGGTGGGCAGGAAAGCATTTGGGAAAATTATGTCTAGCTCTTTGAGTATCTCAGTGAGCATAAACTGTTGTTCATGGGCTGGATAATCTCAAGAAAAGCATGTCTCTTGCCTTGGAAACCTGCTTCCCATTTTGTGGTCTATGGGTCTGAAAGACATGAGAAGGTGACCTATGAAATGATGACAAAACATGCTTTTTCACTTCAGAAAAATATACATGTATGGTACCATGCAATCTAGTGAATATGAAAACAAAGGTGGAAAAAATAAATCTGTAAATGAATATTCAAAATGCTGCTTAGTTCTTGACTTAGAAAACAAAAATAAAAAACAAAAAACATGGCAAAGATGCATGAAGGAGGGCTATGATATTTTTTTCTCCAAAATGTTAGCTGTTGCTTGGATGGAAACTATTGGGAAATGCTGATATTGACAAAGAAACCAACTCATAAACAATTTAGCTTCAGTTTTCCCAGCTGAGCCTGGGAAAGCAAAACTAGGTTGAAAAACACACTGGCAAGGTTTTAATTATGATTTTAATAATGAAGCTTGAACAAACCTCTCGCTACCAGTACATCAACTGCCCCCTCATGCTGTTTTCCCAGGCCTGATGGAGGGGCCCTGGGAAAGCAGTTTGATAGCAGATGAGAGAGCATAATGATCAGTGTAACTTCAGTCAGCACTGTAAGTGCCTGACATTTCAGGAAAACAAGATCTTTTACTTTGCTATCTTTATCTGGGAGCAGGTGATCAGGTTTAGACAGTCAGTTTGTCATCTTAAGCTCTTTGTGGCTGAGATCTTGTTTGTTTTGCACTCTCAGAAGTGCCATTCAGTCTCATGGCAGAGTTAATAACACTGTGATTTCTACTGAGCACAGATTGCTCCTGGAATGTGCTATGGTTATCTGGAAATAGACTGGTACTCGGGTTCCAGCACACAGATGCCAGAGAGTTTCCTTCTGCCCATCTGCCTAGGCAATGAGCTGGCCTGCATGTCAGTCCAGCTCTAGGAATCACAGCCAAGCTGTATTGGGGGTGGATTCCTGCTTTTTCTGCCTTCACAGCAAATTGAGAAAGGTGTTAGTAGAAATACTGAGAGAAAATAATAGGGAAAGAAAGGAAGCAGTCTGAAGGCAAAGGAAGTAGGAGGAAAGGTGGGGAGTGCAGGGAAGGAAGCAACAGGGAAATTGTGAAGTTGAGAACAAGAATGGGTTCATAAGTAGTAGGTTAGCTCTATGGAGAGAAATTCAATTCTCTCAAAAGCCATACAATTATACCTGTGAGGAACCCGCCAGAATCATTCATGGCTTCTCAACATTTTAGTTTCTGCTTCTGAAAACTCTAGCCTATCAGAAGTGTGATGGAAAGGCTTTTTGTATTGTGATGTAATATTCAAGAGACACACCCTCCAGACAGTGGGATGGCTGCAGCTCTAGGGACTTTGGAAACAGGAGAAAGTGACCTTAGGGTTTTAGGCTAAACCATGGAACTTCTTACTTGTTCTGTTTTCAATTCAGTAATGTATTTATCAGAAAACAAGTCAACCAGCCTTCTTGCATATTTATCTATCATAAAATTGGCTTTATCCAAGATTGCTGTTATGCTTTAAGTTCACAGAGGATACACTATATCCTTTACACATAACAAAGAATGTAAACCCCAGCTTTAAATGTAAAACTCAATTCAGTGCTGGCGGGGATTCACAAAGCAATTCCTTCATGATAGTGAAAGCACTATAAACTCGGGAAGCTAATTTGCAATAGTGGCCCCTTAAATTGCACAGTTGAGCATGTAAGAGCACTATTGTGTCTATGCGAGGATGTGGAAGATTTGAAAGCTGGGGTCACATATAGTTGACTTTTGTTCATTTACAAAACAGTTTCATAGAATCAGGACAGAAAACAGAAAACACACACAAGTCTTTGGATACATCACCCTGCACTTTTCTTTCCAAAATATCAGAATAATGATGTCACTGGAGGGGGCAGGGGAGCAGTTGTTGGAGAAATGCCAAGACTGTCCCTGATGAGGAAGGGATCTTGTCTATAGAACCTGGAGCTGCTTAAAACGGTGGTGTTTTGGCAGGACTAAGCCCAGTCAGTTTACAAAAAACCCTCTACATGAGATCTGTTCATAATGCCCCAAAACAGGGGTGGGAGTTGGGAAGCTAGACAAATACACACACATTTTCATGGTTTATTCACTGATACACAGCAAAATTCCCTGGCATGTGGGGTCCTGCAACAGTCCTTGACAGTGCGGGGGTGCACGTGTGAGATTATTATGGAAGGTGCATCAGGAGGACCAATGGAGCCTGGTTTGACAGTTCTGTGGAGCACAAATGTAATCTCTGCCTGAAAGAGCCATGATCCGCTGCTTAAGGGGTATGACAAGCCAGCCTCCTGGAAAATAGCACTCTGAGTCCTTTGCAAAGGAATCAAATGAGGAACAAGGCTATTACCTCGTGTCAAACTGTGTCTAATAAAGAAATGGAAATCCCCTACTCTGCCACAAAGACCAAGGAGAGCTAGGATCATGCTGTGTGACACAAATAAATGAACAGCAGAACAGAAATGGAAAACATGGGCCCAAATATTACAAGAAAATATCAGATTCTGAAATGATTGCCTGTCTTAAACAATAGACTATAACAAAACACACGTTACAAATACGGTATTACAAATCTGGTTTTAAAATGTACTTTTGCTATTTTGCAGAAATAGATTTGGCACCATAACTGTTAAATTTGATGTGTATCACCCTATTTTTACATTGCATTAGGAAAAAAAAAAAGAAAGCCAATGCCAACAAACATCTGCACCTGGGGAGCCTTGTAACTGTTCATTACCAAGTATATGAGACATTAGCAGAGATATTTATAATGAGATGCTGGCACATTTATTTTTCCTTTACATGTAAAACTGGTAGACATTCCTGTTGTCTCTTGTTCTTCTATTAAGCTTTAAGAGTCCAGACCTGCATCCCACATCATGCAAAGCATCATGAAATAAACAGGGCTTCTTATCAGTACAAGGACACATCTACATACTTGCAGGATCTGGCCCTTGCAGGATTGTTCTCTCTTTTGTTATATGAGAATGCAGCATCCAATTTACTAATGCTCTTGCTCCTGAGCTATTGATTGTTATTGAGACTAATATGCTACTTCTGCACACCTCTCAATTCCTTTCCCTCCAGCCCAGCAAGGACTTTTTTGAGTATCAGGACCAGCGATGTGGAGTTTCCCTAGGGATAGCTGAATTGAACCCCAATGTAGATTTCTTGATCAGATGCTGTTGGACTTGAGATACAGTTGCCCTATGTGCAAAAACAGTAAAAGAAATTACCTCTTCTACACAGTTACCTATTTTCCTGAAATTCATAGCTGTCAAGCAGTATTGAAATTGTTTAACTGGCTCAGAAATTACTGGCACACACAGAGAACTCAACCGTATAAGCCATATTTCCTTAGGAAACCAGGCTTAGGAGTGTTGGCTTTTCCCGTGTCGCAAACATGGGCTCGTCGTTCAGTTTGGTATGCATTTTTGAAAGTCATCCTTTGAAGTTTCTCTGCCAGATCTTCGAAGGCATTTCGGCAACTCTCACTCAGGTACCAGTCAACTAGCGACCTCCCTCCCACCTCCCTGGTCTCAGTCTTTTGCGTCCCAGGGATCCTCCCGGTGCATCCGAAGCCCACTGGGTGTTACCAGCGTCACCCTGCAGCCTGGGATCAGCCAGCTCGCCTTCGGTGCCGCCTGAGAGTTCTGCGGTCTCAGGGCTTATCTCCGGCAGAAGATCCCAGGAAAGTTGCCCCTGGGTCGCCCTTCCCGGGCAGCCGCTCCCGCAGCCCCGAACGGCGGAGACGCCGGAGAGGCACGGTACAGGGAGGGACGAGTTACTCCGGGCTGCCCTTGGCGGCTCCGGCCCAGGGCATCCGGCAAGTTTTCTGGCGAAGGAGGAGAGGAGGCAGGCGAGAGGGGCCGGCGGCGGGGCGGGCGCGGCGGAGCGGAGCGGGCAGAGGCGCTCCCAGCCGGGGGCCGGGGGGCCGGGGCAGGGCCAAGCCGGGCCGGGCGGGGGCGGAGGAGGGGGCACGGCCGGGAGGTGGAGCCGGCTGCGCTGGCGGCTCCGGCGCTCCGCGGCTGCCGGGCACGGGGAGCGCACGGTAGTGGGAGCCCAGCGCCGCCGGGAGCCGCCTGCCGCTCGGTCCGTCCGTCCACTCGCTCGGTCCGTCTCCCGGAGCCGCCGCCGCGGGAGCTGCTCCGGGTGCCGGCAGGTAATAGGGGGGTTTCGCCTCTCGGTGCCCGCCTGGCGCGCAGCCTTCCTGCGGGCAGCGGTGCCGGCTCCGGCTTGGCACCCACCGCCCTGGCGCTGCCCCAGGACGCCCGGGGCTGCCGGCAGGGGGGCACCCACGAGGGGCGGCTCTCGCCTCCCCTCCGCCGCCGAGCTGTTTTCCCGGGGGAAGGGGGTATGTGCTGGAGCGCCGTGATCCCCGGGGGTGCTGGGCGTGCAAGTTTCCAGGGCTGAGATGCCAGCCAGCCCGACAGTACGGGAGGTCGGGGAAGGCGCCCCGGCTGCCCGAGCCAGCTGAACTCGCCCCGCTGGTAACAACTCTCGGGGGTCGGGCCCCGGGAGAGTCTCCGACAGCCTCTATATCTCTGTGTTCTGTTGCCCCCACCCCAGCCTCCATCTCTCCGGGATCCCTCTTCTCGTAAAAGCAAGCGGAGGAGCCGCTGGCTCCCGGAGGTTGTGCCCAGAGCGTCCTGCTCTGCCTCTGTCGTGTGTTGGGGTATGCTGCAACCCTGGAAGTTCGGATGAGGAAGGGGGGAGAGTTAACTATGTTTCTGACTTCAGCCTGGGCCGATATTTTCTCTTTCACACTTTGCTGATCTGCAATCCCACCAGCCTGGGCCAGTGCCCGCTCTCTAATAGAGATTTATAGCTGTAGCAATATATTAGTGAGGTACTACATGGGGGTTTTGTAAGCTGAACAACTGGGCACTTAAACTTTTATCATAACTTTTGTATTCAAATGTTAGAGTGAGTGAGTAAATAGCATTTTCAGATGTGTTGTGCTTGAGTGTTTTTTTTTTCCCTGAGAAATCTATTTGATAATCATAATTTCTGAATTTTGTTTTTGTTTTGTTTTTTTTTTTTTTTTTCCTCTAGTACTTCTCTCAGCAGTTAGTAAGCTGGGTCGCACTACTGCTTGTATTTCTATAATAAGAGAAAATTTGAACACAAGTAATAGACTCTAGGCACATAATTCACCAAATAGCCAATGGCTACCAAAGCTCCTTAGGCAGAAGTGTGCTGGAGCTGGTTGTGTGCCTCTCTGAGTATATGCAAATTGTAAACACAGGCTCACCCTGGATTTTTGATAGTGGGTAAAAAGTGTGTGGAGTTGTTAGAGTTGTCTTAGTACAATAGGATGTATCCAAGTGTTTGATGGATTCTACCAGTAAAGGGCTTATTTTGGTACTTAGTGCTTTTGTAAGGAGCGGTGATTTTTCTGTCAGAGAAGTGTACAAACTGAGGGCAAATGATAGGCATGTCATTTGGAGGAATAGGTACATTCTTTATCTCTTTCATAGTTTGGGAGGAATCTTTCAAATTCACATGTGTAGCATAATGTACAGATGCGCTTCTTTATCATTTGCTTTCACTGAAGTATTTGTATAGTATGTTAAAATGATTCAAATGTTTGACTCTCCCTGGAAGGCAGTTAATATTTCTGTATTTGTTGTGGCCGCGGTACAGTTTTTGTTGGCGTAAGCTAAAATACCATGTGATACAGTTGCCACGAATTTAAGCGTAGCGGGGTGAGAAGGAGAAGAAAGGAAAAGCTTTAACTTCTTTGAGCTGTTGCAAACTACCGTCAAAATCCAGATAAAATTTCTACCTTTCCTGCAAGGCAGACCTATACTACAAATTGCTCAGCTACCCGCGTTGTGTGTTTAAACCCGTGAGTTATGGAGGTAGTTTACTCCTTGGGAAAGGGCCAGATGGCGGCGGACCGTCAGTCCGCTGCCCGGAGGGTAATGGGGGCACGGTGGGAAGACGGGGAGACCCGCGGCACCCCGGGCAGCTGCGGCTTCTCGGGCAGGGGCCAAGGCCAGTTATGGTGCCGGCACCGAGGGGCCGGCTCGGGTGGGTGATGCTGGCAGCTTCCACGAGAGGGCTTTCTCACTGTGCGGTGCCAGCGCGACCCTTCGGCAGAGCCCTCGGAGCGCCAGCCGCGCCCCCGCTCGCTCCCCGGAACGGAGGAGCAGAATGAGCTTGGGGGTGCCTTGCGCTCACAGGGTATTTCAGGTTTCCTTTGTAAATTACGGGGAAATCCCTTTATTACCCCTGAGGCGTAAGGATAAGACATCCTGGGAAGAACATCAACCTTCTGTTTCCAGGCTCCCTTAAAACTTAGAACGGATCCCAACAACTTAATTTCCCCGCAGTGAAAACCGAGAAGAGGCTGTGTGTGTTTTTCACAAAAGGGGAGCGGGGGGATCAGAGTGTTTGCATCCTCGACTTGGATGATGGCAACGAACCACTCTATCCTGGCGTGATCTCATTTTTGGCTCCTTTAACATGTATTATACTTCTCAGGGTGGGGCTGGGCGAAAGGGAAACAGGAATCATTGTGTGAGTATGAAAATGCTGAGCTATCCTTAAGCCCTTTGCCAAGTTGTCTGTATGTTGTTTAGCTCAAATAATCTCACACACACACCATTGCAGGTCTGTTTTAAAAGGCAGAAACTGTATCTGTAACCAGTAATAATATTGCAGTTCATAAAACATGAGAAACATCTGTTACTGTGACTTCAATTTGTTTCTCTCTCCTTGGAATAACCAAGTTGACAGCTCAGTCAGGTTTAATGTCCTGTGCTAAACCTTTGGTCGTGTGTCCCATGGCTAATCATGACTCACAGAATCAATAAACCCAGCTACTGCTTCACTGCAGTGACTCAACGGGGGAGTGGGAAGGCCTTCAAACCGGCTTGCTGCATGGAGCTAATCCCCAGCAGCAGACCATGGGGAACAAATTTGGGTTTCTGCAAAACTAGGTCTATCATTTGCCCTTCCTACTTTCAGTGCGGCAGAACTGGCTGGGATCTCAATTATCAGAGCTGAACAAGTGAGGGAGAGGATCTGCACTGCTGTAGGGGTAGTATTTTCCCTCCTAGCACCTTTTGTCTTGCCTTAATCTATCCCAGGTTGAATACTGTAGGCAGTTGAAGCAGAGCCATCTCATACTTTGATGTGTGTTTATTGGCTTTAGCATCTCACTGCCTTGCCCTTTTTTTTTTTTCTTTTTAAATTGGGTTGCTCTCTTCCCATCACACCTCCCCCAAAAACCAAAATTAGAGCAGAGGCAAAATGTGAATTAAGTGACTGTATTTTTGTGAATGGGTTTTCTTGCTTTGCCCCTGCCTTCTTTGCTGCCTTCTGAAAGATCTTTTCATAATTAAAATATTATGACTATCCTTATGGTAGCCCTTCACTTGTGGCAAGGATCCTAATTTGACGTCAATGAAAAAATACTAGTTTCTGGCATAAGGGCAGATGACATTTCATCAGCTAGTACATGCCCATTTTTTTTTTTAAACCACAGTGCTAAGACCATATGGACAGATAATGAGTTTAAGCTGATAAACAGCTTACAGATTTGCCCAACGAGAGGACTTTTTTCCTAGAAAAGACATTTTCCTTTAAAATAAATAATGAAGTTCCTGTGTTTTTATTTAATTATCTTGAGTCCTGTCTGTTCTCACCAGGCTGCAGGAAAACAGGCACAACTGCTCTGGGGACAGAAGCTACTGGATTTATGGGGCTGTAGGTCTTAGAGGAGGAAGGACTTGAAAAGTTCAGATGCTACAAAATTGAGGCCTAAGGCATCTAAATAAGCAGATGGTGGTCCAAGTTGTATTTTGAGGGTTTTGTGAGCTATTGCATAGTTCCTGACATCTTGAAGATGAGTCATTGCATGAGGTGGTAGTAGGTCTGAGGTCTGTTTGGGAGTTATAATTAAAACAGATGGATATCTATACTCCTTGCTAATTCTGTGAGGCTGCTGAAGCAGTTCTTGTCTGGGAATACTGTTGCAAGACAATCCCTACTCTTGCTTTTTCAAGAATTTTTGACTAATTTCAGTATGATTTGTTTGTTTAATTTAAACTGATTTATCAATAAAATGTGAAGGAGAGATTTTGGATCCATTTTTCTTGGTTTTTGAGGGCAGGAAAATCCCCCAAGTAGTACAGTGAGAGTTGGAAAGTAACTTGTTTTGGGAAGTGGTGGTCTTTAGTTTTCACTTTAAAATAGTGACTCAAAGCATTGTACTTGCATAAGAGTGCAAAACCTGTGTATTTCTCCCCAAGAAGCATGGAAATAAGCTGTTTGGGAACTGAAAGTGCTCATTCCTTTTTAAGCTATTTCTTATGAGTTCTCTTCTTTTAAATATTTTTTCCCCCCTGGAAACAATTATTAATCTTAATTGGAAGTAGCAAATGAAGGAAGAAAATGGTTGTACAGAAAAGTCAGTACAGAAAACTCCGTTCTTTCTCATGCTGCTTACTCCTTCTAAAACATAAATGTTTTGTGTTGTTCTTTCCCTTTATACTGTCCACTTCTCAGCACTGGAAAGATTACTGGACTTTAATTGTATTTCATATGACGATATATTCCAGATGGCTAGAGCTTAGCTTTCTGACGGTCACTGCTGTCTCATTTGTAACTGATATGACAGCAGAGTTGCATTTGGTCCTACCTTTGGTCATGATGTAGAGTTTAGCATTCCTCTTGTGTCTATTTCTTCCTCTACATCAACATTACTTATTTCCTTTTCACTGTTCTTTCAGTCCTGAGTTTCCAAACTGGTGAAGGAGTTATACTCTCCCACAGCTGCAGAAGATTCGGGTGAATTCAGTGCCCACCAAACAGTTGATGGGTCTCCCCCCCATCCAACCACTTGTCTTGGAGCATTTAGCAGCTGCTTTGCTGTTTTAAATTTCTGCATTAGTAAAGATCTGCCTTGGGCTAATTTAGTATAAATTGTCTGAGACTGAAAGAAGTGGCTATAGGAAGGCAGTGCATTGATCTTTTTCTGTCAACCACACCATCTGCTAAAACAGTTTGTCAGCATGTTTTTATTTATTTTTTCACAAATAAGATTTAAAGAAAGAAACTATAATAAAGATATTTTACTCTTACAAAGGGATCTGCTTCTGCATCTCTACCATCTTCTGCTCTCTAGCAATGGGATGTCCTTCAGTGGTCTTCCTCAGAGCTAGAGGCAGAGAGGCTCATCATTGTGGTGAGTTGTATATGTGTGGGGTTTTTTTTGGATCTGAATTGCCTCTGGAGGTGTCTTGGTATAGGAAACTTTGGATAACCTAATGTAAATTCTTCATTTCTGGTGGACTAATATGCAGCGAATATTGCATGACAATTGAGAGTAGTCATGTGGTGTCAATTTATCCTCACCAAATTCAGTTAAAAGAAAACCAAAACCAGTATTTTGTCATTGCCCTCAGAGATGTTGGAATTGGGTTTTTGACTGTCACAGGTTTTTACTAAGGAGATAGTTTGTGCACAAAATCCCTCCTGACTGTGAAGTGTCTCCAACAAGGACTCTGATGATTAATAAATCTCTGGATGTTCTTGTGTTTTGGGCATTGGTGTTTTGTTTCGTTCTTTTTTCCCCATCATGATCTTCCCTTTGTTATGTATTTACTAAATAAACCTGGTTTAAAATGTAAGCTTCCACTTCTTGAGAAATAAATTGAAAGGTCACTGTCGGGGAGTCAATTCTTAAACTCAAATAAAATTAATATTTTTTAGACCAGAGTATCACTTCAAGCAGAAACAGAGGATGCTTTTGATGAAATAAACAGTGCTGAAACTGAATCTCATCCAGATGCTTGATATTACTTAGTTCTTAAAGGGCCTACTGTTTTTAGTTAGACTCTATTTCTGGGCTCCTGTCTCCCGTAGTTGGTGCATGGCCATGTTGGAGAGGGACTTTTCTGGAGCATCTGTGGTGCCTAGCAAGATTTGGAGTTCACCTTAATTAGTCTTCTGGAAGCAGTATAACCAGTATCCTCTTTACTCCTACTGTCTGTGATGTCACTGTCAGGAAAAAAATCTTACCATGGTTGTTGGTCCCAGGGAAGTGGAATTAAACCAAACTGCTAACATAAAAAGTCATGTAGGATAGCAGAGATAATAATATCACTTATATTCTTTCAGACTTCTCACTTGAGTCATAAATAGCTTTAAATGCATCTTATGCCATCCCAGATGTCTGGAAAGCCCATATGACAGATGAGTGAAATGGGGTATGGGGGACTGTATGGTGACTTATTGACTGTGGGTCAGTGGCACAGTCTGTCAGGGGCTCAGGAGCTTAAGAGGCCCTGGCTGCAGCTCAGGTGATGTAGATTGTGCATGATTACAGTACTGAATGTTTCTGCAGCTCTGTGCTTCTCATAAGGCTCAGCACTGAAATTGTAGTGCTAGCAGCTTTCTTTTCATGGCCCAGTGCCCAGTTTGAAGAAGGGTGATTTTGGTCATGTTGCTAGACATACGTATTTATGGCCCCGTTTCATCTGTTGAATTTAATCTGTTGGGGTATTTTTAACATTATTATGGAAACAGTTACTATATTTACTCCTTACAGAAAGCTCAGTGTATGACAGTCTATGAGGAGAGAGTTTTAGAGTAATAAAGATTGTACTAAAGGATGTTGTCTACGCTTCTTCAGGAAAAATGACCTAAATGAACTGACTGGCAGTTTGCCTGTTCCTGAGACATGGACCTCATAGGGCACTGAACTGGAACACTCTATGCTGGGAAAGCAATGATGGGGTTTGTTCTTGGCTCACTTGATAGCACATCTCATTTTCTTATGAAGTGAAAAAAAACAAGTTTTCTTGTACAGAGAGAGCTTATGCCTACACTGGGCTGGTTTCTCAGACCTGCTGAGAACCTGTTTCTTATGGAAGTCTCTGGTACCTGTGAGTACTTTTCAGATGAGCTCCTCAGAACCTGCTGCCAGTGTAAATGAGATAGCAGTGAGATTTCCACTGATTGGAAATTCAGGGGATTTTGGAATGAGAGTCACTACCACTGCTGATGTGCTCATTTCTCTAGTCATTTGAAAACAAAATGTGTTTTAATGTCAGCCTTGATGATAAAAATCGATGGAGCTTAATGGTGATAATAATGTGGTGGGTATACCATGGACATATATGAGAAATGATGGAGAATAAAGGAATGAATGTCTCAGAGTGTTATTAAAAGAGGTGGACTTTGGATCTGATGTATTTTTGAACTGCTGACTGCCTTTTGTTCCTGTTAAGATCAGAGGGAATTCTCAGAGCTTCTTAGGATGAGGATGACCTTATTTTGTGTTGATCAACAAAACTTTTCCTTCTGATGGGAATACGGCATGTAACAGGAATCTTCTAGAGTTACACCAGGCTGTTTATCAGAATAAGATACAGGAAAAACTGAGAGCTAGTTCTGGAAATGCTTGAGGCACAACTCTGGCAGAACCAATAGATCTCTGCTTTGGCAGCTTGAGAATTGACAATGTAATACCTTGCTGATGTGATGAATGATTCTGGGTTCATAGTATTGAAAAAAACTGTTCAAAACTGCTAAGGATTTCAGCTTACAGTGATGCCTAGTTAATTAAAAACTTCTTTTAAATGTTAAGGGAAATGTCAGTCAGGAACAGCACTCTGATGAGTTTAAGAATGAATAGGGTTTCCCAGAGACAGACTGGATTAACTTTTATTTTTAATATGTTTTGTTTGTTTTGTTTGGTTTTGTTTGTTTTGGTTTTTATTATTATTTTTCCTTGTTTTGCGTTTTTTCTTTTTTGTTTCTCCACGGTTACGAAAGGAGCAGAAGGTTTCATGCTCTGCATTTTGTGTGTTCATATTTTGATACTGCAGCAGGGAAGGCTTGTCAGGAGAAGAGTCAGAGTCAGTTTAAAACCATTCATTTTCTTTGTTAATGTTGCTGCAGATAGTTCTAAATTTCAGTTTGTAGTGGATTTCTTACAGTATTGCTGTAACGTTATGCTCTCTGGGAAGTGTTTTGAAGCTCTGCACTAGCCTTGGGGTGCAGGGGACATTAGGACCCTTAATCCCAAGTCATATCACTGATTTTACTGCTCAGAACTGAAGTGGGTGAATTGCCAGCATAACATCAGCCTGCCATAGACACTTTCTGGCTCTGGGAAAGTTGCACTGTTTTTCTGAGCATCTGTTTCACCAGCTGTGAAAATGAAGACAGTACCCTCAGCATGTGGGTATGATGAACATTCTTGTTAGCTAATCTTGGTAAAGTGCATTGGAACTGTGAAGCATTGTGGGGTTTTGTTTGAAAGTGTGAAGGTTTAAAATGGTGTAAGGCGCAAGCCTACATCTTTGTTAGGGAAGAGAAGTACCAATTTTGAGTCCTTCTGGGGCAAGAGGGGCTAAGGTTTTGTGGGAAAGAGGAGAAATATGCCTATGGTGGAGAACCCGAGTGAGAATTATGCCTCATTCTAACCTTTTACACAAGGTCTCAATGGATTTACTTGGAGCTTTGTGAAGCGTTCGTCCGGGGCTGGATTTTGCCCTCATACGAGTTGCATTTTCTTTTGTTGTTTTTTCAGTCCCCCCTCCACATGCTTGCTTTTTATGACCAAAGCTTCATTCTTTAAGGATATGCCAATGACTTGTAATAATGCTCAGAAGATCCCCTGTGGGGAACAGTTCTGATTAGACACTGAAGAATTCTTTACTTTTCTTTATACTTCTTATTGTTAGGAACATCTTGTTGATAAAAGGTGTGGCTTTTTTTTCTCTTGCTGTTACTTCTTCTTTGGCTCCCCTCCTACCCAGACACTGCATACATTCTTTAAGCTCTCCCATTGTCTTGTCTTATATAAACTTGGTTCCTTGGTTCTGCTTTCAATTCATTCTTTTATCTTCTACAGTGCTCAATGAATGCTTAAAAATAATAAATATTAATAATAGGGCTCTTTGAACCAGCAGGTTCTTCGCTGTTTAAACTCACCTTTTCCTGCTGCTTATCCCCTATTAGAAGTTGCTATAATCTGCAGATTGTAGCTGTAATAACTTCTGTAGCAGTGGCTGGGTTTGTGACAAGCGTAGGATTATAGCTCCAGGTGGGAAATTGGCAGCAGGAACAGAGAACCTCAAAGGCACAAATACGTTGTTCCAGTTGAAATATTCTTTGCAATAAAGGAACAGAAGCCAACAAAATTTAATGTGGGAATAGAGCTATTTATCTGGGTTTCTATGGAGTGTCAGTGGCCTATATAGGGTAATCCTGTACTGCACATAAAATGCTGTGTTTAGATGTAAAAAAAAAAAAGAAACCCACATTCTTTCTGAAGAACATAGTTTAAGAAGGCTGTACTTTTGGAGATGCTTTCAAGACAATTCATAGGAAGTATCTTAAATCAGCAAGACAAACTATGAGATGCATCTGTGATATTACTGTATGTTTGCTTTGAATTCCTTGTGGAGACAGGTTTACCTCTCCTTGGAGCTACAGAAGAAAAATGTGCTGTCTGCCCTGGTGTGTAAAGTTGACCACATAATGTACAGCCCGGTCTCCAAAGCTTTTGACACACACACACACACACACACACACACACACACACACTCACTCTTTTGGACATCAGCGGCATTTTTACTGTCTCACACCAAGGAACGAATAAAGTAAACATGATTGGAGCATGTGAGGTTTTCCCACCATACCTCTTTTCCTCTATTTAGAAATGTAAGCTACTGGATTAGGAGAAGAGAGAATCCTGAGGTGTCAGGGCAAACTTCATGAAGTTTATTTGTTTCTTCTCTGCAGTGTTGCCTTGGCCCTATGCAGGGAAGATGAGCTATTCCTAAGCAGCACCTCGGTTGCGTGGGTTGCTTCCAGGCTTTTGTCTTCAGTAGAAACCACACTAGTTACTAGCTGAGGCCAGGAGTTTTTCAAGGAACCAATTTGCCTACAGAAAATGCTGATTTACTGAAAACATTGTGGGAAAGGATTGGTCTTCGCTCAGTTCTCCTCGGGTGAATTTCTTGCACTTAGGATAGAATTTCTTAGTCAAAACAGAGATGCTGGTTAGGAGCCAAGCAGTTTGGGGTTTTCACCTATGCTGTCACAAATCCAAAACAAGGTCCTGAAAGCAGGTTTCCTACCTGCCTTCCATGCCAGAAATGCATCTCCTAACTGCAGAACTGTTGTTCTAGGGCACATGGGTTTTTGTACGAAGGATTCTAATGTGGATTACAAACTTTCATCCCTATGTGAAATGAAAACAATATTTTAAATATCAAAAAATGCGTTTCCTATGAAAAACTAAGTTCCCATCCAAGTGTCCCTGTGTCTTCCTCAGTGATCTTGCTGTCTTTCCTCACTAGTTCTGCAAGTTTGTGTGTCCTCTGGATATGCTCTTCATGGAGTAGAAAGAATCTCCAAAGACCTTGGAGAAACAATCAGCATGTCAGTCACAGGAGAACAACTGACCCTCAAGCACTGCTGGTGTATTTTGGCAGGGTCAAGGCTGTACAAGGCTATATAGCTCATAAACTCCTGTTTCCTCTGAGTAATATTATTAGAAAACCCCTTAAGCAGCTGAGGAAAATACAGCTGAATACTGCTAATATATTTGTGCCTGGGCCATTGTTGTTGGGCAGAGTAGGAAAAATAATGCTTAGGGCAAGAGACGAGCTGCTTGGAACAGGATGAAACTCTCTTGCTGGTTTAACTGCAGCAAGCTCAGCAAGGATAGGGCTAACACATGGTTTTGGTAACAGGCCTCTTCCAATTTCTTCTTTCCCCCATTTTGCAGAGAGGAAAGTGGTCCTCTCTATGCTTTCTTAATTCTCCTTGGAGAGTGAGGAGATAAGAAAGTCATGAGAGGATCTCAGCTAATCTGGGTGTGTGCTTAGCGAGGGCGTTTGTTCTCTGTGGTTGTCCTCCGCAGCACTGAAGACCCTGAATCTGGTTATTCCAGTGCAGCTCAGCCACCTGAACCTTGATGTGCTCTGAGCTGCTGGGTTGCCAAGGGGAGCTTTCAGGGGCTCCCTCTGTTGTAAAAGGTGGGATTGCAAGATTGAGGTGAACACTGCAGTTCTGATTATATGAGAATGTTACTCTGTCTTTACTTTATATTTTGTTCTGGCTTCTTTTAAAGAAGGAGGGGGGGAAAAGGCTGAGGGTTCAAGCTTCATTACCGCACAAGCAAAGACAACGCACTCCTCTTAAAGGTAAAACATTCCAGGCCCTCGCTGTGTATTTGAGGTTTAAATAATGGGAGTTTCCTGTTTCAGAGAAGCCAAGTGCATCCTCAGATGGTCTCCACTAACCTGTTTTAAGACTTGTGTTCAACCTGTGGTAGATGAGGAGTCTGAGCTTGCCTTTTTGGTTTCACCTCTCCTTCAAGTTAAAGTAGGAGGCATAAGGTGTGTTTACAGCACAGAGGAGCAGCAGTGAAAGGCCTGGCTTAGTGGAAATCAGAACCAGAATCACCATGCAGCTTTTTTGGATGCAGCATAGAAGAATCCACAACACACAGTCAGCTCTGGAAATCATATAATGTCAAAGCACTCCTGAATGTGAGATGAGCTCCAATATGTCTGTCTGCAGGCAGAGATGTAGAGCCCAGATACAGTGTTTGAAAGAACAAATAAAAACACACTAAACCTTGCCTTTATGTTTTTGTTTGTTTGGTGGTTTTGTTTGTTTGTTTGGGTTTTTATTTGTTTGGTTGGGTTTTTGTTTTTTTGTTTTGGTAATAGAAAGGCAATACTTTCAAATATTAGATTACAATAATATCTTAGTATGTTTTCACATAAAAATGATCTAAGAAAAGAAAATATTTCTCTTAAATTAATCAAGTCCAAGACCTCTATCTGTGACTGAAATATCAACAGATTTCTTGCTTCTTCTGGTTATAGTCATTAAATGAACCTTTAAAAAAACCTCTAAGAGGCTGATTGCTAAGGTTCCATAGATCCCCAGGAAGATAAAGGTAAGTTGCTACCTTTCTTCATAAGCTTCAACTGTGCTCTTAACTGTTATTTGGGAATTTATGACATCTTTTTAAGGACCAGATCTTTTGCCCAAAAAAGTCAGCTTGCATGTTGCAGTCATTGAATGACCAGACTTCTTTGCATCCATTTCATATCCATATTCTGCCCATTTGTTAAGCATAATTAAATTATTGGGAAAAGCGAGCTTGTAAGGCCCCACTCTTCTGAATCAGGGATGGTGAATTAAAACAAAAAGTCAGGTTACTCTGAAAATAGTTCCAGTAAGCTGGGAACTTAGATGTACGGTTGAGCTAGTCCATCTAGGACTTGCCACTCAAAGCTGAAGGAGCCCAGGAGAAGCCTTGTAGTGGATCTGTTTGTCTTAGCATACTATAAGATTACACCTGTAGACTGTCCTTTAACATGAAACTACAGTCTTCAGCTGTAATCCTTGACTATTCACAAAGAGCAACAGTATGGATTAGGGCCAAACATTGATTTTTTTTTTTTTTTAATTGGAATATGATTAAATGTAAGACTGCCTGAGTCTGTCTGTCTTTCAGCTTTGTAGGTAATTCTGCATGGACAAGATTTATCACTTCCTTTCCCTTTCCTGTTCCACTGTCCCTGAGCATTTTTCCTTGGTATGAATTCTGCCTAGTAAAGCAAGGATTTGTCCAGATATGCTGTTGTTTAGCAAGGAGGTGGTGAAACAGATGCAGTTGCTGAAACTGATGATAAGGTAATTTTCTCACCTTCCCGATTACTGCAAGTGTTTTTGAAAGAGGATTCGACCTGCTAGTAGTATTTGTTATTGTGTCTATGGCCCTAGATATAAATCAGCGATCGACTGGTGGATAATGAAACAGTGCAGCGTGCCTGAGTGAACAGATTGGGCAGGCATCTGAGCTAGCCGTGTACTAGCCCACCAGAATGAGTCAGTTGCTCAGAATTTTTCTGGCAGATGTAGCCTCTCTGTTTCCTGTCACAGTGATTATTTACCACTTCTTTATCGAGTTTCTGTGTGGTCCACCCTATCTGAACATCTCTCAGTTGCAAATGGATTGTATCTTTGTAGCACCTTTTTGAGGCAGAGAATTTCCACTTTACTGATATATGTGAAATCTAAATAACTTGCTGAAGAAAGTTGTAACAGACTAGAAAATAAGAGACTAGCACCTATCCGAATTTCACTCCTAGAAAATATATCTCAGGTTTAAAAAATGGGAAGGGAGTATTTCTTGTATTATAGGAAGATTTTTCCCAGCTAAATAAATGGCTTGCTTTGCTGTGCTCTTTGAGCCAAATGTCCCAAGTAACTCAGTGGTATGTTGTTAAGCCCTTTTCCTCTTTTGCCTGTGTTAATTGTGCATTTACTAAATTTGGATAGAACACCTTCTTCTCTGTAAATCAATTTGTGCATTGTTTGGATTCTTTTGGGGAGGTGAAGGGGGAAGGGTTGTGTGGTTTGTTGTTTCTCATAGAAAACAAAGATCTTCTTAAATTTTGGAAGAACTGGGGAGTGGGGGGGAGTTCTTACCTTAGCCAAATATTTTGTGGTTTGGAATATACATTAGAGTGTGGGAGACTACAGGTAGTGGCCCTGTGATCTAAACCCCCCTTTTCCACATTGTACTGCAGTGCACTTTCTGCTACTCTTGCTTTCTTTTAAATGTCAACTTGTGACCTGTTAAACTCCCTTAGAAGTGCACAGGTTTATAAAAAGCATTTTGCTTTGAACAGACTCTTTTTTTCAGACTCTTTACCCTGCAAGACAGTGTTTTCAGAGAGGATATAATCAAGCCTAATAGTCCTTATCAAGTTAGTGACTCCTTGAGTCCTACCATTTAGAGGTATCTGAGTGATGTGTTGCTGAAGCATTTGCCTATTTTTTGCCAGCAATCCTAATCAAAGCCACGAAGTGAGATGGCTGCTTTCTCTGCCCTGAGGCACTCCTGGATGCTTCCTTGAGAAAGTAATTCAGAGTTATTAAAACAGCACATGCTGTAAAAAAAAAAAAAAAAAAAAGGGAAAAAAAAATCAAGCAAACAACAAAAACACTTCCCAGGCTCAGGTGTGGAGCTGCTAAGTATTAGTGCCAATTGTGCAGTTTGAAATCGCAGCTTTGTTCTCAAGATTGTAATAGTATTAAAAAAATTCAGCTTGATGTTGATGAGAGCTCAGGTCCCTAAGGTTGTGGGGAATCAGGGTTAAGGTTTTTAATTTGTTCATTCTTCAGAGATGTTGAGTAACTTCCATGGCAGCTGAAATTAGTGGGGGCTGTGTGTGCTCAGCATTTTGGATGGAAAACAGTGTGTGCATGTGTTGTGAGCTGTGATGTACAGAAGCCAGGATCTCTAGGGGGTTGCATTATCTAAGGTGATGCCCCTATAGTTGTTTCTTAATTAAACCCCAGACACTTTACATGGCTTCTCCTGAACTTCAGGCCTCTGCTTTTCTCAAGCATATTTGAGACTTCTAGCTTGGCAGCTCCTTGGAGCTTTCTATTAAGGTATTAAGGAGAGGAAAACCAGTTGGTTGCCTCAAGCTGAGGAGGAAATGCTAGACTTGAAGGATTATCTCAGTGCAATGAATTTTAAAGACTTTTTGCTATACATGTGTAGAAAGCTGTCAAAATGCTAATGGTTCTGCCGTCTTGTTTAACTCTTTCAACATACTGAGCTGATGGAGGGGAAGTGAAAATGATGCTACTCAACTGCAGAAGGACAGTTTGGTCAGAAATTAAGTCTTTCATCTATTAGCTTTTCATCTATTAGCCACAACTTCTCCCAGTGATGAGGAAGAGTGATACAGACCAATTCTGTATGCATAGTTGAGCCTGTCTGCAGATGTGATGTAGGTCAGGTACTCCCTGCAACCAGCACCCTGCAGGAAAGCCCAGCACAGGGTTAAGAAGCTCCCCTCTGGTCCCCACCTCCCTCCTTAAAAAAAAAAAGTGAAGCCGGAACCAGGTTGCTGCGGCTTGATGACTCCTGCAGCCCCTTCTTGGGGTGATTCAAGTAGCAGTGTGGAGTCCTGTTGCTTCTCCACCTGTTTTTTGGGACGTGCACCCTGCCTGCAGTGTCATGGACACCTCTGTTGTGGCAGAGTCTGTGTGGCTGCCAGGACATGGGGAGGTCTGACACTGTCAGAGCAACTTGTCCAGTCAAGCATACACCGGAGTGGCTCTGGGACAGGATGGACCATCCTACCTGCACGGATTGAACACAAGTGTCCTACAGCAGCAGAGGCATGCCCCCGGCTTACTCGAGTTTTTCACCAAGGAGACTCTGATTCTTCTGGCTACCTTGCCTCACTATCCTAAGCAAGGGAAGACATGGGGTCTGGGTGGAGACACAGGTCAGAGCATTGGGAATGTATTCTACATGGCTGCTATGACCTGGGCAGCAGGGCTAGTCTAAGGTGCCAAGCAGATACTGTTTACAGTCGTTCTGTGCTGCTGTGGCTGCTCTGCTGTTGCTACCCAAAGCAGCTGGACTGGCTAACTCTGTGCATCTTCCTCAGGGGGTACTCTCTGTACCTGCGAGGAATGGCTGTTCCATTTATTTAGGTTTTTGGCTGAAGTTTTTAATGTGTTAGGAATATTTCATTCAACTCTAGAGAGATTCTGTTAGTGTCTGCTTTGGAGCCAGGTAAATACTTGGATAACTGACGATATAAATAACTGAAATTGTGAGTGTTATTAAACCCATGAGGCTCAGTCATTCCTTTAGCTGACTCTGAAATATGTTCGAGCAATGGGTCTGTCTGTGCTTATCTTTTTAATCAGGACTAGCCAGACAATTTTGCCCTCAGGAGAGCCTGAATCACTGAGCTGCAGGGCTACCTTTGCCATAAAGCTTCTGGCTTTCAGGTTTCAGTGAACTTGTAATGTTATTTATTTATTATTTTTAAGGCATATTTACTGTTAAGTATGAGCTGCCAGCTTACTTCATATCTTCAAAGCATCAGTATTTTCCGTTTTGGAGCTGAAGAGTATGGTTGCCAACATGTACCACCTGGGGGCAGGAGCAAGGGCAGGCAGTATGAAAAGGATTGCTACAGGGATTTGTTTGGAGTTGGGACTAGGGAGACACGGATGGAATAGGGCAAAGAGACTGGGTAGCAGTGAGAGACTGTGGAATAGGTTTTTCATTTCTCATATGACAGGACTATGTTGTGGTGTTGTATTGCTTGGGGTATCCTAAGCTAGATTGGATAGGACACTGGGGAAATCAGCTTTAGGGAAAACTGTTTTAACTTGGATTGTTTGAGGTGATATGAAAATATGGCGGGTGCATAGCGCACTAAAAATTGTGTTGACCATGATTTCCTGTGTGGCTTTTAGCAAATTTATTATTTTGAGTCAGTGTGTGTGTATTTATATATTTGGAAGAAGAAATAGATATTCACCCCACCCCCTTGTATTTTTCCCAGCATGGACAGTTACAAAGTGTTTGCCAATCTCATGCATATTTTAAGGCTGTTTTTAGTAGACTCTTCTCTCTCTGATTCTTACATTTCTCAGTGAGTGGCTTTAGGTATTGCAAACAACACTTTTTAAACAAGGACTTATTCCCCCTGAAATGTGTGTGATCACTGGAAGAAAAAATCTCACTACCTTTTTCTAGCTTAATTACCTATTTCTCACAGAAAGTACATTTTGCTTAATCTTGAAAATTTAAAATTGCATGCATAAATAGATGGCTCTCATTGTGCCCATAGTTGTTTTGCAGACATAAATCTGAAACTGTGCAACTGCTTTGCATTTTGCATTTGGGTTTTTGTATGTGCAAAGAGAAGAGAGCCTGACCTGCTTTATTCTACCACAACCTCCCCTTCCATGCTAGAAGATAAAGGTGTTAACAGTGGGAAAAGTAGGATTTACAGTGGGGTGTATGTATATGACATGTCAATGTCACTTCTCTGATTAAGTATGCACTTAATCTCTGCAGATTAAATACTAAACACAAATGCAAAACAAAATCCTCTGCTATTTCTGAAGAAACAAGCCATGTAGAGTCAGATCTTTGGATGAGCCTGTGAAGCAGGTTGCTTGGCTGGCCAAAGGGGCAGTGGGATATGCAGGCATGGCCTGTCAGGGGTATTTATTGGAAGGGAATCGGTCACCCTCTTTGATAGAAAGTACTTTATGTGTTCATTTTATTTTGAAATAGAATAGGAACCTCCGGCTTCTTTCTTTTATTTTTTTTTTAAAGGCCTGCATCATTTTAAAGATGTAATTCTCTTTTCTTTTGACTGCATGAGGAAAAAAGGGTTGCTGAAATGCTGATTTAACAGAAAGCACAGTCTGAAACTTGAAAGTTGCCATCTTACACCAGTTGGCTGTGGATCCTTTGCATGTACTATGTTTCTGAGGTGAGAAGGGTTGTAGGGGATGCAGCCTGTGACAGTAAACAGGGAAAGTTCCCTATTTGCTCAGATTGGACATACCTGTGCTCTCCTACTGGAGTAATGAAGGTTTAGAATATTGGAGTTGTTGACCTCTGAAAGATTCCAGTCTTCAATGCAGCAGTAGTTATTTCCACCAGGAATCTTTGTGTTTCCAGATTCCCAGGATTGAAGACACCTTGCCCCAGGACATGCACCAACATGACGGGTAGGACACCTTCTGGGAAAGAGAAAGTGCTTGGATCAAATATTGGCTTGAACTTGGGCTAAAAGTCTATATGAACCAGTCTGCACTATTCCCAAAGCCAGGCACTCAGTCAAATTACCTGTTGTTGGATGAGCTGCAGTTGTTGTTCATGTGTGTGGTCTTAGCCCACGGCAAATCAAAGGTAATGCAATTTAGCTGAACTCTATCATTGCTAAATTAAATTACCTCACATCAGCTCCAGGAGATGAGCCTGCACATGGAGAGCTACCACAACTCAGCTGATGCTTAGCCTACGATTACTGCAGAGTACTGTAACTGTACTGGGACCTCCACGTGAGTGGAGCCATATGTAGTAGCCAATTACAAGGAGAAGGAAATATAGTTGTGCCCCCAGTTAGAGATGTAGTCCCTCAATCTCATCACGTTTTTAGTTGAGGAAGTTCTGGTGGCTGAATTTGAGGTTGATGGAAGTAGAGGTTTTCAGCAGTTACTGGACCTACTTAAAAAAAAAAAGAGATTGCCTTTTCCAGCAGATGTTGACTCCCTTACCAGCAGGGAGATTCTCTTGCCTGTAACAGGCAGTGGTGCCAAACACATCTTTGTTCTCTTGGGAATGTGTTTCCTGAAAGGTTCCTTTCATCTGCAATAAATTCTTGTGCTTTAAGCACAGGAAAAATTAATGTATTTTTTTCATCCAAATATCTGTGAGAACTTTTTAAATGAATTGTCCCATTTGATAGCAGATCAAGCAGTAGTCTGTCCTCACTTTCAGTTGTTTGCCTGTTGTTTGGGATCAGTATTAATTGTCTAGAAATACAAGATGGTACTGAATGATCTGACCTTGCCATGGATGATTCAACAAGTTTGGCAGCCTGAAGCCATGCCCAATTTGGCTGCCATAATGGGATTTGAAAGGGAATTGGTATAAAATAGTGTTAGAAAGGACATAGGATAGCACTTTGGCTCCTTGATCTTTACACTAGGAAGAGCTAACTTTAGCAAAAGCTTTTGTAGCAAGTCTGTCAGCTCAACCTGAGGAGACTAAGAATTGCAGGAGATGCCTTTGTTCTGGTGGGCAGTGGGAAAGCCTCTGCTTGGTCTGACCTGAATCCGTGGACATGAGTCTGAGGGTGCCAAGGTGGGCCATGCAAGCTTCAGAACCTCTAGGAGGAGAAGGAACAAGGGCTTGCTCAGAGGAAACATTGAGTCTCTTACTCCAGAAAGCCTGACAGGGACTGATCATGGTGATGGGCAGTGCTTTCTGCAGTCCCGGTGGTTTGGTACTGGTGGAGTGATGCTGCCAACACCACTGCAGCATATTACGGAGTCAGGATCACAGGTGCCTCTGTGTTCTTGTGATTTGGTTGTACATCCTATTTTCTTCCAAGCCAGGGCCATAGTCTCCTGTTATTGACTGATAAAAGCTTTCAGTCTGAAAATTGTCTCATTCACATCATCTCCCAGAAACCATTCCAGTATGGCAAACTCTTTTTCCAGCTCCAGTCTTTCTCTTTTACTACGATTCTCTGGAAACCATGGTTGGAACATGTTTCTTAAACATACATGAGGTTTAGCATCTGTTGTTTGTGACACCTATCATTGCACATGGAAGAATGCATGTGCAAGTTCATGCACAGCCAGCTTTCATTTCACAATGAAGATGTGGCTAAATGGGAATTAGGATTAATACTGGATTTAAGATTCTCGTAGTTGGCTGGTAATAACCTAATCTCCTCAAAGGCTGCAGGCAGGCTGGCAGCATTCAGCTCAAGGCTGTTGTTTGCAAAACCTGAAAGAAATTGAATTTTGATACTTAGAGCGCTTTAATTGGAGCCTTTCAAGATAGCGTGTGCTCTTCCCATCCCTATCTCAAATGCAGCCTTTTAATTTCTTTAATACATGACAGTCACCTAGGCTTCTAGGTCTGATGGCTGTTTGACAGTAATATTTCTCATTTCCTTTTATAAAAGCTTAGGAATTCTGATTGATTTTAGAAATGTGTAAGTTGCATTCTGAAAGTTAATATACCGAAGTGCCTGTATAGGCAGGGTGAGAAAAATACAAGTAAGGCAGCAAGTACTCCCCCGTTTAAAGTGTTGAGAGTGCTCAGTGTCCTTCAGGTAAGGAGACTCAAGAGACCACAGAAGTGTGGTGCTCCTGGAGTTCAGTCTAGCCTGGTTTTTTTGTTGCTGTGGTAGAGACGACTGGTGAGAAATGCATTGGTGAGTCTGTGCAGGTCATAATATGAATCACTGCCTTTGACATTAAGGCCCGTTTTGGAAAACAACATGTTTCAACGTGAATTGTTGATGCTTCTTCTGTTTATTGTGGCTGCAATGCAATTTTCTGTGTACCTAGTCCCTACTGAAAGATAGACATTTAGTTATCTAAATAACTTTTATCTTCAGTTAAATCCATTAAAGTAGATTTCATGCAGGCTTAGCCCTACATTGTTAAACGGGACAGAGGTGAAAAGTTTCCCTGTATAACTACTTTTGATTCCTTGCTTCTTACAGCTTTCTCTTGCATAGCAGTTTTGGTTGGTTTGCCCAAACATTACGAGCTGTCATTTGCAAAATGGTTTTCTATCTGCATCACTGCTAGTGACAGCCTGGAAAAATGTGTCTGCTTTTCCTGTGTTTTAAATCAATAGCCCATCCTGAGAATGGGTCCTGCTTATAGAGGGTATCAAAGGCCTCTGTACTGTGATGATGTATGCCACTGTCACTCGAAGTCTCTATCTCAGCCACTGAGGCTGGAAGGAGCAGAGACATATTGACTAGATTTGAGTGGAAAGGTTGTGGAATGCTTCTGATACAATTCAATATCCATACTGCCAAAAGAATGACTTTTCTGCAGAGGTGATGATGAAGTGCCTTTAACTAGACATGAATCCACCCTTATCAATTTGTTTTTTCTCAAGCCTACTTATTCGGCCCTCACCTCAATAGATTTCTTTGGACTTTTTGTCTGCTCCTTCTGTGTTAGTCCTCCTTGCTAAGGTAGTCATTCCTCTTGTTGCCTTGTGTAGAACCTGTTCTCAAATAATCTTATTAATCTTCTTAGAAAATTTTTAAAACACCATCAAGCAGGACATTTTTTCTGAGATATGAGGTTTCCTTGCATACCTTAAGTCACCTGGCTCTCAGCATGTGAAATTGAGAAATGCACCGAAGCTTTGCGTTCCCAAGGCTCAGGGCCCACAGGATGACTTAAGATTTGAAAAACAGTGAGTTGAATTTAATGTTGTGGTGTCTCTGCCCCCATTATTCTGAGAGTATAAGGGAGCATCGCAAACTGGTCAACTGGAATTCAGGTCTCTGCTGGGGCTTGCAAGTCCCTTAAAGCACAAGTTGGTTGAAGGCAGGTTGATATGAAAGCTTCTGTTCTGTTTTTAGAAGCCGTAACCCAGACAAATTTTTGGACTTTCAGCTCCCTTCCCTCTTCTCAGATTAGTGTTAAGGAACAGTGGATAGAGAGGAAACCCAGGCAAGTCTGGCACCTAGCAGCAAAGGTTAGCAGAGATGCATGAACTGTACCAGCACACGAAGGTTTGTTTTGGTTAGTTGAAAGCATCCAACTTTCACTGACTCTGAGACCTTATCCCTCTGCAGGAGTCAAACAGTTTGGTTTAAAGCATGCAACAATTCATGGAAGTGCTTTGTGAGCAACTTAAACCTGTTGTTTTGTTCAGTGTTATGACCGGTTGGAAGGTTCAGTCTGTTGTTTTTCTGGTGTGTGGTGGGAGGTGGCAAAGACTGCTTAGAACAGCAGTGTGCAATGAGCCAGTGCCATACTGGGTAAAGCCTGTGGGGGTGAAGCTCAGAGATTTCTAAGCCTGTAAAAATCCAGGAGAACATGCATTAATCCTATTGCTCGCTGTTCTAGCCTTCTAGCAAGCAGATAGGGAGCTACTAAACCCCTCTGAACAGAATTAGGGGTGAGGGGGGAGTATCTCATAACTTCAGCCTGCATCAATTGTACAAAGTACTTGGAGAAGAGCAAACACAGGCATAGAGTTTTAAAAAAGAAACAACCAAACCAGACAAAAAACCAATCAAATCAATGGCAACAACAAAACCCTTTCACATGTCATTAGGATGCGCCTACAAAGAGGACTCGGGTTTTCATGCTCGCTGAACTGTGCAAGGGGAAGAAAGTGCCACACTGATCTGGGCACTAATCAGTAGGTATGTCCTGCCACATAGGTTAAGCACTCTTTGAAGTTAAATAATTTTGATCTCTGTTTTGGCTAAAGCCTTGATTTTATAAAAAAGCAATTGTGGTGATAGAGGTGTATGGGTGTGAATGAGCTGCTGTCTTGCCCATGGTACCTTAGAGAACCCAGAGTGATAGAAATGTGTCTTGTGAATGCACAGTGGTAATTTTTTATTCCTTCAGCTGAGTCCACTCTGTGCTCAGCAGTGAGACTGACAGAGGCCCTTCACTGGCACTTGAAGTTGCACCTCAAAAACTCTGCTTGGAGCAGATCTCACTGATGATGCTGTGCTTTTCAAAGGATTTGCAGCCTTGCCTGGAGAAGGCCAGCCAGCATCACCACAGCTACTACAGCTCCACCAACACTTTTTCTTTCAAATTCCCCAAGTGTGGCCAGGAATGTACAGACCCTGCACTCTGCTGTGCCCTGACCAGCCCAGTGTTTTGTTGCAGCTGAATGCAGTGGGATGATCTGTAAACATTACTGTGTGTTCTGATGGTGAATGTAGGCAAGCTGCTTGCACTGTGTCACTCATTTATCCCCACCAGCCCCTCCAAGCTCAGCTGCTGCTTTATCACTCCTGATAAGCTGGTGTGTGATCAGAGGCAGAGCCATCAGCCAGAACTGAAGGCAGGCAGGAGTCCCACGTGCATAGTTTGGGGGCAGCTCAGTTTCTTTTCTGATAAGCCTGTGCCTCTTGCGGCAGTACAGTGCACACTCCTTTTAAACTGTAATCATAATCCTCTTTTCAGCCAGCTCTGCTATCCCCACAGGAAGCATTAGCAATATCACAAAGTGCGGCGACTTCATTGTTTTTCCCTAATCTGCAAAGGGAACTGAGACAAGAGAGAGGAAACTTTAACCTATTCCGTGCCTCAGTGGTAAATAATTAGGTTTTTACTGAGTGGGAAAACGGGGGAAGCCTCTTAGTTAAGATAAAGTAAGCACAAGGCTCACAGGCTTATCTTGCTCTGTGGAATTCAGGAAAGGACGTGTCCTTGAATTCGCCTGTCTGGTGTGGCCTGATTTTGTGTGTGAGAGAAATGAGTCTATTAGAGCTGCCCTCAGTATGGCTGGGTATAAGGCACCTCTTGCCAGGAAGTGCGGTAGCCATGCTTTTGTTTAAGGACCTGAACAAAAGGCCCTCGATGCCTCATAATGTGCAAATTTGGGTGGGTGGGATATGGAGAAGGTTAATAGGGCAGGCAAACAGAGGAGGAGCTGAGCTTGACAGAGGAGGAGAGGAACGCCGAGGACATAGCAGAAGAGAGAATCAAAACAGGAAAAGCAGCCCCTTTTTGCCATGTTAAAATTAACTTAGTCCCCACTGACAATTCTGGGGTAAGTGCAAGCTGTATCTGATGAAATAATTATATTTGCAGCTGCGGCCGTGTGAGAGGTTACAGCGTGGCTCCCTGGGCTGTCTGTGTGAAAGTCTGTGTGCTGTGTGAGTGCTGTTCAGACCCCCAACCCATCACAAGGTGGGACTGGGATGTGCTGTGGGACTGCTTGTGGATGGGAATTCACTTTGGGTCAATGCATTACCTTTGCAGACCTCCTCTTTGCAAGCTGCCTGTTGTAAAATCTTCCTTGTCATGCTTGATTCTGGGGCTGGGCTGTGTTTTTCCTGAAAAGGAAAAGCTGAAATGAGAGCAGTTGCCCTGGCCTGGAATGGAGGGCACAAATTAGGCATGGTGAATGGTCCACTTGCACGTGTGCCGTGTCTGTGAAAGTCCTTTAATCCAAAATATGACAAAAGCAGAGGAACAAAAGAAAAACCTCTCAAAAATAGCGTCAGATAACGATCTGGAGAATTTGCTTTTTATTTCGCACAAGAGTTCCCTGGAGACTACTTCTTTTAAGGGAAGAAATGTATCTTTCAAGGTCGAGGGTTTTTTTTCTCCTCACCCCCCCTTTTCTTCAGACTTCAAAGGCAGTCAGCTGAGAGCTTCTTAGGAATGTTACATCTGTTCAGACTAAACGTGGATTGGACGGGAGGCAGTTTTTCTTCTTCCAAAGTGTCTAAAATGTGCATGCAAATTTTCTTGAGCATGGTAAACAAAACACAACCTCAGTGGGGCTGGATGGTGCACAGCAGTGAAGGCTGGAAGGCCAGCAAGCGGGAGTAGTTTTCTGCAGACAAGTGTTTTTTTCCTGATGCCTTAAGAGAAAACTGTTTCATGTCTGTTCCTTTAAATGAATTTTTTTTCAGAAATTGAAACTTATCAAATGGACAGAAATGTGCCTGCCTGCTACTCCTCAACCTTTTAGCTTGCGCTAGCTGTGTACCTGTTGGCATACCTGGCTTGTCGTTTTGCTTTCAGACTTAATCTTTGTGTATCAAAGAGTGAAATCAAAGTTTTGCTTTCTGGCTCTAATGCTTAACTACTGGTCCTTCATCAACCGATCCAAAACCTATTTGCAGTGGAGGGGCTTTGAATCAGGCATTTGACATGCCACAGAAAAATGTCACTGCAAGCTTGGAGGATACAGCAGGTGGGCTTAGGAATAGGACCTGGTTTAACAGCACTCTGGCTGTAATGGAGGGTAATTCATTGCTGATTTTGGTGAAAGCTGATGTGTGGCTTTGCTGAGTACGTTTGGAAATCCTCTCCACTGTAGGACTTACAGACCTGATCAGGTCTCAGACAGCCTTGTGCATAACTGCCTCTTCACATCTCGAAAGTGTAACTGAACTGCAAATGGTTTTCACACCAATTATTTCCTTCTTGTTTTTGAATAGAACCGGGAGGGGTGTTGTTTATCCCATTTCCCTGGTGCAGCTGAAACTCGAGCAGCAAGCTTGTGTTGAAGCTGTTGTTTCCTCTGCATGTTTCCCATAAGGAGGCCAAGGAGTGTGAGATTTGTGATTCAGTGTGTGGCTTTGTCACATGCATACCCAGGCTGAAGATGATAGAAATCTTGGTGCTGTCTCACTTCAGGTTGGGTAAGTATGTTTTGTTTGTTGCTTTTGTGGGTTTTTCTTTTAAACTAGGCTTCTTAAATGAATAGCAGCAATATTTAATAAGCTTCAGTGTAAATAAGCAGAGAACCCTGGCTTCATCTTGACTAATCTGTTTAACCTTCATCAGCCCAAATATTTACTCTAGGCATTGAATATCCAGGCGGTGTAATTCTGATGCTAAAATTCATGCACTGAGAATGCTGCAGATTGACTAATCCTGCAGAATTTCAGAAATCCCTGTCTATATAAATAAACTTCCTATATGAAGGATTATAACTAAATAAATGCTGTGGATTCAGATCACCAAAGCAGAAGTATAGCAGTTGGCCCATTTTTTCTGCTGCTTACTTATGTATTTTTATAAGGTTATACATCTTAGTCTAAATAGATGTGTAAAGAAAACTGCAAACATTGAAGCACGATGCTATCACATACTGCAGGAAGAAAATTTACCCCTCTGCCTTTTTGCTAGCACTTTTATCAGTTTTCAAATTGCCATCAGCTTGATTTACCCAGACTGTTGAAATTGTTATTCCTTTTGGGCATAACATTTCTGGTGAATCTGTATTTTGTAGCTCTTTGTCCTCTTTCTGCAATTGGGTGATGAAAAGGTTCCATGAAATGGTATTGGAGATAAAAAGCTTGTAGCTCAGTTGCTGAAGATACCCCCTCTCCCTACACCTACACATTTCTCCAGCAGCAGAACTGAGTTTACAGCATCTGAATTTATCAGGAGCAAAGTTGGCACCTCAAGACTGGTCTGAGGTGTCCATTGCAGGGAACACTTATAAGATCCTTGTGTAAACTTGTTGATGTAGGCATGGTGTAAGCAACCTTCTGAGCAGTTTGGCTTCTGTCCTTTTACTATATTAATTATCCTGTCTTTGTGAGATTAACATGAAGACTAATTTGGGATCCTTATAGTGGAGAAGTTCTGTTATTTTCCCTTCATGTTGCCCTGTTTGTTAGTGGACATCATTCCAGACATCTGAAGGCTGTAAAGACCCAGGGGAGAGGACTTAGTTTGACTATTGTAAAGGGAATAACTAAAAAGATTGGGATCAAGTTAGAGAAGTAAAATCAAAACTGTTTAAGGAGGCCTTCACAATAACATTGGTCATTAAGTTCATGGAAAGCTGCGTGCTCTGCCATCTGAGAATTTTGAAAGTAGACTTGCAAAAATGAAATAATAGGAGGACCAGCAGGATGGAAATATTCCCTATTGACAGGGAGGGACCCATCTTTCTCACTGCTTTTTGCTTATAAGATTCTCTGTAACAGTAGAGAACTAGAAGGAAGAAATTGCCCAGCTGCTCCATTATCAGGAAGACATCTAACCTGGAACCTGTGCTGCTCATGGCCACTTGGTCCTAACAGATAATTCTCTCTGCTGGAAAAGGGCCAGTAGGGGAAGAATTGCACCTCACTTTAATTGCCAGCAGGCTCCTCAGGGAAATTCCTTCTCTGTCCCGTGCTGAGTTAGTCAGTCCTTTTAACAGTGTATCTGGGGGAGAATCACTGCAGTTAGGCCACTAATCTCATTTCTGTCCTCAGATAAGATTGTTATCAGAGTAATTGTCTGTTTGCTCCCCCTTCTGAGTCTAATCAGAGTGGATTGTGCCAGTACCTCATGGGGCAGAGGAACTCAGATGCTGATTGCCCAAAAAGAAAGAGAAAATCCTTAGTGTATATTTAATGTAAGCTCCAGTTTTGTTAGGTGTTCACGGGAAAATCATCTGGAAGTAACTTGCTCAGATGGATCTTATGCATTTCACAGTAATATATTTGTCCTGGTTTAAAGTCTCAGTCAGGCAAGTTCATGTCGTGCATGCTTTGGTGAGGCTTTCGAAAGATAGTGATATGCACCCGTGAAACTGGTACTTTCCCAAGCCCTGGGACAGAGCAAGTTCATGTCTGCAGAGGATGCATACTCTTAGGTGTTCAGCCAGCAAATAATTCTGAACAATTAGTGCTTTTGCCCATATTTCAAAGCAAATTACAGGGGTGGGTTGATTTTGCTGGTGGGTATAAAGGAGGCTCAAAGATGTTAACTTTTCATGTATCCTTCAAGTTGGGACTAGAACTTGTCTGTTGATGTGCTTACCTGAGGAAATGTACTGTTTGGTCTGTTTGTAGCAGTAAGCAAATCATAGGTAATGCAGCATTCCAGAGAGACACAGAAATGGTGTGTGCTGCCCCTGTTATGTGGGTGAGAAAGCTGAGACACAGGTACCATGGGCTGCCATGGGAGTTGCCAAAGCAGAGGTGTGTAGATAAGGAGGCCTGTGCCAGAGCCAGCATTGCTAATGACTGCTCCTGGTTTCTGGTCTGGGTTACCAGCTCCTATCACCAGCCCTGTATGAAAACCAAAATGTGATCCTGCCCTTAGTGGTGGTGCTGCTGTAGAGAGGTTGTCTGGCTCAATCAGACCTGTATTCCTGGATAGCTTAATGAAGCTCTATAGCTTTTGAGTGTGATACCTCAACCAAGCTTAAAGGGCAAGGGTGTACCACTGAAGAGAGTGCTCATAGCTGCTGAACTTGCATGCCTCCTATGTGAGAACCACTGAGACTGATTCAATAAGGCTTAAAAGGTGTTGAATGAAGCAGGTTCTTTCAGGGACATGTAAAAGTCATTTTGGAGACCTTGAATTTGGTATGGCCACAGCTTCTTCTAGCCTAATGTGTGTTCAGTGTGGTTAGTGTGAATATTCTCTAAAACTTACTGCATAGTTTGCTGCTTCCTGATCCATTAGACTTCAGATCACTAACTGTTGTGATAGCTTCATGGCTGTAGTGTCCCTTTTAGCAGGAACCATGACCACTTCCATCTGCTGGATGACTTAACTGATGTTGCTCTCCTTTTTACAAAGAGAGAAAAAGACTTGCAGAATGAGAGGAAGAGAAATAGAAAGACACAGAAAAGCTATTTAAAAGTATTTGCCTACACTGCACTGAAGAGATGCCAGAGACAGGGTTTAGAAAAGTGTTTCTGGAACTGGAAGCAATATAACTACATCAGGGCATCCAGTAAACAGAGCCTTAGATGTGTAGGATGGTGTGGCCACACTGCTGCTAGAATTTGATTTTGCATCTCCACACAGCGAAGCAATATCACCTTACTTGGACCTAGCCGTGGTGTATTTTATTTGGCCCTGCTGACGTGCCGCAGATGTGAATGTCCAGCAGTAGAGCTTGTGGTCTTGAAGGCTCTTTTGTATGGTTCATGGCCCTGTGCACAGGAATTTATTTTTTACCTCTTCTCCATTACATGTGTGACTTCTCGTGGGTTTTGTTGTGGTTATGTTTTGGTTTTTAACTTGAAGTGTATTTTTGGCACCCTTTTGTCCTTTAATGGGCTCTCATGTGGTCAGACACCACAGCTATACATAGATTAAATATGCTTTGTTATATAGATTACTGTATGATGTTCACTTCCTTTGTGAGCCATTCATATTGCAGAATCTTGTCCCCAGCTGTTCTTCTTCTGTAATGGTACAGAGGAGAGTTTTGTAATTTGCTAAGATACTTCTGCTGGCACAGCACTTTGGAGCCCTCCTTGACTGGATGCTTCACCCCTCATGTTGTGGTGTTGATGGTGAAGTTGTACATTAAGGATCTGTTGGCTGATTTGTGAAAAGCACGCTTTTGGAGGTTGGGAGCAGATTCTTCTGGAGGGGCTAGTGAGCTGTAGTTCCTGCCTGCTCCCTTTCCCCTGTGTTAGCCCTGTTCAGTGCCTGCGGTACATGATACAACCATGTATTTGTTCCCTTACTTCCCTCAGCTCATGGCTTCATCTACCCTGTTTAATGCAACCCTCCCACCTGTCACGCGTGGTACTGCTTATTCAGTGCATAATAGCAATTTTGAAGCCATAATTCTAAATACACGTCTAGTATTCCCCTCATGCAGTACCTTGGACTGACCCACCAGTTTGCAGAGTGGTGAGTCACAGTTACTCTTCAGCAAAACTACCAGGTAGGGCTTTGAATCCTTAAAGGTACCTGTCCCTATTTAATCTGAGCATTCCCTGGTGACTGGGGTCTACCTTGAAAATTTATTGAAGAACTCCATTAAACCAAACACTAGCAAAGTAAGTGGAGCAGGAGCTTATCTCAAGTTACTGTTATGGCTTGTGCCAGCTACCACAAAAACCTTTTCTATACTCTATTAGCAAGTGAACATAAGGGATGTCACAGAGCTGTCAGGCCCAGACTGTCAGCCTGGTCTTGCCATGCTCAGGACTATGTGATGTGACTGAAGCAATCTTGTATTGGAGTTGATCTAAGGACAAGCCTCTCCCTTGACGCCTCCACCTGCCATGCTGCCTTTCAGTAGCAGTTGGAGATGTTGGGATAAGCGAGTGTTCACCATAAACTAGTTCTACTCAGCTATAAGAATGGCCATGCATAGTGTGAACAGAGGTAATGAGTCTTGCTAAATAGTAGTTTTAAGAGAGATTATACGGAGAGATTTATCCCTGAGGTCAACAACTAATCCTTGTAGAAACATAGTATTGAATAGCAGAAAATAAAAGACTAAAAAGAAATATTTTACTTGTAAACTCTTAGACACGTTGCAAGGAGATTTGTCTCAGTTTTTATGGGTCTTCAATTATCTATTATAACGATCTTTATTTGGTTGGATTAATCCTGAGAGGATCTGTGAAAACTATGGACACACTTTACATATATTCACACCATTTCAGTTAAGAGGGCTCCAGCTTGCAACTTGGTAGAAGAAATACAGCTGATTTCAGTGAGAGCTGAGGAAGACATTAACCTGATTTTGAAAGAAAACTTCAGGAGAAATTATTTTGTGTAAATGGGCACTTGAGTTCTACAAGACACTTCCATCCAAGAAGTTGCTTCTTACCCATAAAGCATAAAAAGGGAAAGGAAATAAGTTTTTGACCAGTTGCATAAACGGGAAAGCACAGGGATCAGAAAACTTGTCAGGTGATCTGGGGAGTTGGGATCCCTTAATGTGAAGCTAAATGTGATCACTGTGAACTTTCTGGTTACAACGTGTCATGGCCTTTCCAGAGCAGAGGTTCTAGCCTTGTTTTCCATTAAGTACATCATGTTGTATATATTTAAGTCTGGCTTGTGCTTTTGGGTGTTTCTCAGATGACAGATCGCAAAGAATCCTCCTTTCTTTTGTTGAATACTAAGAAGGGACCCTGTTTATCTTGCTTTTCCAGATTTATTTCTCTTCCATTGCTTGTAGTGGTTTACATCTGTTAGTGATATGATGATGGTAGTGAATCACAGCACTGGCAATATTTTAAGTCCCACAGTTCACAGCTTGTTCCTAGTGAATATCCTGTCCACTTGCACTCTGTTTCAAGAGACTTGTGGCAGAGAAAGTCTAGATGGGAGGTCTGTCCTTCTACCTCTATGTTTTTGTAAGTGTAAGCATGATGACTGCCATTACAGTTAGTACTGGAGTCTCAGTGGGTTAAACAGCGTATCTGAAAGTCTCAAGTTAAGCTCTGGCTGGGGCTAAAACAGTCCCCATTGATGGTTCCAAATTGCTGAAAGTGCTCTTATGACTCTGGGGGGTGACACAAGAGATGGGGAGTAGCCCTGCCTTGTGGATTAGGAAGTGCTGTTGTGCTATAGCTGTGCACCTTCCCAGAGACAGTAGTGCTGGCAAAATGTTGCTGTGGCTCCCAGAAGCATTCATCATTGCCTTGGACATAACTTCTAGGAGAATTCTTGAGTAGCATGGAGGAAGGGAGAAGACTTATGCTCTCCCAGCCTTCTGGATTGGACACGCTGGACTAGAAGTTCCCTGAGAACCTTTTGGTAAGGACCCTGATCAGCGTATTATTGCTTTGGTTATTTTTGTGGTCTGTCTTCAGTTCACACTGCCTTTAAGATTTGTACCTGAACAAAGACTTTGGTCACCCCATTCAATAATAAATATTGATAGCTGATCCTGATGGCTTTTTGCTTCGTATTTGCTGCTACTTTTCATCATCAACAGCAGTAAAATGGCATGGGGTGAAAATCAGGACTAATTTGGGAGTTTGATTGCCTTTGTAATAAGCTTCTCTCTTATTCTTTGGCAAGAGCAACAGCTAATATAAATGTTTTGCTGTCACTTCTGCCTGGGCCATGTACCAGCATCAAAGTTAATCCCTCAAAATTATGTTCCATTATAAATCTCTCTTCACAGATGAAGTGGGTGCAATTAGGCAGAGAGGTTCAGAACCATTACCACAAAAAAAAGGTCTGAAGGAGAAAAGCAGTCTACCTGTGCATCACAAAGTGGTATAGCGCCTTGCCAGTCACATCCGGAAAACAAAAGCTCCTTGGCCACAGTGTTCTTGGGGCTTGTTTGGCAGTGACAATATGTTCTGAGTTAACCAAGTTGAAGTTCCACCTTTTTGTAAGTACAAGGTGTAGGATCTTAAGAGGAATTTGAAGCGATTTGTGTCAGTTCTTCCTCATTTCTGTTCTTCCAAGTACACGCAGAATGTGTAATGTCTCTATTCCTTCCTGAGCCCTGGGAAATCAGAAAAGATCATGAAGACCTTGGTAATAGGCTGACAAAATCCCCAGCATATTTAATTAGAGATTATTCTTTTGATGTTTGGGTTGATTTTGAGGCTTGTTTTTTAATCAGGTTACTCTTGGGTAACCCTTTATATAAAGAACAATTTCACTGCTTTCATGAATGTCAAAGACCCTAAAGGTTTAGATGTACTAGTGTGGTTAATTTACTTTCATTTTTTTGAGTTTCATATTAAATTATTTTTGGGAAAATGAAAATTATTTTAGGTAAAATAAAAATACTGCCTCTGCTGTAACATTCTGACTGCTCTGGGCAGGGCTGTTTGACTTCCTACCTGATTTAGAAATCCAGCTTAAAACTGGTGCCTGCTGAAAGTTCCTACTTACCCCTTTCTAGAAGGGGATTATGGCAAGTGACTTAGTTTCTGTGGGCGAGGTTTGCTTAATTTTTTTTTATTTTTTTTTTTTTTAATCTTTTCTGGACTAAACCTTAAACATATGAAGGTGCATTTCTATTATTAGGGAACACAAGCTTTATATGTTAGAGTAAAATAGGGCTGAGGTCACCACCCAATTCTTACTATTGTTGCTTATGACTTATTGCACCATTTGTCAGCTACATGTGAGAAAAGTGTAGGGAAACTAACTGAGGGTTTTGTAGATAATAGAATCTCCAACTGTGGCACTGAACCACAGAGTAAAATGCAGACTAACAATGCACTGACGTCAGGCTGCCTGGATGTGACTGAGTTTTTTCTGTGAATACAAATACTGGAATAAATCACTGATTGGATTTTAACAACTGTTGTGGTTTTGGCCTAGTTTCTGAACTTGGAGATAGACAAAGAATTGCAACACAGCATCTTGTTCTCAAATGTTTGACCAACCAGCGATGGAGTCCCGTATGTGCTGAAGTCTACCAAGATAGAAATCTTGACAAGCTCCAAAACAATCAATTACAGATGATGCTGGACTGATGCTGGAATATGGGCCACATGAATCACAGAAATGGTTCCCTCCTGCTGCTGTACCAGAACAACTTGAGGCTGCTGTTTTGGGATGACAGAGAGAGTTCAGCTGCTTTCCACGCCAGGCAGCTTGAGTGGTGAATAGCTATCGTACACAGAATCCATCGTCTCTCATGAGGGGATGTGACTGTGAAGTAGCTGACTTCTGAAAACAAGCTTTCTGCAGATACTTTTTTCTACCAAACAACAAAGGTCTTGTTTGGGAATGCTTTTTGGCTGCAGTTCTTGTGAACCCCCTGGGAAATGCACTGTGCATTTGACTTGCACTCACCAAAGGGAAAAGTGAAAGTAACACAGCTGTAGTGATTTACTACGAAGTTTTGAGGCTAATTGCCTCATATGTTTAATTAATAACTGACACATTCTGTCCCTCAAAGAGCTTGGAGAACTTCCATCTGGACCCCTAGTGATTACAGCCTGGAAGCCATCCCTGTAATTAAGGAGCAGGCTATAGGAGGCCAGTTCCCATTATGGGCAATTATTGTGCTTGCTACTTTTCCCCTCATCTTTTTACAAAAGCACTGAGAAAATAGGGCTCAAAGACTAATCTGACATAAAACCCTGACTAAAGAGGGGCTTTGTGCTACCCCAGGGTAGAATGATGGGGTTATGTTTTGGTGCCAGCACTCTTTCTTTCAACAGGCTGTTGGGAGACAGATTTTCCAAAGAGCAAAATGTGTCTTACACCAAACTGAAGTACTTGTTGGTCAATATTAATTACCAATGCAATAAGAGGATTTTTGCTAAGAACTGAGCAACTGAATATTTCTACTGTTACTTTATCTCTTCCTCCCAACTTTAGACTTCCACTAGGTTTGACAGCTGCTCATCTGCAAAGACCCCGGCTAGCTCAGGAGCCCTCAGAGCAGAGGATGCTGTGTCTTTAAGCCTTCCATACAGTGCTGAAATGTTATGACAGAGCATCTCACAGGGGGATGCGGTTTCCATGGCAACCCCACACTGTAAGATAAGCAAACTGGATTATTTTTTTCTTTCTGAGAGGTTCAAGAGCAAGGAAGGAATGAGGCGATCTGTCAGCGGGCAAGACTTGAAAAGAGGAAACCATGTCCATTAATCCTGTAGCCCTGGCTTCTTTGTGTTTTAATTAGCGAATGTTATTATGGCAGAGAGCATGGGCGCCTCACCCTGCTATGGGTTTTTGAGGACTTTTTTGTTTGCTTCTCTTGTTATATCTCCAATTAATAATACAAGGGGGGGGGGGGAGGAGGGTGGGGAGAAGGGAAGAACCTTTACAAGGAATTAACCTTTAAAAATATTAAACATTTATTTGCTATGTATGAACTATCAGACACATGTGAAATCTGAATCTATTTCACTTTTAAGATTTTGAGACATAAAAGACTGAGCACCCATAGAAATAATAAGTAGATATTCAGCAGAATATTTCTTTACTGAAATACTGGTCAAGCACAGGGACAGGCTGTCTATGGACGTGCCTATGTTAAATCCCCATTCCTGGAGATATTTAGAAAATGTTTACACATGCTGCTTAAGGACATGGTATAGTAGTGGACTCAGCAGTGATGGTTTAACAGCTGGACTCAATGATCTAA
>JAWWES010000168.1:22156347-22253270 GCA_035583135.1 Lophotriccus pileatus
AGGGGGGTGGGGGGAGGAGGGTGGGGAGAAGGGAAGAAGCTTTACTAGGGCATTAAATGAAGGTCTGAAATAAAAAACCTCAGGATCTTTGTTCCAGAGCTTACATCCCAAGGCAGAGACAGGAGGTGTAGCTTGCCTGGTGAGAATGAATCTGCCATTCTCAAATTGAGAGTGCATCTTAAATTCATTTTTCCTATCTTGCTGCTGATATTTAGCAAAAATGGAAATCCCCCATATCCTTGCAACTTGTATGTGTAACCACGTCAGTGTGGAGTAAAGTGGGGAAGTTGTGACTTGCTGTTGGCCCTTCCCAGCCTGCCCAGAGGCATTATATGAGCCTGTATTACAGGCATATACTGCCTTCCTCTGCTTTGGTTTTGGGGCAGCTGATACCTCTGGGATCTGTATTTACTCTTACACGAGAAATCCTCTGCTTCCCAAATGCCATCACTTGTGAGAATGCAGGACACTGTGCATGCTAAGAGAGTCAACAGTGTAAGGACAAGGAGGGGGAATGCTTCAGCCCATACTGAGAAGGCAGGCTCCCACACAAGCTGCAGTGGCATCTTAGTAATCAGATAATATCCTGGTAGCAGCTAGTGCACCAGCTGGGTAGGAGACTGTGCTGGTCTTGTAAATGTGCTGTGCGTAGGAGTTTATTATGGAAAATATTTTGACAACCTTTATTATTTTCAAACACTTGTATGTGTCACCAGAAAATTAGAGTTAAAGAAAATGTTAACCCAGTAACAGTCTTGTCTGCATAGTTTCCATGTCCATCCTTAGTGGAGTACTCCTTGCTCTTTTGCAGGGAATTAAAACCCACTATAAATCTTCATATGGAATGAGAAAAAAATTATTCTAATCCCTAGAGAAAAGAATATACCAAAGGCATTCATCTCTACTTTCCTATAAGCAGCATTATCTCAGTCTATTTTTCAGTGGCAGGTGCTTACAAGGAATTCTTATAAATGTAGTTCTCCTCACTTTCCTGTCAGTACCTTCTTCAATGCCCTTGAAGAGTTCAGCAAAACAAGTTGCAGATTGGAGAGGGCCAAACAGCCTCAGAACCACTGCTCTGGATTTGAGTACTTCCTCCCCAAAATACTTTTCTCCTCTGGGTGCAATCCATGTAGCAGGAATAGCTGTTAGCAAAGGCTTAAGTCAGGGGCCAAACAAATGTTCTACCTTGTGGGAATTTAGGGCTAGGGCAGGATGGTATTTAGCCCTTTGTTGAGTGAGCCATCAAATTCTGTAACTGACAAAAAGCAGGGTTAGAGACAGCTTAATTTCTTTGAAGACTGTTGTCTTTATTACTTCTCCTGGCTACATGGATGAATTCAGCACTTTGGTGGATATCAACTTTATTTGATGTTTGGAGCTAAGCTGCCCAGAGATTATGTTTTGCTTATACCAATAAAGAAACTGTTTTTGACAGCTTAGAACAGTGGTACTTTACTGCCAGCCAGTGCCAGCTGGACATGTGGCAGGCTGGGTTTGTGGTCCTGATGGCTGGGGCAGAGTCGGCCAGCACAGCTTTCATTGCTCTCACCCCTCCTCTCAGGACCTGCTGCTGCCTGCCTCTGACCTAGCAGGAGAGCCCCTCCCACACCTGCTGCCTAATGTGGGCTTCTCAATTCATGCCATTCCGTGGTCTTCGTAATTTGCCTTGGACTGAGTGTCATTAAACCCTTGCACACTGCTTGGGTTTGTTGTCCCTTGAGGTACTGCCAGATCTGAATCCTTGACAAATAAAAGTAGTCCACCTGCTTCTTAGCTCTAAGCATCTAATCACCCAAGACCAGCAGAGAGTTGTTTAAAGAACAGAAATAATTGTGGTGTTGCACTGGTTCCCAGAAAGCGCTAGTGATGTGCATGCCATCTGGTGAACTGTGGAATGAAGGAGTATCTGTGTGCCTTGTTTGGCTTTTTACTCATAGGAGTCTTTCTAGGACTTCCATAGGACCATGCTGTGTCTGCTCAGCCTTTTTGGTTGAAGTTGGTGCCCCTGAGTTTATGGTGGAAGGGAGGGAGCAGCTGTAGAGTATTAGGCTCTGCTCCAAGTATGATTTCCAGAAGGTCAGTGCCTCACAGCTAAAGCTAGATGTTTTAACTGATTATTTGTTGACTCATCACTTCACGTGGTTTCTTTCCCACACCGTTTTTGACTCCCACCCCTCTTCCTGGAGATACTAGATTACTTGTGCATCTGGGTAGTTTATTCTTAAATAATTCTTCTAGCTAGTGCTGTTTCACACTTATTTCTTTTCCTAGTCTACCAGTTTTGCCCAGGTGGTGCCCGGGAGTTGGCCTCTGATCCATGTCCCTTCCAACTCAGTATATTCTGTAACTAGGTAAATTTCTGACCACGACTGAAATACAAAGCCTTCTAAATCAACTAATGTGATCCATCCAAAGTTCTCCTTCCTTTATATGCTTGCCATCCAAAATTCTTTAAACAAACCCTTTAGTTAAAACTGCATGTCATTAGGTTCTTAAGTTTTGCTTACCTTGTGTTGGTGGTCCTGAACTGAGTCTGTGTATCTGCACACGCTAAGGAGCGTAACGCTTGCTTAGGGCCTATCACAGCTGACTTGGAGGAATTTTTGCTTGCTACTAGTTGCATGCTAGCTTAGCCTGGAAGTCATTTAGAGTTAAAAACACAGAGTTGTGCTGTTACTAATAAAAAACTGCCTCCAAGAGGGCTCCTTAGTGGAGCTGCTGTCAGACACTACCCTGGGTATACAGGGACCAAGCCTGTGGAGCTTGGTTGCACCCCACGGAATTCAGCATGAATGGAAATGCATGGATTTCTGGGCAGAGAGATGCCTCTGAGCTCTGCTTGGATGCCCTCTATACTGTCTGGAATTTTCCTGGCTCATAAAAGCATTTCAAAGAGAGGGAGTGAGGGAGTGCACAGTCTTGAAGAAAAATTCTCTTTCATATATTTTGTATTTAATTTCAACACATACCATGCTGGTGCATCCTATTTACATTCAGGTCTGTTTTAGGCATCCAGCATAATTCAAGAATACTGTAGCTCTGAATGCATGCAATACAAAATATTTTCATACTCTTTTGTAATCCTTGGATCTGGCGTTTGCTAGTTTGTGGTAGCTTCAAGGCTTTTCCTAGTGTACAGAGTTTTTTGAAAAAGGAAAAATGTCTAGGAGCTGTATTTATGTTTTACAAATCCTAATAATAAAATAGCATTAATTTCTTTTAAACCTCTCCAAGCAATTTCCCCAAAAACTTCTCTGTCCAAAATAGTTTGGTGAAACACGTATGAATGTATCTATGCTCTTTAACAAAATATTGAAGAAATATTTTGGTGCTGGAACAAGCCAGGACCACAAATTAAATTAGATGAAAAAAATAGGTTGTTATGTTTCATTACATAAATGAAAGATGCTTTGGAAGAAAAACAGACAGTATTCCTTCTGAATAAAGGCTCAGCATGAAAACATGAACAGCAAGTGAGTTTATTACTGAAGCCATTTACATCAAAGCCAACTTGACTGAGAAGCTCTCTGTCCTAACCTACAGTTGTTCTTTGCTATCATTAAATGTCATGCAGTGGTGGGCAGCTAAGAGAAGAGATATTTTTCCCATCTAGAATTCTATAAATCTGATGAAAATGATCTTGGTTTCAAAACCCCCTTGATCTTTGCTTTAAGCCTGTATGCCTTAAGAGAGCCACAGAAAGCGGGGAGGCACTAGCTGGAGTAGAAAATGACCTTAGGGTCTTTGGATTGTAGGTTAGAGAAAAAGAAATGGAGCATTTCTCTAAGACAAATATTTTCTTTTGATTATTCCAGTCAGTGACATTTGTAGGGGGAAAAGGCTTTCTTCGGTCGGAGTGGAGACTAAGCATACATCTCTATTGATTTCTAACTTGCATAATAGCATGAAAGTCAAAAAAGTTTATTTTCTGAAAGAAAAAAAAAATTTAAAAAATTAGGAACTGATCTTGATTTCCGTGCTTCTCAAAGCTCTCTAGAACTAGGACAAAGTTTTTAGATTTAGAAAAATTCAGAGACCTTTTCTTCCCAAAAACTGTTCAACTTGAATTTCTGTTTCTTTGGGAGGTGGAGTGAGGAAGGGAGCCTGCCCAGTTTCATGTACATTCATTGATTACAACACTGTAGTGCTCAGCTCAGTCCTTCCAGACATATAAAATCATTCTAAGTAATTGGGTTAAAGTCAGCATTTATCATACTTGATTAGCCTAGATCTAATCGTTCTTTCCAGAGTTGTTTGCTGAATTGCTTGGCATGTCTAACCTTATCGTCTCCGTTAACTTCTTATACCCATTTGACAAATCTAATCTCTGTCTTTATTTCTGCAAGGAGCGAGACAGGCTTCTGTGACTCGCTGTGCAGCCAGCCAACAGGCGTCCCAGAAACTTTCAGAAGGATGCTTGCAGCTGCTGGAGAAGATTGGAAAGGGTTTCATATTTAACAGGCATGGAAATTAGGGTTTCTTGTCAGGACTGATTGATCGTTTACTCATTTTTATCTGTTTTAAAAACAGAATTAGAAAGTCTGCTGAAGTTAACAGATGTCAGCAGTTAGAGATTGCTACATCAAGCCTAAGGGCGAAGGGTATAGATGGCGTTTTGGGCCTTTCGCAACCCACACCATTGTGTCTGGCTTGAGACATTTTCCTCTAAGCTTATAAAATCTCTCTTGGCTCTTGTTATTTTCTGAGAGTATGACTGAACCACTTTACGGGAAAACACTTAGTGTTGTGCCTGAGTTGCACACTGGGGACCTGATTTTTCCCTCCCTCATAAACCAGGAGTGACACCACCAAAGCAAATGGAGCCATGGGGTTGTGAAACTGAAGCCAGCAAGAAGAAAATCCAGCCAGTAGTCTGTATTGTATGCTCATTTCTGGCTATCCTTGCTGTGAAAAATTTGCATGAAAAAGATGTCAGGGGGGGAAAATATTCTCTCTGGCCTTGCATATTCCTTCCTTTGGGGATTTTAAGGAGTTTCCAGGCCCATACTGAAGAGCTGTAGTCTGCCACAACTGGGAGAGGTTGGGTGTCCGCCTCCCTTGTGTGTTTGCATGCACGATTTCACATAATTCATGTTCTGATGCATAATGCTGTCATTTGCCACCCTGACTTCTGGTATGCTTGGCTCAGCTCAGTGAGTTGGAGGATTTATTGTTACCCTCAGATGGAAAGCAGGCTTGTCCTCTGCTCACACTCAGTGCAGGGACCTTGAGAGGGTACCTACTCTTTCACTGGGCATTGATGATTGATAAGGGATTGATCTGCCTCACTATCAGCTGGGGCTCTAAACTTGTTGTGTGCTTCAGCCTGTTCAGAAGGACAAGGGCTTATGCATTTATTGGTTTGGTTTTTCAGAAGGGATGTTTGCCCGGATGTGAGCATTTCCCCCAAGATCACTCGTTCACAATGGAACTCTACGTCAGAGCCGGGCCTTGAGGCCCCAGGGATGGAGCCTGGCCAGCAGCATTTGGCCCGTCCCCTCATCGCTTCTGTGCAGTGCTTGGCAGTCCAGAGGCTTGTATGTGTATGCTGTCCAGAGTGTATGTACCCAAATGTAAACCTGAAATCACAATTTGAATGTAAATGTCACATTTTTGACCTTGTAATTTTAAACCCCTAACCCTTAAGTTCAACTCTCTTCAGGGTTGGTGACTGCCACTGGCTGCCCTGGCTCACTTAGCTGCAGCTTGGCTCAGGCAGCACCCCTTGAATTTCCCCTGCAGAGGGGCAGAGGCCCAGAAGTCTCTTCCTTTGCTGCCTCAAAGAGGGTAGAAATAGGGAATCCAGTATGTACCTGCCCAACTACTGCCCGTCTCCCCTCTGGGAGCTCATTGCGCCTGTGGAGTGGGACAGGGCTGTGCTGTGTCTTTTTATACCTTTTAAACTGGCAAGTTCAGACTGGTGCTATGTCACATTGACATGGCTGCCCATTTCAGTCAGCTGCCCAGAGGCTCCAAAGGACAGACTCCTCTCCAGTATCAGAAGATGCTAATGGGGATAACATCCACTCTCCCCAACCTCTCTAAAGTGCCTGGCAGCACCCATGATGCTCGTGCTAGGAGGGGAGGCACCAACTCAGTCCTTCCTAAGCTGGCTAAGCTACAGGAGGGTTTGAGGAGTCTTTCAAACCCAGAGAAAACATATGGGACAAAAGAGATGAGAGAAAGGACAAACTTTCCATGGAGTAAATCCAGGGTTTTGTGAGAGAGTAAAAACTTCAGGCTTTCCAGTGAACTTCATTCAGATCTATGTCTCTTCCTTTTCTTTTATCTGAACTCTCCTTCATAATAGGTATCTTAACAAAGACCAAAGAGTAGTAGAAATCTCCTTGCATTGCAGGATGCTTTCCTTTTAGTTACCCTGCTATCCCTTTCTGTTCTCAATGAAATAAAGTCATTAGATGTTACACGTCAGAAATTGAGGAATATGTGGGCTTTGCAGACATGTTTGATTTAGCATAACTGTTATCTAAACGTGAGTGATTCCCAGGGGATGGAAAAAAGAGCTGGAGAAAAGAGACGGTGTTCAGGGGCAACAGGAGGTTGTTTGCGTTCTGCCAGCACTATATTGATGGATGTCTCTAGCTGTGGGCTAGGCATCAAAAAATTACATCCACAAAGGGCAGATCTGACTGTTAGAACCGTGGAAACTTTGGAGAAAATTGTAGCAACATAGTTAGCTGCTGTGGTTGTGTACGTGGATGCTCCATTCAGTGGGAACTGAGGCAGGTTTCCTTTCAGTAATGTTTAGAGCATTTCCCTGGGGGTAGATTCCTCATCTGCTTTCCTTCTGGTGTGCACATTATTACAGATCTAACAGATTGGGAAAAAGCTCAAGTCTGTTTATTTCTTTCTACTGTATCAGATGAAGGCTTTACCTCATCCTCATCTGTGGCCAAGAAGCATAAAGTGTTCTTTTGCAGCATGGCTTGGCACTAGTGTGGCCAACAGAATGGAAGAAATCAGTGAAACTGCTAGCTACCATGGGGGACTGATCTAGCAGGTGGGTATTGACTGGATATGAGGCTGCTGTACAGCATGACGCTGGCTTGGCACATTAAAGTCACTACCCTGTCTGTGGCAGTGCAAAATTTCTTTCCATTTACCTAATCTTATCCTGGGAAATTAAAATACATTTGTAACTAGATACAGCAAGTTTGGAGTGCTTGGTGGCAGCCCTGCAGAGGGGTTCCTGTCTCAACTTCGGGAGCAATCACATTACAACCAGCACCCCTTTATCAAGCAAGACTTAGCATGCTTCGAGCTCTGCTGGCTCCTCATAAGCTGTGCTCTGTTAGCTCGAAATATTCTTTGAACACTGTCTTCTTCAAAGCTGCTTTTCAAGTAGAGTGATTTGAAAACCAGGAGAGATTACCTTGGAGTGTTTTTTTTCCTCTCTCATCTTGACGGAAAAAGTTTGAATTCAAAATGTTTTGACCAGCTTTGTTTTCATAAAAGAGTCACCAAATATAGCTATGTTCTCTTTAGTATAAGAAAGGTAAAAAGGATGCAGTGCTTTGACAGTGATCCATCTGCTGATTGCCACATGTACAAGTGTCAGGATGAGATTGATGGCCTTAGAATATAAATCCACTGAGGCAGTAAGAGTACCTTCCTTTGCTTTTTGACAGTGCAGAGTGTGTGTATTGTCTGTGCTGAGCCAGTGGTGAATAATAATGAGTGACTGTAGTTAGTGTCTGAGCTAGGGGAAGCTAGGCCTCCAGCCAGCCTGGGGTTAGGAGCTCTGCTAATTATTCAGCTGAGTTAAAGCCAGCAATACACTTTTTGCCTAAATGCTTTAGTCTTTTCTTCCGAATTATTTTGAGTTCTAGGAAGATACAGTGTTTTCTATGAAATTTCTATGCAGTTAATCTTTTTAAATCTAAAACCTGTATGATTAGAGTTTTACTGTTTTGGGCATGTTTGTTTGTTTAGATCTGAGAAAAGCTTTTGGCTAGAAAATATCAGTTAGGCTTGTGATTGGAAAAAAATATAGTCAAAAAACAAGCAAATAATTTCTCCTTTCAACTTGCTTTGTTTTGAAGGGGTTGAAGTGTGACAGGATTTTGAGTCTGCTCAACATCTAAAAATTAGAAAATGAAGGCTTCTTGCAAAGCCTTCTTCCCTACCTAAGCAGGCCTCTTTTTCCCAGCCCACCTGAGTCCTGCTGTTGAGCCTGTGTCTGACAACAGTGCTCATCTGGTCTGTCTTGGGGGTGGCAGTGAATTTGCATCCTGTCATCTGAGGAGGCGACTAGAGTAAGGAAGTTCTAATTCCACCTCTCAGATCTCATTTTAGACTTCCTTGAAAATGTATCTGCAGGAGTCCAGGAGCTGACTGGAGTCGATGAAGGCAAAGGATTAAGGATTCTGTCTAGTCCAGCTCAAAACTGACACCATCCAATAAAAATGATTAAATGATAAATAGACTGCTTTTGCAGTCTATTTCCTACTCAAAGCAAAGACTTTTTTGTGGTGATCACTGTCAAGTAGAGAGCTGAAGTCTGACTTTTTATCACTGAATGCCTTTGTGTTTCATGGGTATTCGGGGTTTTGTTTATTACCAGCTGTGTTTCATTTTGGAAACAGGATTGATTCCCTGAAATACAAGGCTCCCCTTTCCTTTAGGATGGAGCAATTGGTAGCTGTACATGTGGTAGCAGGTGGTTTCTGGCAGCAAATTTTCCATTCAGATGTTTATGATCTTGAGCAGGTTCATAGCTGCTACTTGTAAAATCATCTTCTCATTAGGTCAAAGTACTTCAGAATTTCAGGACCTGCTGCCTTATTCTCTTTTCCCTTATTTCTTTTCTTCCCCAACCGCTTCCCGCTGTTTCTGCGCTGTGCTGAATGAGCCCAGTTGCTCCTGCCTGCTCCTGGATGTCACACGTATTAGCACAAATACCTCTCTACAGAACATCCCTGAGGAGAACAAGTTGGAGCAAAGATGTGATGGGAATATTTTGCCAGACAACACACCTGGGTCGCTTTGCTTAGGCTTGCCTGGGAGAGCAAGGTGGCAGCTTCTACTCCCTGCCTTGCTGATACTTGAAGAGAATTTCTACTGCTTTGATTCAAAGGGGAGACTACTTCTCTGAGGGTTTGCTGAATTGGACACAGCAATGTGCTGGCACAACTGCTGGGTGCTGTTTTGGGGTGGAAACACATGAGAGAGAAAACACCTGCCTTTTGTGAAGTATACAAAGTAATATCTAGATCTTACTCTTCCATCTTATATTGAAGATTTTATTAGTTTAGAGGAGTTTGGGTGCCTGTTGAAGTTTGAAAATAGGATATTATGCTCTGAAGACATGGTATTTTGTTCTGAAGGCAGTGTGGATAAAACACAGAACTTAGAAATAAATTCTTGAGAGCAGAATTTCTTATGGGAAAGGAATTATTCTCTCTCATTCGCTTGCTTGCTGCTTCTGCTGAGCAAGAAAGACAAAGTGAGACTACACCACTAGAGTTGCAGTGTGAGGAGATGAGAAGACCCTCTTTGATCTCAAATGCTCAATCAAGAAGCATTTGCCAGCAATGCCAAGTGAGATTTATTTGTCAAATCTTAGGTAGAGGCCAGCAGGGCCTAGAACCAAACAAACGGAGGAGGTACCATACTATAAATTTGGATTCAACATATTCACAATTAATCTTCTTTCACCTACATAATATGAGGGTTATTAACCTGACTGCAAAAGGACCTACTGGGGAGTTAAAGTGTCATGTGGAGAGGATTACTACATTTTGAAAAGAGTTTGTGCTGGTGACTGTAACATAATAAATGTATTAGGTGTCTCTTTAGATCTTCTGTAAGTGGTAAAGATTCATTGATCACCCAGTGGGATGGGGGTTGGGGAGCTTGTTTTTGATGTTTTAATACCAAGTCAGAAATGAGAGCTGAGAGTTGCTAATGAAAAGAACGAATACATTTATTATTATTATTATTCATTTTTCTGTCTTAAAGAGACCAAGAGGGAGTTGGTGCAGAGGGGTGAGATATAAATCATTAGCATCTTCATATTTGCACTGCAGATTAATCTGGGGAAATGAGGCTGGTAGTTTTTAAGCCTCTTGCATATTTGCCAGGTGAACTTTTTAACTTGATCCCTCCTTTTACTTTTTTTCTAACCAGAAAGTTTTCTACTTACAGATTTAAAAGGTCACAAGGTTAAGCAGAAATCAGAAACTGATTTATTGCATAAGAACCCTTTGCAGGTATTTTGGCCAGTGTTGTATGAAAGTTTGTTTAAAATCACACTACTTTTTTTCCTTCCACTGGAGAGATATGATTTGTTTTTTTAATATGCCTGCTCCAATTTGCCTCATGCTCACTTTGCTGAACCTGACAAGGTTCTCAATGCAAAACTGATTTTCTGAATTTTTTTTTCTTAGTAAATGTGCAACTTGGGGGGCTAGAGGAGTCAATTCTGGTATTATTTTTTGCTGACCTCAGTATTCACACTTTGTTTCTCCTGCTGGTTAGTACACAACAGGTAAATCTTATGGTTGTCAGGAGTGGATGGCAGGTCTGAGCAAGGCTGTGTTGTGCTGTTGATGGCTGTTGCAATACAAAAGGAGTGAGGGCTCTGGCTAAAGGAGCTGTGTTGAGTATTTAGAAATGCATCTTTAGTGGAGATAAAAACCAGAAATCCTGACTGGTTCTGAACACTAGAGATCCCCTAACATGTGTTCTAATAGCAAGTGCCTTAGCCAGAGTATTGGAGGTAATTAGTCAGTCTGCCTGCATTCCTTCTGCAGCCTCAATTAATTACGAGGGTCCCTTTGACTTCTGAATAAAATCATTCTGTAGTGGTGTTATAGGATGTTAACCAGCTGCCACCTACAGCTTCCATCAATACTTTATAAATGCTGTACAAAGAACTTGAAAGCAAGGTCTCTTGCTCGCAGGCGCGAGCTCTGCTCCTGCTGATCTCTTCCTCCCTGAGCACTTGGCCTAAGAAGAGGATGACCCAATCCTCCCTGTACGGGTAGCAAATACAAATGCTGTAGCAAGCTAATGCCATGGTATGCTTCAAGGGGAAAGCTGCTGCTTTAAGTGTTTCATCCTTTATTGACTGAAATATGAACAGAGGCCAGCAGGGACATACGAGCAGATTCAGTGGGAAGAGCTGTACTGAAACACATCTTGGTGGCAGTTTCTTGAATAAGGTTGACAGGGAAAGTAGGTTGGATCTTTTATTAGGCCTATTGGTACTGTTGGGGGAGGTAACCTTTTAAACATGTAAATGTGATTTCTCATATCTGAAATAGAAGCATCGGCCTTGGAAACTAAATAAATACATGTTGAGAACACTTTCCCCAAGTTTAGCAAAGTTATGTTAATCACTTAGACCATCTGTTGGAGAAAATCTACTTGTGAAGCTGGGATAGGTTAGGGGCATGTTGGTGGGAGAAGAGATAATAAAGTTGCTCATCTCTCTAAGGCAGAGTCAAGTGAAAGATTTTGGGCATTGCTTGCTTTTCCTGGTGATATTAAAATTTCTTTTTTAAAACATACATTTTCTGTGAGACCAAAAAGATGTGATCTGTTCACTTGGTATCCTCATGACAGCAAAGTTCCTCAGTTTAGCAGGAGGACAAGGCTGGCATCTTCTTCATGTGAAGCCCCGCCTGAGCTGGGATAGCTCCAAGGATTCTTGGGGAAACTGCCCAGCCTCTGTGGCTGGGGGATGAGGCAGCTACACTGCAACTTTATCCAGAGAGGAAGCAGGGCAAGAAATATGCAGAAAAGAGTTAGTCAGTCATCCCAAGAAGTGTGGCTGGTTCCTAATGGCCTGCTGCCTGAGCTTTTCAGCCTGACAGCATCTCTCCTTCTTAAACACATTGTGAAATGTTGAAAAATGGTTTGGATGCCGTTATGACAGTGGCATTTGTTCAGGAGGAGCTGTCTGTTTGTTTAAATAAAGCCCCAAAGAAGGTCCTTGTCCTAGGATTTCCTCTAACTGGTGACCGAAACAGAGAAGAGAGTGTCCAGGGAAGGGAAGTCACAGGAGCCTGGCTGAGTGCTGGCAGAAATGTGATTAATCTCGACTAGACAGCCGTGCCAGAACCACTTCCAAACTGTTGGACTCCACACTAAAGGCACAGTATATTTGTGACTACTCTCCCGTCCCTTTCAATTACCTTGTCTCTGCCTCAATTCCAAATACATTAGTCTTGTTCAAATGCTTCCTTATACCATAACGATGTGCTAATGCAAGTTGTAAGCTGCCCTTGTTACATTTACTGCCAGTGAAGCTCATGTGGACCAGGAGAGGTACAATTACAGGGAAAAGCAGTATTTAGCAAAAAGTAACTATCTACTTAGGTTGCCCTCCTTCCTTTCAGAAAGATATCAAGATAGATCTGAGAGTAAGTTCTTCATCTGGTCTCCTACCTGATCTGAAGGAAACAGTACGCATGTTTGAGCCCATTTGTAAAACATAAAGGAAATGTGTGAAGTCTAATGGCTGTTAACATTTCCCCAAATGTGTAATTCCTGGAAGGCTGTAGAGAGGGGATGTTGCACTGCTGAGGTGTAACAAGCAGGGATCTAAACCTTTTAGGAAGGGCAGGTGGTAGAACACCAAATGAACGAAAATGTACTACCCAATGCAGAGTAACAAAACCCTCAAATTGTTTGGGAGGGACCCTTCTGCTGCTCTGGTTTCAGTGAGTTAGCAGACTTGGTCTTTTAGTCAGAGTGATTAGTGCCTCTTGGACCATTTACTGCAGTGTTCTTGATTTCAGGTCCAGAGGAAGGAAATAAAGGCTTCTGTGTGAAACAAAGGATGTCACGTACCAACCTCCGTTATTACAAGAGTAGAGGAACTGGTGTAAAAAACAAATGAAACTCAAATTTGATGAGAGAACTAGAATCATAAAATAATTTTTAAATGTTGCAAAATCTCTGCAGCAGTGTTGGCTTCTACCATTTTATTACTGAGGTCAAGGAAACCTCATGCTTTGCTTTAGAATAAGACCCTTCTGAAAATGTGTTTCCTCTTGTTCCTGGAGTAGATCTCATCACAGTTGAATAGGGCCGGCTTTCCTTGAATTCCATAACCTGCTGTTTTCCTCATGAACTGGGAGGCTTATGAAATTTCCGTCCAGAGCTGCTGCCATAAACCTGGGGGACTAAGGCTTGTTGGTGACTGCTTGCTGCCTCTCCATGTAGTACTGTGGGAAGTCCAACAAATAGTTGACTTACCGGTGCAGAAAGTTCACTGATCTTCTTTTTCTAACTGTCATGTCCAGCATCAGATCCCTGTCCTGTGTCTCTTAGCTCTTGGAAAATCCAGAGCTAGGAAGGTTTGTGATTTTTGGGTTTTTTTTGAATTTTGTTTTCTTCTGACTGCACGTTAGTAGCTAATCAGGTGCTTTAAATTTTAAAAGTATTAAAGAGGGTTGTGCTCTGTGTTCAATCGCAGGTCGCTGCTCTTCTATAATGAAGAGAATGAAATTATTATGTGATATGACCACCTGCAAGAATGAGATTGAATAATGACATACATTCAAGTACAGAGTCATTGACGTCAGATTTTGTTCAAACTTGGTGGGAGCGAATCAGATCACTTAGCCATCGAGTTCCATCATCTTGCCTCCATCACTCGCTAATGGGTTGTACCTTGGGGAAACTAAAAATATTATCCTAGTACACCTGATCAGCTACAGAATATAATACAAGAACTAGAGTGGCTTTTCAACCCCTGGTATAATTACTCATGTCTCTTCATGATGAATCATAAATGCTCTTTTGATATCTACATGATAATTTGTAGAAATTTTTAAATACAATTTTATGTAAGTTCTATTGGCAAATTATCTACAAGTAACTTATTGACTTCTCAATTGCATGAGTTATTTGAAATTATTCTTAGATTGCTTTTTGGTTTGCTGATTGTTTACAAGCAATTCCATTTTAGTATTCAGTGGCTGGTATTCAAGTGTTCAGCTTCCAGCTGCACAATTCAGTTTGTATTTTGACATATAGGTCACACAATAGTATTTCTGCTCCCTGACTAAATGTGTATAATTCATGGGATCTAGCTTCTTGCACGAATATTTGCATTGAATTACAAAATTCTTATTCTGCAGCCATTCTTTAACACTTGATTATCAGCAGAAACTGAAACAATCCTTTTAAATCTTATTTACAGAGTATTTATGGAAATGCTAATACAGAGCGGACATTAACATAAATGAACAAATTTGCTGTAAAGTTTCAGCTATGCACTCAGCTGCATTTTTATTATTTAATTGTGCTTGCCCACCTTCTTTCTATAATCTCAAAATATTAATCTTTATAATACTTATTTTTTTGGCCTATGTGAAATTAAGTAATCTTAGGAAAAAGATCCCATATATATTGTTGAGTTATAAGCATTTCCTGTGGAAATTGCATATAGTGACCTCCGTTCTCAGTCCTGGCTACAGAGTGCCTTATGTGTGTCCTTGCATCTGATTTTGCAAGATTTTTCCCGATATATGTTCCTAGCACCCTACAGTCCTGTTTGAAACCACAGTACCATGAATATAAAATCAATAGACAAATAAAAGACAACAGTAACTGGACAAACCAAAGCCAGTAAATGAACAATAGTAAGCCACTCTTATGAGTGCCCAGTCTTTAGTCTCACAGATCCCTTTCTCCCTTGCCCTCCCCAGCTGCTCCTTGCTCCATAGAGAGAAGAGAAAAGATTGCAAGCGTGGAGACATTTCAGTCTGAGGATTGCATTGCAAAGCAGAGAGCTTGTTTAAAATTCTTGTATACATTTCTGAAATAACACTGAGAAGCATGCTTTCTTGCTGTTCAGAGATAAGGGAAAACTGCCCTTGAAGAACTAAAGTGTCCAAAATGTAAAATATCATTTCTGTTTCTTAGCACATGGACCATTTTGAAAACTCTTGTCTTTTTTTTCTTCACATATTCAAATAACCACAGTGTGAGGTATTGTAAGTCTGGCTTCTCTGGATTCTCTTTGCTGTGTTTCCCTACACCTCTCAATGGTCTCTGGGGCTCAGGAGGGTGTTTATTACAAATGAATGTTTAACGTCTGCTTTGAAAAGCTACTTGTCTGGCTTGGAATTTCTGTTGCAGTGCTCTGGAAACAGCTGCACATGGAGAAGGGCCCTGTGGAGCATTATCTGGGCACTGAGAGATTCTCCTGCATCTTGCATCTGGTTTTAGTGAGGGCTTTCTTGTCTTACTGGTTGGCAGCTTATTTGGCAGAGCTGACACCGATTATTTTATTTGACCTTCTTTGTTTCCAGTTAATCCCTGGTACAGGAATCCACTGTCTTGAGTGTGAGCTATGGGGATAGGATAGTCAAAGGAGATCCCTTACTCACCTGGCCCTGGGTATGAGCAGGACAGTGGCATCTGTTCAAAAGTGGCACTGAGAAAGCATTTGGCTCACTTTGAGCTTTTCTTTCTCTCCCTGTTTGCTCCTGAGGTGAGGTCCAAGGGGGAAATAAGTCTCCTGTTCTAGACACATGTGCTGTAACATTGCTCTGATTGCTTTTACCTGGGATGGCAGCTAGTGCCTGAACCTTAATTCTCCTTCTCACCTGCCTTTCATTAAAATGCAGGTGGTTTCTGTTGTAGCTAGAAGATAGAGTGGGCTAAATGCTTTAGCAGCATATATCTTAGAAGCTCTGGCAAACTTACTCCGAGGTGTATGCAGGTGAGGGATACGCACGCTTCATCTCTCCTTACTGTCTTGAGACTGGCTTGCTTGTGCCTTGGAAGAGCTGTCTGATGCTTTGCCTGGATGGGCTGGAACTGTGCAGGTGTTGAGAAACCTTTCAAAGGCTGTAAGGCTTGATTGCACCACCACTGTGAAAGAGCAAGCCTAGGAAGAACAGCCTCCTAAGGTTTCATCCTTTGTCCCAGTTGCTGGGCTCACTTTCCATGTATCAGAAAACATTTCTCAGCTGATAAAAATTATTTATTCTTGGTCCTAGCTTAAGGTGTCTGCAGACTGCTGTATCTTGCCAGCTGGTAGCCAGACATTAGAGTTGATTTAAGTAATCATGGATTATAAGCAGCAGCTTTCCCCAGGTAAGTCAAAGGGAACAGAAGTTTCCCCTTGGAGAAGCTCTCTTTGGCTTCTTGCAGCTAGGAGGTGCTTTCTGAGGGCCTTTGAACACTTAACTACACCTAAAATTAAATACAGCTGTCCAGAGCAGCTGTCCTAGGAGCTATGCCACAGCTGAGCTGGCAGTCTCTTGGTGGGCTTGTGTAGCCCAAGAGATGAAAATAAATAGTGCAGATGAGAGTTTTTGTGCAGTTGTTTCCTTGTCATGCTTTCCTGATGTCAGTGCCAGCCTAATTAGTTGGTATGCTGCTGCCTCTAGACTCTTGTGGAATGCTGCAAAGGTAAGCGCCAGTAAACACTACACTCCTGTTGCTGATTATAAGGCCAATAGGTTTGTTTCAGTTCGCACCTTGTCTTCACTGAACTGTTTTACAAGTAATGTTGGTCTTTCCTTTTCCCCTGTCTCTCAGTTTCAGTGTTCCTAGACTGGTGCGAAGTGCAGAAGTGCAGATGTGCCATTTATTGGAATGTTGAAAAAAAATTGAAGTTAAAATAACAAAAAAAAAAAAAAAAAGGCATGGGGAAGGGCCTGGCAAAAGAGAAGGCCATTTTCATTTTCAGGACATACCTTGCAGGTGGCTCTGTAATAGAAAAATAGAATGTAGAGTCTTGGTTGGAAGGAATAGTCCCTGCAAAGGAACCCCTTGGGTGCCATTGTCAGGAGGAAACCTGAGAGTCAGAAGCCCTCTTTAGTGTTAAGGCTGATAATAAATTGCATTTTGGCTTCCACAGACTATTACATGACCAGGCTCCAAAAAATGGTAACATCAGCATGGAAGTATTTTGGAAACATCGTGTGCTAATGACCAAGGCAGAAGTCCCACCATTTATTTCAATGGCATCTAAAAGCTTTGAGAATGGGGCAGATTTTTTCTTTCTTTCACTTGAAACACTTCCAGAGGGCCAGGTTTTTCAGAAATGGCTAAGTATTTCTTGCCTGAGGAGTCTTGAATATGTGGCTTGGGGCATTTGTACAGATGCATCTCCAAACCATTGACCACTTCTGAAACCTTTGTGAAGCTGCTCTCTATCCATCTGTTTGGGATCTGGTTGTGCTCTTATTGTAGAAGCAGAGTTTTGACCTCAGTTTCAATACAATTGTACTTTCCCTTGGCACCCCTCCTCTTGTGTTCAAGACTCAGAAGTGCTCCTTCACTAATTGTCTAGGAGAGTCCTCCAAAAGGCTAGTCTCTGACAATACAGTGTTTTTACAGAAAACATTATCTCACATTTTAATAACTGTATAAATAAGTGGGAAAGCTAGGGAGAGATGTTTCTTTGCTGACGCACTGTGGCAATGAGCCGAAGAGCTTGCTTTCTGCAGTTTTCAGAGGGGTGGCATCCCATTTCTCCAGTGCTGGGAGATCCTTTGGGAATGAAAAGCTGGCTTCAACCAGTGTTGCTGCAGAACCTCAGAGTATTTTGTTCTGTCTGTGACATGTAATAGCAACAGTTGTCCTTGATCTAAACTGCCTGACCTGCTCCATATTTGCAATTTCCATTATGCTTCCCTGTTTTTGATTACTAGCTCAGTAAGTAGGAGAGGACAGAAGAGAAAACCAGTGGGAAGGATTGGGGGAAAAGCAGCTGATGAAAAACATTTGCAAATAGGGGACATGCCCTAGTAATGAAAGCTGGTATGAGTCCTCAGAAGCACCATCACCAAAAAATACCAGCAAGAAATAAATACCTTCCTTCTCCCTGGTCAGTCCATTCTGATATGCTATAATTCTGCTGAATGCCACACAGCACAAAATGGCTTTAAGGTGTTTGTACAGTTGAGCCTCAGCTAAGGAAAAAATTACCTCTTTTCTATATTTCTAACACTAGCTGGAATTGCTAATGCGTTTACTGGTAATCATGTTTCTTTTGTACCACTGAAAAGTTTTGACCACCTATAACATTGCATTTCGAAAAAAAAGTCGGTTAGATTTATTCTTTCCTGAAATATTGGTGGTCAGAAATTTGAGTTTGTTTGTTTGGGGTTTTTTTTAACATACAGAGAGTAGAAGGCAAAAAATAAAACATAGCTCTTATAATATGACAATGTTTTTATTTTTATTTTCTGGGAGAAGAAATAAAATATAGGTGTATCTCTTTGCCTGGTGTTAACTTGGAGTTCTTCCTTGTCTTCTGTTGCTGTTTGTTTGGCTGACTATATGTTCTTCATGCCTTCCAGTTACTGGCTTTCTGTGATTAATAGGTGCCTTTCTGTTGTGCAGACAGGGCAAATATTTTTGAGGCCTTTAAGATTTATGTCGTTAATAGTGTTTACATTTTGGCGTCTGATTCTTCGTACATGAAAATGTAGTAGCTATTTCTGTAGGGCTCAGCTCTACCCTTACTAAAGCTTCCTGCCATGAACAGCCCTACTGCTCAATGACAGTACAATTTCCAACCAAGTTAATTAAACTGTACGTCCATGTGCGGTGTGAGTCGTTGCAGGCTTGCATGGTTTAATGACCTTTTCTCACTGATAATCTTTAAAGCTGCTCTAATTTGACTTAGACAGGAGTTGTATTTGCACTGAACCCTTCTATAGTAGCCTTTATTCAGAGGTTAAGTTCAGTAATTTGAAAAAAATCAGATCTTTATTGTGTTTCATTTGAACCTGTGCAAAGCTGGAGTCACTGCAAACTCTATGAAGAAGCAGTTAAGAACAGCAGAAGGTTGGAGGCCGTGACAGAGGTGATGCAGAGATGATGTAGCACATGGGCAAGGAGACCTGACCTGCTCAGTGGGTAACATGAAGGGTATGAGAGGAGAGGGTGGTTTCCTTCATTTCTTAGAAAATCAACTTCCTTTTCCCTTTGCACTTAGCAATCTGATTTCATGCGCTGATCGCGAGTTTCATTACTTTGAAGGACCAAAACCTTTGAGCCGTGTGCTAGACGTTTGGAACATGATGAAAATGCTGAGATGTGTGGTATGTAATGGCTTTGTTACGGTGGTCAGGAGGATTTGGGCAGAATTGCAGGCACTGGAATGGAATTTTGCAAGATTTTACTCTTCATTTCAAGAGGATAATGGAACAGCATTTCATGTCCTTTTCCATAACTGGCTGTGGCTTTCTCTTTGCCCTTTATCAGTTGATTATTGGGTTTTGTGTGGTTTTTCCTCTTGAAATATTCCTGCTAAGCCCTTTAAAATTATTGTGTCTTTCAAGAAAAAACAATCAGGTCTTAAGAGGCATTTTTTGGGGAGTGGGGGAATCTAGAGTTTGTTTAAAGAAAGGGGGTTTGAAGAAGATAAAACAAGAGATATCAGTTATACAGAACTAATGATGCATTCCAAAGGAGAGTTGAAGAGCTATACAACTCCATGAAGTGCTCCATTCTGTATTAGCTTTTGCACTGAGAAAACTTTGAAGAACCAGAATCACACACACATGTATTATACATAAAACTCTGTAATACATAAAAGTATACTTGGATCTAACACTGCACGATGAAGCCCATGGCATTCTCATGGAGCAAGCAAATGACACTAAATTCCCTAGGCAGGAATCAAAGCCTTTCCAAACCAACCTCACTACCAGCAGATATTTGAATTGCTATAATAGACGTAAACACTTGCTGCACATACAGTGTGTGCTGCCTTGAGTGTCTGTTTTCTTTCCACCCTTGTATGCTTCTGTAATTATGGCAACGTCCTGCCCAAAGGTGTAAACATGTCCAGTCAGGTGAATCTGAGGACAGAGATATGAGAGGTAAATGAGAGCCTTTAAAAAATATGATAGGAAACAGCCAGATTGCCAGAGCTAATGGAGTGACAGCTTGGGTGTGAAAACCCAAATTCTGTGCTATAGTATCCCAGGGATCAGCCAGCCCTTTATTCAAGGAAAGATGAGAGAGCAGCAACAGCAAACCTAAATTAACAATTCAGGCTGACAGAAAACAGTATTTCTGAGTCAAATAAGAAAGAATAACTTGAAAAACAGAGTGACTGCTGTTTATGCAGTACAGATACTTCAAACTAAAAAAAAAAAAAACCTAAGCAAGTAGTAATGCTTGTTAAACGATGACTTAAAATTATTTGAAGTGGCTATTAATAACGCAAATGCTTCTGTTAGGCAACCTGATTCCTCAGGGCAGGTAATTTAATCCTATTGCCATTGGTTTCTTCTTCCAATACGCTTAGGGCACAGAGGCCATTTGGATTAATGAGAGGCAGACATAGTGGGGAAATACTGCATTATCCTTAGTCTTTGGTAAGTCTGGGCAATTAGTGAAACCTTTACAAGAGGTATACCTTTACAAGAGGTATCTTTCATTTCAATGCAATTTCAAAGTAATTATCTCATCTGGCAGGGATGTCATCTGTATTGACTGATAACATACGGGTAACGTCTGAAACACATACTTCAGAAGGACTTGCACTAGTGTGGTTCTGAGTTGAAGGTGGCGAGCTGAAGGCCCCATGATAAGGTGTATTAAAAAGCTACATGAAACAGCACATATCAGCATTTGCTGTTCATTTAAAGGAGGGAGGGCAGTGGATTCAGCTCCTTTGGGGCAATTTTTGGGTGCTAGCTAATTCTTTGTGCTTTTTGACCTCAGAATCCTTGAATCTCCTTCCACTGAAAATGAGAAGCATATCAGTAGCCTGTTGACTTTGCTTTTAAGGATGGACTTTACAAACTGTAAAAGAAACAAATTTCAGGGAAAGACAGGAGAAAGAAAGAGAAAGGAAGAAACAGTGATCCCCATACTGAAAGAATTGGCTTGAGATTGAAGATCTTCTCTTCCGAGGTAGTCCCTGGCTTCCTGTCTCATCTTTACCACTAGTATTTCTCTTCCCATCTCTAACAAGGGAAATAGTAGCATTTTCTTTTTCCTGTTCTTCTCTGCTTAGGCAGCAAGCTGTTTTGGCAGGGGGCTCTTTTATGTTCCACACAGTAAAAACCTTGGTTCTATGCGGCCTCAAGGGGCTCTTGTGATATGAACAGTTACAAAAAGGCAGGAAGATGTCCAAAGGCACATTTTGAGACAAACGGTCAGTAGTTCACGTCTTTTTTTCTTTTTTTCTCTTTTTAAGGTAGGGGATAAATTCCTTTGCCTCAGTAGTAGGGGAAGTTAAGGCATTTCTGAAATGCAGCTTTGAATAGCTCGGCACAGTTCAGTGTGGTGCTCAGTAGGCTCTGTGGTTCTTCATGGTTACCATGAATGCATCATGCTTGCCATTCTTGTCATTGACCCAAAATCAGGTAGCTTTTCCATTTCAGGGAATGGAAAATAATCTGTATTATTTTATTAGTATTGAGTAGTACTTGTGAGTGTTAACAGTTAAGCAGCCAGCAGTGTTGGTGGAGAAATCAATAGGGTAGAAGTCGTGGATTTGGTAAGTGTCTGATCGTGTCATTTGATGTGCACCTACATGTGTGCTGGCTGTTCCCCACAGCATGTTGAATAAATCTCTCTCACACACACACACTTAGATATCTAAACACAGGTTTTAGAGGTGTGTTGGAACAACCCAGGGCATTGGATGTTGTGACCTATAATCTCCCGGGGCATAATCTCTGTGAGAAAAAGTTATTCTATACCTTTAATTTTCAGACATCATGACAATACTGTTTTCAGCAGGGCAAAATGTGGTTTGCCCATAGTCTGGTCTGTAACTGGAGCTGCATCTGGTGCTCGTGGGAATGCCATGGCTTGCATCTGATCTGGAATGCCAATGAGCCCATATGAAGCTGTTAATGTCTGTGTGAGGTTTTTCAGTTCTCATTACCAACCTGATAGGAAGATAATTCCTCAGCTGCTGTTCCAATCTGTGGGATTTCACCCACTTAATTAATTTTCTTTCTTGTTAAAAAAGATCTCTTTTTATGCACAAGTTGCTGTGCTTGACTTGTTTTTCAGGGACTCTTCTCATGTCTGTATCAAAGACACAGAGGCCTCAGAAGTTGGAAGGTGAGCCCTGGGGGCAGCACGCCTGTGGAGGCTGAGCTCAGAAATGCTGCCTTGTGTGCTGAGGGCAAACTCCTGGTGGGGAGTCAAGTCTGCACGGTGGAGGGGACCCTGGTTCCGTTCCCTGCTGCCCCCTTTTGTCGCCACTCAACAATAAAATGGAAGCTTGTGACATGACCAAAGGATAATAAACTAAATGCTCAATGCCTGCTGAGAGTTTAAAATGCCAGCCTACACCACCCTCCCCAACCTTTCAGCATGTCAGCAAGCTATGTAAATAAATACACATATCAAACAATAAGCAGATGCCTTTTTAATATGCACTGTTTCAGGCTGAGATTCTCAACATCTATCAGGCTAATGCCAACTCCACAGCTCCCTTTCAGCTGTATTTAATGCACAGAGATTTGTGTTAAATAATGAGGAATTGGCTTGTTTTGCATCTGTTTTGGTGTTATTTGTGGTGTATAAAATGCTAGATAGGAATTCTTTGTGTTCCTCCTGATCTCTGTGTCAGTATATAGTGAAAACTCTGGTTCTTTGTGCTTGATTAAATGGCTTTATACAAGCATGTGTGTGATTGTACAAATATACAAGAAGAAAAAAAAAAGTCATTTACAAAATATTGGGGCCCCAAAGCATACAAACACTGAAGTGGGGAGGAAGCTGTAATGTGGGTTGGATTTAAAATAAGATTTGTTTTAAAAGGTAAATTCCAGCAGAGTCACTTGTACCCCTTAAATCAAACTGAGGAGCCAGAGAGTCTAAAACCCCAAGGGTGTATCTCAGTGGAGTGTAGCGGGAGCGGCACCCATGAGCTGCTAGGCTGTGTCAGATCATATCTAATCCAGGGTCTTGTCTCTGATAGCAGCCAGTAGAGATTAGAGAGAATGTAAGACCAGCACAACAACCAGGAGAAATTCCACATTAAGCTCTTGTTTATTTTTGTTTTCATATTAAAAGTGTATTGAGCCCAGGTGATCCATAGTCTGCTGAGCCTACTCTTTTGAAAATTCACCAGCAGGCTCAAGGAGTGTTGGATCCCCTGGTGCTGCTGTCCATGTCTGTCCCTCTACATCAGCCTCAGAGAAGGTGTCTGGTTTTTATAATCCTTTTTCACATTTCTCACATGCTAATGCTTTTGCTCCAACCAAACCAGATACATTCTTTATGCATGCAACACGTCTTTAAAACCACTATCCATCAGACTTTTCTGAAGTCTGCTGTAAGAAAGGAGAATATTTCTGTTATTTGAGACTTTCAATTGGACTACACATAAACAAAGCAGGGGGAAGAGGAGAGGCATGACCTTCTACTGGAGAGGAGGATTTAGATGACCTGATACACCTTTTTTCTTAATGTTTCTTGAATGGAGGTGATTGGCAGCTCTCATTTGAACAAGCATGCACAGATGGCAAAATATATTATTAGTGTCCCTAAATATATTAGAGCCCTGTGCTTCTGATCACAGTGGTGCATCAGCTAGAATAGTAATAGGGGATGAATGGGGTTTGCCTGTATGGGTAGCACTGTTCTTCCATAGTGGAAAGAAAAAATTGCTACTTAAGATGCCATTGAATCAAATTTTTGATGACTCTCTGTACACCTGCCTGACACTTTCCATCTTGTGGTTTCAGGTAGCTTTACAAACCTGAATATTTTTTTTCCTTCACTGTCTTCAAAGGCTGGGAGTTACTACCCAGTACTGCTTGTCTGAAAGGAATAGGACTGCATTCAATAGGATATGTTTCTACCAGGCAGCGGACATTTTTTCCTGTGCAGAAATGTATAGACATGTGCATTTTCTTCATACAAGCACTTGCACCTTTCAAATACTTACCCTTCCTCTTTAAAGAAACCAGAATGTGTTTGGTAGGTGTGTATTTGAAATGCCAGGTGCAGAGCAGGGAAAAGACTTGTAAACAAATACCCACAGGAGGATGAACTGCAGCTGAAAGTATGCTGAAAGACTCCACTAGAGACATGTGCATGGAGAACATCTGGCTGAGTACTGGTTTGGTGGTCTCCTGGTCTGCTCACTAGACTACACTACCGCTCTAGTGCACATAAGATGAATGTTTAGGGCACAGAGTGCTCCTCACCAGGGTGTCAGAGGGTGGGCACAGCATGCAGTGTTTCTGTGTCACACTAAACACTCTTCCTCATCCTGGGTAAGTGTGAAATAACACCTCTGTGGTGGGAAGTAGGGAGCTGAGGACAGAGGGCTGATATGCTGCATATGGGAGGAATTTCCTTTCATGTGGTCTGGTGTGAGATTAGCACTTTCCAGCTGGCTTGTAGGTGGCTTTGTAACCTACTGGATGCTAGTGCAGCTCAGTGTGGCTGTTATCTCCAGACAGCATGACAGAGAAGGGCAGCAAATTTGACATGTTTGACATGTTTGGCTGTAGCCCTGTCTCAGTGTCTTAGGGGGACTGCTGGGTGGAGTTACTGGGAAAGGACCTTCTCTCCTAACTTTTCCTCTTGACCATGGAGGAGTCACTAAGCATTGTGATGCATGGAGGTCAGTGATGCTCCCTGATGTTGCATATGGACACTTTACATTGGCTTTGGGATGTTGGAGGGGCAGGGCAGAATAGAGGGTTTGGGCTTCAAAAGAGGGCAAAGAATCAAGGTAGACTAGAGAGGAGAGAATTAATATGAAATGGATTTACATGGCGCCATCTTCATATCTAAACTGGAGCTGTCAGGGGGAATGAGATCCAGACTCACTGCTGTTCTCCAGAGAGAAGCCATTATGGAGCAATCACTCTGTTAAAGTGATGGCTCCACCTCTGTGCCCTGTGTCTGGCTGACTTCTGCATGTAGAAAACAGACAGGATCTGGCATGATCCCCCCTCCTTTCCCACCGGCCTTTCATGCCTTTCTGCAGACTTATTTTGCTTGCTTTGTTGCTTTCAGCCCTTGTGTATCTGTTTATCTTCCTTCCACCCCTACCTGTCTCTCAGCTCTACCACCTTGCCTTCTTTTTCGTCCTCAGTCATCTCTGGCTCCCTCCATTCAGCACACAGCTGTACTCTAACATCTGTCCAGTAAGTGAACATGTGTGTGCATATTTGTTGCCTACAGTACAGGAAGGGGTGTGTGGTAAACATGTAACTACCTTTGTGTTATCACACAGTGCTCCATCTTCTGTTCTGGGACTTGCCTTTTGGGGACTCACAGCATCTCTTCCTGGCGCTTCTGTCCTCTCCTGTTTCCGTGGTGACTCTCCTCTGCTCTGCAGGGGAGCAGGAGGGGAAGATGCAGAGCAACTCTGTTGCTTCTTTCATATGCTGCTGGAAATAGTCCTGTCCTTCTCTTACCTTCTGGTCAAAGCCCTTTTCTGGCTGGTTTAAGGAACTGGAACGTGAGGAAAGAGATTTTGCCTTTAGTCCAGACCTTGACAGGGTCTTCAGGGTCATTGCCAGATGCTTCCCCTCACATTCTTCAGATGTGCAAGACCTTTACCCAAGCAGGATGAAGTGAGCGAAACAAGGTCACAGTCTTCCCCTCACTCCCAGTATGGAGGTATGTGTCTTATGTATTTTCTTTGCTGTTTCTGACAGGTTGACCAGCCTGGATCACAGTGCTAGCTACCTGAAACAAGGATCCTGACCGATGCATGTTCAGTACAACCTGACTTCTTCTTGAGGAGAATAAATATTTCTCTGAAAGTCTGTCCCGTCAAAGCAGCACACAGGTAAGGCAAACAGTGCTCCTGATGCTCGGGTTCAGCTTCTGCTGGGTATGGGCATGCTGCATTGGATTCAGCAGAGGACTTTTTCCATTGCTTTGGCTCAAGAGGGGCTTTGTCACCTCTGACTGCCATGTCTGCAGGGCTGAAAACTTACATTGTGTTTACAGCATGGGGAATGGTTTTCAGAAAAAAAAGGACTTTCAGAGGATCAAGACTGCTCATATAGTTGAGATAAATATAGGTTAAAAGTGTGGGAGGAGTATGCTGAAGAAAAGAAAAATGTTGCATACAAGGTATTGATAAAACAATACTTAGACCTCTTGTTCCAGAATAATTTTATATTAAAAATTACCTTAATTTAAACAGAAAACTTCTTAAGAAAATGAGTAAGGAAGAGTATGTTGTGGGGAAGGGGTTAAGTAAGAAATTAATTTAATACTTTAGTTTTAAACTGGTCAAGATGTTTCAGGTCATCCCTAGGTGAAAAAAGGAAAAAACCAGAAAAGCCTTGCAGTTCTAATTGCTATGACTCATGGCAACCAGATCTAGAAAAATTGAGGCCCTTTAGTCCAAACTCTTAATCCCCTACTAGTATGTAACATCCTTCCCAGCAGTGTCTACCAGTCCTGATTTAAATGATGGGATTTTCCCTTGTCCCCTTGGGATACTATTGCACAGTCTAATAGAATTAATCTGCTTACTTCTCTTTCAACTCCTGACCACTGCAGATGCAATTAGTAGTAGGCGATGGGAGGATTTTGTTTCCTATGCTGTATTAGGAAGGCTTAGGGCTGTATTGTGTTAAACCAGACATCACTTGCAAGTGTGTTTGCATGAGTGTGGCTTATCTGTCAGTACTCATTACAGCCCCATAAACCTCTCTGAACTACATTTCTCAGACAGGAGCTTTTCTACAATGGTAATTCAGGATCTGATAAGACACAGACTAATGTATTTGAATGCCTGTGAGAAAGATAGCATGATTGGAAACTGAAGTGAAATGCAAAGTCTTGTGCTGCCAGTGCTAGAGACTCTCAGAGGCAATTTACTTCTCTGCTTCTAGAGCATTCTCTGGCCTCATTTTTGACTTCTGTCTTGGACAGGTTGATAGGAGTTACATGAAATAGCTTTTTGCTGTGTATGGTGCTGCTGGAGGTCACCTTTCCATCTGCAAATTTCAGGCTTGTCTTAGATGAATATTGTGGGTTTCTCTAATGCTTACTGAAAGACTCCAGTCAATTAGCCAGATACGTATAAAGTCAAATAAATTGGAGCTGGAAAATCATAGCTGGTCTTACCTAGCTAGTCTCCACTTAATACAAAGTAGAGGTTCCTTCTATGACATTTCACCTGTTTTACTTCTCAAATTTGGACAAGTTTTATTAAAGAAAACTGTTAGATTCTAAAGCACATGGATGGAGTTTCAACTGGTTTACACCTGGAGACTACAGTAACAGCTGAGCTGTACAAACTCCGTGTGTGGACGCTTGGGTTCATCCACTTCCAAACTAAAAAGAAAGCAACTGCAATATAATTGCTATTGATGTTTGAATGAGGCTGCAATGTAAAGCAGAGCCTGGGGTCCTGAAAAACTGGGCATGTGCCAGCCTTCCACATGGGCTGCATCCGCTGGCACTAAAGGAGGTTATGGTCCTGTTCCTCCTGACTCTCAGTAAATTCTGGTTCTGGCATGTTATAGCTTTTCTGGAGTATTTCCTCAAACAGAATGCCTAAATATAAATTTAGCCACTGGACCTTTCATTATCAATATAAAATTTGTTAGAATTTGACTAGATTGCCTGTGTTTGTAAGATCTGAAATCCTTAAACACTGAAGATTGAGTTGCAAAGCTTTGATGTGTTCAATATTCAATGCTAATTTGCCCATTGTTTTTAATCCCTTTGAAATTCTTTTCCGGCTTGGTGCTTGGCTACTTCATGTAGTGATTTTGAATGTACGTTAAAGGGTGGGGAGGTGGAGATTGAAGCAATGTGTAATGATCCATAGTGCTTTAGATCATCTGCAGCTTATGTTCCCTGTCCTTGCTTTGCCAATCAAGCTTTGTTCCAGTGAAAGTGTCAGTAAAGCCAAAGCAGATAACTAGTGTTTCTCCTCTACTCTTCACCTTTCGTTTTCCCCTGAAGTTTATCTTGCTGCTCACTTTTTAAAAGCTCTGCATTAGCTGGGGGGGGGCCCGTGAAGTAAAAGGCATGCTTTAAATACAGATGCTGGTGATAGTCCTTTCAAAAGCTGCATTTCTCAAGCTGGGAGCTATTGACCCGTTTCAATGCAGTCACAGAGAAATCCAAGAAGAAATGGAGGGTGAGGGCCAGCAGGGAATATATATATAAAATTTTTTTCCCCCAAGTCATCTTCTTACTCCACCCCCTGCCAGCCTGGCTATTGTTTGAGCCTCCACATGGGATACCAGTTGCCATATAAGGACAATGGCATCATGCTACATTCTTTCTAAAAATTGATTTTTTACAGTTGCTACCTCCCCCCCCCGTTGAAAGTTGTTCTGTTTTGAACAGGAAAGTGATAGGCTATGGTCTGCATGTATACAGTCTTGGGCTGTGCAGAAGAGTTCCTTTGTCTCTGTTAGTCCAGGTGATTAGGCAAAGCAGCGGTAGAAAATTATGACATTCAGCTACTATGACAGGAGATGAGGATATTAGATTTTGCTGCATCTTGAACTCAGTAATGAGTAATAAATGTAAATGTAAATAATGCTTTTTCTTTCTTAAGAGGATGCTCAGGCAATGGAACAGAGGCACAGAGTACCCCTCTGTGTCCCTTTTTTTCCCAATCTACCTTTTATTCATGTATGTTTGCAGCCTAGATGTAAGCACACCTGAATTCTTTCAAGGGGATCTCACCTTTTGCTCCTAGGGCGTTCTCTACAGAATTGTCCCTATTTCAGTGTTTGAAAGTTTAAGAGGTGAAAATCTCTTTCCACCAGAATTTTATGATTTGTGATCAAGAGGTGGGACAGAACAGTGCTGCTGAACTGGGGCTTCCGTTCCTCCCCACTTCCTAAAATGTGATTTGTGAAATGGTGTTAATCCTCTTTGTATGGTGTTTGATGAGGACATGGGGCTGAACCTCCTGCTCCAGTGTGTGCTTTGTTCATCCCTGCTGAAGCGCTGAGTGAGTGGTGTGCACCCCTTTGGGCCACGAGCTTCCTCTGCTCTGTTCAATGACCAAGTCCAGTGCTGGGGATGATCAGATTCCGGTTACCTCCATAGGCATCTGAAATATTCCAGCCCGCAGGAAGCAAGGCTGGGAGCAGCAGTATTTTAGAGGCTGAGGTTCTTTCATGGCACCGGTAGCAGGTGTGGGTCAAAACATGCACCAGCTCAGGAAAAGGAATCCTGAGGTTTGGGATTTTTTTGTGGTGCAACTGTCACTTGTTGACGAACAGAAAGTGCCTGCTTTTTGGAATACGTCTGACCTTCAAACAAACCCACTTAGCAATTTGTACAAAGGAACAGCTGGAGCAACATGAGCACAAAGTAGATTGAATCCCCTGATTCCAGAAAGCAGAGGCAGAGCCTGGAGTGGGAAAAGCATAGGTCTGGGAGCTGGGAAAAAGCCAGCTCTTGGAGAAGAATGAGTGTGTGCTTGCGCATGCTAGCATAAGAATTGGGCGCTCTTCCTCTTGTATCCTTTTGTATCCATAATTGGGATACATCTTCAGTCGTTGTTTCTATAGTTGCCATCACTTCTGACTCCCTGCGATGCCCTGTAGATTCTCCATATAAAAATGTGTTCAGCAGCTGATAATGTTGCAAACTTGTTAAAAGTAAAACCAGACAAAACCTCGTTCCCTCTTAGAAAGAGCAGCAACAAATTCTGAGATTCATTTACCACAATCATGTCACAATACTCAATCTGTGTTATACTGAGGTATGATTACACTTTTTTGGCAGAAAATTAATTGTTCATTATTATTATTATTATTATTATTATTATTATTATTATTATTATCTGTGTATGCATTGACAATATACACTTTTTCTTTCTGAAATGTTGAACAGTTTGACAAGTTTTAAAGAAACTGAAATTTTTGAGAATGGAATAAGGACTTTTTAAAGATTCAGTGTTTTATATAAAAGCCTGTAAATGGTGCCTGCATTGACCTGCATTCTCATGCTGAGAAAGTTTTAATTTTTGTTTAATTTTTTCTTTTGACTGTAAATTTAACTGCTTGGAGAAGCTGTGCTTCTCTTGAATATCTGCAGAATTGAATATCTGCAAGAGAATCTTCTCATATGATGAATTGTGCTTACACTAAAGATACTATTGTGCAAGCCTTCTGCGTTTTACTTTACTCTGGGCTTCTGTTCGCACCAGAATAGCAGGGAAATGTGCTCATGTAGCTTTTTCTTCACAAAAGGTGATTTGGTGCCTCCTAGATGCTGCCCACTGTGGTATCAAGAGGAGATATCACTCACAGCGAGTGGTGTGGAACGATGCGATGCCCCATGTGCTTGGTTCTCAAATTACCAGTGAAGCGGCTAACAGCTTCTGACACATACATGGTTGGCATTGGACGTCTGAGTTAACATTGCACAGATAAATGGGATGCTCCTTGCCCAATAGCCATTGTTTTAAGCTCCCTGCAAACTCCCAGGCCACATGTTTTGGTTACAGCCTGCTTGCGTTATAAAAGTCACAGTAACTGCCATGGCCAGCGATGATGTTTGTTGTGTGCTCACTAACAAGTGAAAGAGGAACATGAAAGGTGAGTGTCAGGTCAGCCATGCATCCAGAGGGCAGGCAGTGTGTGTGCAGCCAGCACTGTTTCAGTCTGCCACCAGTGAGCTCCTGTCTCTGAGGAGCAGTGCTTGGCATCTTGGCTGGGGTAGCAGGTTTCAGCTCTTCTGGCTGTGGAAGGTGCTGTAAGGTGGTTCATCAGGCTGTAAGTGGCTGCTGACAATGTGGGATGTGTTTGCCACTTCTGTCTCTTATGGGTCTAGAGGTGGCAAGAAGAGCCACAGGACGCAAACATCTCTCAAGCTGATTCTGCCAGCAGTGAATTGACCTTTTCAGAGGTATTGCCCCAGAGACTTGGAGATGATCCTTCTGATGTTAACCGTGGTTCATGTGGGGACTGGTTTTGGCTGTGCCTGTTTCCCCGTGAAGTTGGAAATTATGGAAATGATAATGAAGGAGGAGAAAAGAAATTGTCACTAGAAATATATCTCTAATAGTTCCTGTCACTTAGTTCTAATGCTACAGAGTAATTTAAAACTTTTTTTGACTGACTATATGATGAGTAAAATGCTTTGTTAAGGGGAAATGGGGTTTACCCAGTCTGACAGGATGGGCAGGCAAAGCTGCCTTTCATTGCTGTGCTGCATCCTAGGTTGAGTGTCTGAGATACAATGTCTGAGAATGGCAGTGAAGGCTTTGCATCACTTATTTTGAGAAGTACATTTTTTTTTTTTTTGAGAAGTACATTTGCTTTTGACTTGTGCATTTTGAAGACTATTGAGTGAAGCTGAGGACTTAGTTTAAGAGCTGCTAGAACTATTCTCTTACTGTAGAGATTTCTCAGAAAACAGATATGTAAGAGGGGTATATGTGCATGTATTTGAAGCTTTTATTCTTGGGCTTATGAGCAAGACCTGGGATCACTGAAAGGCGATAACTATTAAAATCAGTAATAAGCATAGTATTACCCTATAAGTAGTGAAGTGGGTTTGGGGAGTTTTGCATTCAGTTACTAGCTCTGTGCCTAGCCTGCATGCGGAAAGAGGGAAGTAGCTTGATTCCTGTCTGCCTTCCTTCCCCATCTATATAAAGATGGTAATACAGCTGGTAAGCCTCTTTTTTTGTAGAAAAAGTGTTTTCTTTTGTGTAGAAACTAGCTTTGTGAAACTTTGCATTCCTTTTCAGAGAAACCTGACAATGAAAAAGTTTTCGTTCTGAAGGGTTTATCTTCATATTTTTCTCTGTTGTTCCTCCTTTCTGTGACAAAGTAAGAACAGGGAAGGGAAGGAAAAAAAGAAAGAGGTAACCCAGAAATCCCTTTTCCTCAACTGAAAGATTGCACGTCAAAAAATATCTATACATCTTATGTATATATATATATATATAAAGTAAAATTGAGAACTAGTTGATTTTGAAACTTGCAGAGTATGAAAGAGGTTATTACTACTCTTTAACGCCCTGACATCTTTTAAAGCTGAGTTTTCTTGCTTGTGCTGCTGCACCTATTTAGTGCAAAATCTTGAGAGGTCTTCTGAGAGAGGAGCGTACCCATAGGTCAGCTGCTGGACAGGCTGTGCACAGTAAAGATAATGATAATCTAATGGCTGGTTTGTCCTTTGTAAAATGACTCATCCTCCGGTTACCTTCTGATGGATGGGAATTACATCCTTGGCAGATGTTACATTTGTTGACAGCTGTTGGCAGATAAGAAACTAGGAACAGCCTTGGACATGCTTGTGCTGGACATTCAAGGCTGTTCTCCTTGGTACCACGTGACAGGAACACCAAGGTAGAGAGGACTTGCAGGCATTTTGTGGCCAGATGACATGGAGGGGGGTATAATTACAGTGCTCTGCCTGTATTTTAGCTTCCAGTGCCCAGCATGTGGAGGTCTTGAGCTGAACAGGGGACTGACTGCAGCTGTTTCTTCTCTGAAAAAGTGGAGCACAGCACATGCATGAGCAGACCAACCTTCCCAGCAGCATGTGCAAAAATAAATAAATTTCAAAGAAGTATGTTTAAGAAACATAAACTTCCTTTTAAAATCATTTTCAAAGGTTTATTTTCAAATGCCCCAACAGTAACCAGGTGCTAATTTTCAGATGAGGTGTAGCACTGTCTTGATATTTTGAAGTATCTAAGAGCTTTAGCAGGCTTAGTCCCTCCCTCCTGCCTGGTAGAGAGGACGCAGAAGGTTAGGAGAAAGCTTTTCCTGTGAACTGGCTTTCTGTACTTGCCACCTTGAACTGTTTCTGGCACCTTTCCCTGGCAACAGTTAATGACAGGATATTAGAGTTCATGGCTATCTGACACACTGTTTTCCCCATATTCTGCAACAGGCCTTGGGCTTTCCTGCCTGCTCTCTGGGTAGCCCTTGCTGATGCTAGAGGGAGACAGATGGACACCCAGTGCCGTACGGAGGACATGTGTATGGGGTGGCAGAATTTGTCACTGACTCCTCAAACTGACCTGGACCATTTATAACCTTTGTGGTGGCAAAGTACATCCAATAAGCTTGTTCTTTTCCCCCCCATGCTTAAGTATTCAGCTCTGAGAATAGAGCTATTAAGTTTATCACAAGTTATTGGTCTGTGAGTTGAATGGTCTGAATGTACAGGTCACGTTAGTGGAAAGTGTAATCACTTGCCAGAACTGCCTTTGCTTTTCCATTTCCCTTTCCATCTCTGAATTTTGTATGTTGTCTGGTAGCAGCACTGAAGGCCAAAGTCGAGCTGAACTGATTGGAACCAGGAGTTGGCATTCCACTGTTCTGTCTCCTTCTGCCAAAAGCCACTGTTCAAAGTAAAGACTGTAAGTACAGACTACTTACATGAGCACAATTTATGGTCATTTAAAATACCTGGAGATCAGTACAGCAAAGCTCCAATTCTCCTAGTGATGCAGTATGACCACATGGTGGATATACTTGTGTATGTTCAATAAGTCATCTCAGGAAATGGAGATAAGTGATGGTGATCTTTAAAAAGCAGTGATGAAATGTTTGTTTGTTTTTTTAGGTTTTTATTTCAAGATGTAAATGGAAATAACTCATTTGGAAAACTTAAAACTAGCTAGATGTTAAGTGTAAATCCGGTTGTTTAGGACTATCAATATAAATCCCAGTGGGTACTCAACAGTCCTGAGTACAAGGTGTACAAAACTAGTCCCAAGTTTCTGCCTTAGCCACTTGGGATGTTGGTCTTTTGCTATGTGTTTTTTTCTATTGATCAAGAGTAATGACAATTGATGAAAAGTTTAGTGTTCTGATAATTGTTCTCCTGTGAGTATACTGTGAATCACATCTCTGTATTAGATAATTTTTATGAAAGACAGAAATTACATAAAGTTTTATATCCAAAATCTTCACAGAGACCATAAATCTTCATAAAAACAAGTTGAAATAAAACAAAGTTTCAATCAATAGTAGGGCTACATATATATTTGTAAACATCAAAATATTTACTTTCAGATTTTTTAATGCAACATATTATTGTTTTAGAAATGTCAAAGCTTATCCTTTCAACACTTAAAATGAAACCAACACTTTCCAATTAAAATTAGATCCAAACATGTTATAAAAAGAAGTTTTGATTTCTTTGGTGTCGTGTTTTATGGAGGGTTGTTGTTTTTTTTTAAGTTAGGAAATGTTACAAAATAAAGTTTCATCTTAGAGTAAATAAAACTTTGGGAAATTGATGTGAAGAAATACCTTTGTGTTGTTTTGTTTTATAAGAAACTCTTCCAGTTCAAACTAAGGCAACTGTTCCCATCTGTTGTTTTATTTTTCTTTTTGTTATCTGAATTTTTATCCTCTTGCTAAGTTCTTTCTGGGCATACTGAGGCAGAGCAATTTTTCTTTGTTTTTGCTAATGTAATTTTTTCTGGTGTGTGTATGATCCATTTCTGAAAGAATTTGGAGTTTGGCTGGCTGGAGAATGACCATTAGGACATTACTCCTCCTCCTGCTGATGAGTTGCTTTTGCCACTCTTAATGGCACGTAGCCTGTCGCATATAGCTTTTCTTGTTCCTATTTTCCCATCCACCTCTGAGTTACTGAATACTCTCAGCTGCAAGTCAAACCAAGGAATGAGACATGAATGCTCATTGTTATCATTAAATGTTTTCTTAGCTAATTCTCTTTTATTGTGTCCCAGTGACTTGCAGCTGAGGATTAAAATAACTGCCTTCAGCACCAGCAGTAGGCTCTGTTTGAAACCTTCAAAGGGTATTGTTTATCTTCCCTATATCCCTTGTACTATGCCTTCCCCCAATGTGCAGCACTCTCCTCCCCATCCCAAGTGATGCTATTACTGAGGAATGTTGGACAGATACCATTATACACATAGAAGAGGTGCTCCCAGATTTGGGGTTTGAGCTTAATTTAAAGGAGAGGAGAATGGAAGAGAAGGGAATGTTTTCTTTAGTGGGGACCCAGGCTGTACTGCTTTGCTGAACTGTTTTAAATATGCTCATCAGACAGGGAGGTCTGTGGGTGCAGGGGAGGGCTTAGTGAGCTTTTCAAATGTTTCCATCCACTGCTCAGGGCTTCTGTCCCAGGCACGTACTTCATTATTGCTTCTGGGAAAGGCATTCTGGGAGTAATCAATCAGCACTGCTCTGGGTTTCTTCTCAATCAGTGCTCCTCTGATGTGTCTTTCAGTGCTGCTCATTTTGTTTTTAATTTCTGAATGAGGGATCGATTTGCACAAACTAGCACCAGGCAGAAGAGTTGGGTTTGCAGTGGGTGAAACCATCTGGCCTGTTTTCTCCAAAGCACTTAAATGGATATTTGAAGTTGTAGATCCTGAACAAGACAGTGGTGGTAGAGCTTTGCTGGAGTGTGCTCTAAAGGTCTCAATGTCTCAGGATTAGGTTGTCCCCTTGATCTTTGTTGTGACCTTTAATCTGGAGCACACCCTCTCTCAGAAAGGACCCTTGTGTTTCAGCTTTACAGGGGTTCCATGTCACTGACCTGCCCCTTTCTCCATCTTTCTTCTGTCTTTCCATTTACTTATACCTCCACATTCTTTGATGGAACTCTTCTTGCTTTTGCTGAGCAGTGTTGCAAAATGGACATGCTGGGGAGGGAAAAGCTGTAAAGAAGATTTATGTGATTCAAGACAGTGTTTATGTGTATAAGAATTTGGGGGAGAAAAGTGGTTTGGTGTAAAAGATAGAAAGCTTTGCCCTACCTCTGTTTATATCAGTGGGTGAACTGAGATTGAAATCCGGAAGACCTGGTATCCAGGTCTTACCTCACACTTCTGACTTAAACAAATTGTTATAAAATTGGTGTAGCTGGATGGGGAGGACACACCCTGTATTGCAAAGGATCTGGCCCTTTGGCACTAGAGCTGCCCTTTGCAGAGTAGTGGGAATTACATACTTTGAATTAATCTCCTTGAGGACATCTGTATAATGTGTGCTTGGGCCAGTACCTTTTGATGTCCCGTGCCATTGCTCACAAAGGAGAAAAGAAGGGCTGTACTTATTTTTCCCCAGAGTTCAACTGGAGGTGATACTATATTCCAGGGAGGTAGTTCTTTACCTCCCTTAATGAGTAACTTTATACTGTGCTGTCTCCTACAATAACAGATGTCACTGCTAGAAGGAAAAGAAGCTATTTGCCAAGGCAGTGAGGTTGTATAAATTGTTAAGAGAGAAGTAAAGATTCGGGCAGGGAGCTGAGATTACAGCAGGAGCCATGAGAATTCCCAAGCTCCGAAGAGTGCTCCTGATTTTATAATTTCATGCACTTCTAAGTAGTGTTTGTTTAATGTTTCTGGTCATGCTGAATGAAGTAAAAATCCTTATTGGGTAGTATATTAGTACTGTGATGACGAGGCAAGCTAGGCTATCTGTTGTGTTTGCTGTGCACTGTTGTATCATGAATTATTTTTATGGCTAAGATCCTCAAATACTGACACAGCGTCTAGTACAGTAGGAAAGGGCCACTGTGACCTCTCTTTCATACTAGACGTGGAGTTTCTCTGAATTAAGTCTGGTTTGGATCAGAGTATCTTAATGTAGCAATTTGTCATAGTTTTTTTCATTCACTACTGTTCTTCCCTGTATATCTTAAAATTATATGAATGTCCATATGGCAGCTCCAATAATTGTTTGGAAGACAGCTGAATACCACAGAATATATTTCACTGTCAAATAACTTTATCCTCTGAAATATGTGTTTTGAATGTCAGTGGCCTGTAGATCATCTGAGAATTGAAGATGCTCAGGGACCAGGTTTGTGTTGGTTTTAGGTCTTGTCTGTAACTTTCTTAACTCATGGTCTTCTTTGGTCTTTCCTCAAATACTGAATCTCCATCAAAGTAAGACCATCTCAGTCTCTGTCAACATCAGCTGTACATGGAAACTGAGTGGACCAGGGTGTCGTGAGTAAACCTGCCCAAGGGACTGTGTGTAAAATCTGGATGTCACTGAAGTTAGTGTAAATACTCCCACTCACCTCCCTGGCTACAGAATTTTGTCCCTTACCAATGAAGTACTTTTTCTCTTTGAGAATATAAGGATTGATGGATCATCTGTTCTCAGCCAACTTTTTCTCCCACAGACTGTCCTTGAAGGCTGGTGATGTGGGTGCATGTCCATTAGTCATGGCATTGGTAGGTTTTGTCTGGCCAAAATACAGCCCCAGGAATTAAGACTGCTGCCTATAGGTGGCTAGTAAATTTGGAAAGTTCCTGCAGTAGGAGAAGGTGGACCTGGGTCACAGCATACACAGCACTGAGAAAGAATAGAAAAGAAAAGGTCACTGTAAGTTTTGCAGGCTGTCCCTGGCACCTTCCAAGTGAGCAGTGCTGGGAAAGCAGGCAGCCCTTGGAAGACCTTGGAATGTTCTTTCATTGTCAGAAGATAGTTGGACATCTTGCTTCACTTTCTGCCTTTATTCTTTAAAACTGGAAAAGCTCCTTCTGTCCTGCACTCTGTGAAGTCTTGGAGGTACCTGCCCCAGCTGCTCCTCCTGTGCATTGCAGAGGTTTTCAGAGCCTCGGGGATGCCCTGGATACAGGACAGCCGTGTATTTCAGCCCCCCAGCCAGCCCTCCAAAAGCAGGGGGCTGTGGGTGGAAAGGTGGGCGAATTAATCCCTGTGCCCTTGGAGGCAGGAGCATTAAGTCCACCAGATGCAGCTTGTAAGTTCGGAGTTTCCTTTTACTTTGCTATCGTTATTATTATTTATCATTATTATTGATAGGAGAAAAGTGCAACCCAGCTGCTCAGTGCAGAGATCTGAGGGCTCCTGCAGAGTGAAGCGCTTCACACCATGTAGAAAACCAGCCATTTTGCTGTCTCTAGAGTGTGCATTTTATTTTACATGCTTGTTCTGAGCCTCCTGCTGTTGCTCACACTACAACAGCTGACAAGTAGCCTTCCTGGCATCATGGAATCAGAGGCTGTGAGCTGACACCCTGGGAGAACAATATGAAGAAGGCACTGACTGTTGAATATTTAAAATAAATTATTTTATCTTAAACATGAAAATGCTCTTTGCACTTCATACACATCACTGCTTGGTGACAGTGATTGGCCAAGTAATGCATTATTCCTGTGTTCAGGTGGGACTGTCATAACTGCACGGCAGCAACTTTCTCCTCGCTCCTTTGCTGAGCACATGAAAGCTCATCGTTAGCAGGATGCCCTGTTGTAAGGCACACATGTCAAGGTCTATGAACTGCAGTAACTAGGAGTAATCAAAAATAATTTTTAAGCTCAGTTTAAATTTGAGGCTAGCTCATTTTAAAGGCTAGCTCATGTTGCAGTGCTACAGATTTTGCTGTATACATCTGTAGAGCATTGTGCTGTTTCAAACAGCACTTGCGAACTGTGTCAGTGAGCATTAATAAAGTAATGGTAATTAATCTTGAGATTGAGATAGCACGCAAATCTCAAATAATGAATCAGGGTCCTCTTGCCCAAAGCACAGTCAATTTGTGTGACAAATACTACCTGATCTAAGAATATGTACATTTAATTTTAATATGAGAAAACAAATTAATTTTTGCTAATTTTGCTATAATGAAATGTGTGTTGGGAGAAATGTAAACCTGAGCAAAGTCACATTGAAGATTGACTCCTCTCCATTGTTGAAGGAGGATGGCACCTAACTTTGAATTAATATTAAAAACAAAACAGTTAGAAGTCTGAAAAGCTGGAGGGTTTCAAGACAAACAGTAGAAAAAGGTAGAGCAATTTTTCCTAGGTCTTTAGAAAATATTATTTATGAAGGTATTTGCATCTCTGCAAAATTAGTGCAAGTGATCAATGACACAAGCCTGTTCTGATGTCACAGTTCACACTTTGTATTTCTATTTACACATGTATGAAGAATGTCAGAGGATGAAAGATGGGATTCATTGAGGTGACTGTTGAAAGCCTGGGCTGAAGGTTAGAATCTGCTTTGTCTTGGCTCTGTGTGTGCGTGTGTGTATAAATATACATATATACATACATATGTATGTATGAAAATATGCACACAAAGCCACTGATTGTCAGTAAATAATACTATTCATAGAAGCTTATATCTGCTGTAAGCAGAAATGACAAGCCCTTCTCCCTCCTACTGAATGTGAAGTTAGACATAAAATTGCTGTGTATTGGTACATGGGTTTTGTCGTATAAATTGATTATTACTCGCTTCCTCCTGATTTTATAAATAATTTTGTTACATGTTTTACCCAATTATTTGTTTGGGTAAACCAAGAATGTGACAACTAGGGGTACCAATAAAATGGCATCTCTTAATCAGATTTCAGTATATATATCCTACCAACCTGTTGGATTAAGCACTTTACACAATATAAATTTTCCTGTTTAAAAGTACAAATTCCCCTCTTTCTCTTCCCTGATTTTTATTTTTTTTCCTGATAGAGACAGTGTGCAAGAGGGCTGTGTAATTTCTGAAGTGAAAAATTGTATGGGAGCTGTAAGTGTGCACACTGGTTCCTGCTGAAATGCAGTATGGAATAACATTTTTGGGAACCATATTAGCATGAGTGAACTTTAAAAGACAGTGACTAGACTGGAGATTAAGATTCTTACCTCTGTAGATCTGTGTGAATGACAAGGCTGGCCTGAAAATCAGTTTACTTGAGAGTATAAGGAATTATCACTATTCAACTACTTCTTTAATGAGAAAAAAAAAAACCAACAACCTATACCTGACAACATACAGGAGGACAAGTAGTTATGGAACTGCAACAAATTCTGACTGAAAAACCATTTGAAGGAGTTCTAAACCACAGTTAGCTATGCCACATCACCTCCTCTTCTAGCCAACTGATGGTAGTAACTGGTGTGATAGGAATTAAATTGAACATGCAGTATTGAAACACTGGATTAAAAACAAAACAACACCTGATCTCAAGTTTTGCTTCAAATGAATGTTGGGAGGTTTTTTTTCCCACAGCACATACAACTGTACATCCAAAATCTATAAAAAGCTCGAAGTCTAGTCTCAGATTTTTGTTTAGTGAATCCACAGGTACAGTCTTCACTAAAGAGTTTACCAGTGTTTTGAGCTTCAAATCCTTTGGGAAATTGGAAATATGAAACAGGCCAAAAGGCAGTGCCAAAAGAGGCATAATTATTTTTGTAAGGTTAAACAATTAACCCCTCTTTCTAAATTTACCACCATCCAAAATTCAAAACTTGAACTAATGAAAGGGAAATGGTACAAGATTAGTGGACCACTGTCTTTCCCTCCAGCTGTGGGACATCAAGGATGTATAAGCCTTCATGTTCTGTGGCTTTATTGAAAATGCTCTCTTATCCTTCTGAGTGATGTGGAAGGGATGAGATGTTACAGCTGTGTTTGGACAGAGCCTCCGTATATTTTTCTTGTCTTTCATGACATTGCAGAAGCTTCTTTTGCCTCTTATGGATTTTATCGTTGTTCTTTTGAGAAATTTGCATGGAAAACTGAATGTCTTAGTTGCCTTCAGTGTGATTCGTGTTATGATGATGATGAGTATATGCAGTGGAGATGTCATACACGTACATTTGGAGTTGGATGAACTGAGTTAATTTCTTTTTAACGAGTATGACAGTGTATCAGTCTATCAGAACCAAAGTCACCCTCAAATCACTGATTAGAGGAAAATAATTAAGATCTAATGCTACATTTAGATTCAACTTCAATTTACAGAAGTGTTTGTTTAAAGAGGAGCCAACAAAAGGAATCTTGGCTCTGAGGATCACCAGGAAAAAGCCTCTTCATGTATTACGGCCATGTAGTAACCAACTCCAGAGATGAATTGCTGGAAGTGACATGTCTGATTTATTGCCCACTGCAGCTTTGAGAGTGTTTGCAAACTGAAGTAAGTGTTATGATTAGGATGATTATAATGGGGTTTTATTTTGTTTTAGAGAGAGGAAAAAAGTAAATATATTTTTGTGGCTTCTGGATGTAGATTACTTCTGTGGTTACTCTTGATTCTTAAGCCAGTCTGGGCTGCTCATTGTCACTTGCCCTTACCCTGCAAAGGGAACTGAGGCTGGTCACTGGAGGAGACCCTGAGCACAGTGCCGCAGCACTCATCCCATTGCAGCGGGACAGCAGAGGGACAGCATCACAGGGGGGCTTTGCCAGAGACAGACAGGTAGATCTGGCAGAGAAAAAAAAATACTGTTGCCCTGATGGGAAGTTCTGAGTGGATAGCTGGGTTCCATGCAGAAATTTTCTAACATGTCAGCAGGTCTGCAGCTGAATTTGGTTCTGCCTCTCAAAACATGGATTTATCAGTTGTAGGGTATTTCTCAATGTCCATCTGTGGAAGATGCTAAGATATAACTTGTTAGTTGTTTTATATAGTACTCACTGTATTACTATTGCTCATCCTAAGTTCCCCAAATGGAATTGCAAGTGGCCTTTTGAACAGGGACATTTCCAGATTTGAAAGACTGGGAACTTTAAGTTGTGTAATACATTGAATCATATTTAATTTAGGGTTGCACAAAAATGGTAAGTTCTGTTTCATCTGTCTCATAAAGCAGATGTCAGGTTTTGAAATTTCAGGGATATTCTCTGATATAGTTTTATTTAAAGAAACAAACAAGCAAAAAGGTATAAATGTCTCTCTGCACAAGATGCCTTCTCCAAGAACCCCACTGGTTTGGCCTGGAGAAATTTTTAGGTCAGTAGCCTAGCAAGCAGGTTGCCTGTGTTCCCTGGTGAGAACTGGGAAGACCAGGAATGTCAGCCTGAATCTTCTTTGTCCCAGGTTAATGCTCCATCAAACACACCTCTGGCTAATTAAAACAGTCTCTCTTGTTTTGATTTAGAGTTCCATGCTAGATTCACAGAAATATCACAAAATACCTGGGTTTGAGTTTTAAAAGAAATGGAAGCAAAAAATGTCTCTCCCCAGACTGAAAGAAATTCTTAGCTAACAGACTGAGGCTTCCTCTGGAAGACGCAACAAGCTCTCAGGAAGTCCATCATATTCCATCATGCAGAATGATAGGAAATCAGTGAGTAGTTCTTCCAAACTCAACACCACTAGAAATACTGCCCAGACAGTTGCGTTTGCAGAAGGTTAGAGTTCCGGTTTTTGTAGTATCAGAAGCTAGCCAGCTCTTCATAAATCAGTAGTTCATATGTCAACAGCCCTAGATATGCATAAAATTTCACTGTGCAAAGTCCCATTTGCACAGTTTGCACTAGAAAGGAGCCTCTTTTTAGCCAAATAGAAAAGTAAAGATGTGAAGGTGAGTTGGGCAGCAGAAAACAAAAGATGAAGAGATTTCAAGAAATTACAAAATATATCTCAGAGCTCATGTTTTCAGCTTCTGGCTAAGCTGTCGTACAGAAAATTTTCAGTTAAAATCTTTTTCTACTGTTTCTGTTTGTGTTCAGGAAAAAGAAAATAAAAAATCCAGTGAGAACAAATTCCTTCAGATATGATCCATCTTTTTGTGCTACCTGTATTGCCAACATAGATTTGTGCTTTGCACAACCCTGGGTAAAATTAACTGGATATCCAGCATAACCAGAGAACATCCTCTCTAGGTTGAGTAATAATAAAGAGATGAACTATCCTTCTATCACTGTTCTTGGCTGATCCTTTTCTGCCCCCTCTTTTAATATCCTTGTCATCCTGCTGGCAGGATGCTGAGGCAGCACCAGCCATCCAGTTAAAATATAGTCAGAAGTTTCAATCAGATCCTTGAACACTTAACTGGACGTTCACTGCAATTCCTATAAAAATGTCTAGGCAACTCATTGCTTAGCAGTTTGCCTCATTTTGTAGCTGCTGGTTTACAACACCCTGATTTTAAAATGTAATTTTACAAGTGGTACTTTTACTGATTATATTTCTTTTTTCATTGTTTGTTCCTAAATGCTAAGAGGAGAAGCAGGCTGGAGAGGCAACCAGTGTTGTAACAGGTAATACAGAACTCTGGCCATTCTTGGTTCTGGTGCTGTTAAATATATTTGCACTACTTTGGGTGATTGTGAATAATAGATTTCATGAATATTCAAAATATATTCAAAAAGCAGCTCATAATTTGGTAAGAAACATGCTGTGTTTGGTTAGATTGACTATAGCTAAAATATTTTCTGGTCGTACAGCTATGGACAAGAATACTCTATTTTTCTTTTCTGAGAAAAGCTGTGTGGATACAGAAAAGTACCTCTGGTAAATCAAACCTGACCAAGAAAATGGGAGGGTTTTTACCCTACAGCCACTTTCATGTTTCATGAAGTTCTGGGGTCCTCGGATCCAGTAGGGAGGTGTGTGCTTCAGTGTAAGACATGGATGTGTTGTCAGAAGAGCCTGGATGGAATGTGGAACCTGAAGAGGAGGGATGTGGTACAGGGACTGAGTGCTTCAAAAAGAGCAACACAAGGAGGGTGTCCAGAGCAGGATTCGTCTTGGGAGCTCCCCCTGGGTAAAAGGGGCTCAGAAAGGAATGGCAAAGGGAGATGCATCAGAAGGGTAGCTGGCTCTGTCCCCACTGCAGACAGACAGCATGTCTCAGATAGTGCCTTCTGTGCTTCATATCCCTTGCTTTCCTGAACAGTAACTTCCTCACGCTTCCCAAAAAAACTTCGAAGAAAAGTGGAGGGTCAAAATGATCTATTGAAAATCTAGTACTGAGTGAAGCTGTGTTAATAAGCCTGCAGGCCTGGCAGAAAAAAACTACCCTCAACATGAAGAAAAATAATTCTCCGAGTCTTCAGCATCCTGCCTGAGTCACTAATTCCCCAGGGCAGAAAACAAAGTAAGTAAAAAAAAGTTTGTTTTCACATAGCAAAGCCAAAACATGTCCAGTTCTGATTTAAGACTAGTCTTGGGAGACGGTTTTTTTTTTTTTAATGTAACATGGGACCAGCTTTCTGTGAGTTGATAAAAATACAAATTGATTTTTTTTCTCATCCTATAGAGAAAGCACCCATTCATTTCCCTGGAACTTGTGACTGCATGCATTTTGTGCCTGCAACTGGCCCAAAGTATATGAGGACCAGGGCACAGGGAAGATTTAGATGCATGAGTCAGATTTTCCTTAAGTGCAGCTCCTTGTCTGGCTCCAACAGCCAGCACCAGTGGGACTTTGTCCTGCTCCTTCCTCCCTGTCCAGCTGCCTGCATAGGCTCTCCCATCGCTCCTCTTCTGGTGTTTTTTCTTGTTTGAGATGTCCCTGGCAAAGGCTTCAACATCCTAGGAATTCTACAAATAGTATCTGCAGTTCCTCAGGGAAGCAGCAGAGTACTTCTCTAGTTCCTTGAGATTTTATAAATACACTCCCAAATAAAGACAGTTTATAAATCTACTCAGCCACAGAATTGCACAAGTTTGATGAAAATTCTCCACTTTCGATGGGATAAGAGAGCAGAGGGTGAGAAGACTTAGTGCTAGCAAATGACCCCTGTCTGAAAGCAGTCTGCTAATGGCTTTTTCATGAACTACTGCTCAGGACTAGACCCAGAAGCACAATAGAAGGTGCATTATTATTGCTGTTCTGATTATGACTGATAATTGTGCTGTTCTAATTTACAAATTTAATGGTTTGTTAATAATGTCTGATTTGGGAATATAGTATAGTCTATCAACTAAGGGTGGCATAATGGCATTAATAAGGGTAATTGAGGTTGTTGCTATGATCTTGTTTGCTCTTTGGTTTGTTAATTGAAAATTACTTATCTTACTATATGATAGAAATAATGCAGTTCCCCTGTGAAGCCTGGGCGTCTTGAAGGAGAAAGGGATGTGTCAGTCTGCACCGTTAATACTTTGTTGGGATATATGTACAGCAGAGAGCATACAGATGTGAATAGTTTAATGTGTCAGATATTGTGTTGTCTGTGTTTATATTTTGTATAAATAACAGCATGCACTGTTACTTATGGTTTCATGTGTCTCTCGTTGCAAGAATCAGTGCATAAGGCTGTCTGGAATGTGTGTGATTGATTAGAGAGAGCCTGTATGGGAGAAAATGGAAATGAGAGACAGACAGGCTGCTGAGTATTTAACCCTGGTGAAGAAACTTGGCATTTCATCTTCTATCAACGCTTGCCTGTAACTACTATTAACATTAATTATGGAGATACTTAGTGAACACCCTGTTAGCCTTAATTAGAGCTAATGGAAGATACATGTGGATGTTAACAGGACAAGAGACAACCAAGCTTCCATTTCTAAGGTTAAATATTCAGTAGCTCCCTCTTAGACATCACCAACATCCTATAATCATGCAGTCAGACTTATCCAAAAGCAGAACAGTTTTTTCTGCTTTTTTCTTTTTTTTCCTCTTCCCACCTTACAGTGTTTTTGCTTAAATTAAAGAGCAAACAATGATGTCGCAGTGACCTCATTACCTTTACTAATGTAATTATGCTACCTCTCCTCTATTTATAGTGCACCTCAGAATCAGACTTTATTAGCAAACCATTTGCTGTTCCTTTTACTGTCCTTTTAATGAATGCTAGTAGAGTCACTTAAGAGACTTGGCTTTGTTCTGAACAGAGCCCGTGTGACAAAGAGCTTGGGGCTGGAGTGCTTGAGTAGGTCACGTAATATCTGAGGTCTGTAAAGTTCCTATCACTGTGCTATTGTTTGAAGCTGTAAAGACAAAGAAGACCTTCCTTTTGCACCCATTAGCTATCTTTAGTATTTTGTAAACCAGCCTTGCTGAAGAATTAAGACTGCAAAATGTAGAGGTTGTCTTATTATCCTGCTGTTGTGTAAGATGGCACATCCCTGTGGCTAACCTCTGCCCAGTAGGTCAGTGTCCTCACGGAAACTGCCTTTGCAGGACTGACTTGGAGGCTTGTAACTCTCCCTGAGAGCTCTGATTCTACCTTAGGTAGTGTGACACACTTCATAAGGTCAGGTGTGCTCCTTTGGGGTCCATTTCCTTTGCCACAAACATCTCTGGTGGTGTATTGGGCAAAAGGTGCATTTTTTCTTCCAGATGATCTATTATATAGTTATGGGGTTGCCAGTTACAACTGCTTAGTTGTAACCTTATTACTTACAACCTGTAGCTCCCAGGTGCTTTTTGGGCTGGAGCCATCTGGAAGGGAGTTCCTATCACTAGCCTGACTGAACATGCTATCAACTGATATAGAACATAACGTTTTATCTTTGTGAAGAGAAAGGATGACTTCTGGTGTGTCCTTGACAAAAAAAAAATACCATCCTTCTCTGGCATTACTGCATAATACTAAAAGCAAATACAAAACTATGTACATACCTCTCTCTCTGTGAACTACAGTCACTACATTTCTCATTTTACTACCACAATTGCCAGTGACAGCCCTCCTGCAGGATGGTACCCTGTAAAAGGTATATTGGATAGATGCCAGTGTAAGGCATCATGAGCATACTTTGGAAGTTTCTTCGTTCACTCTTTACAATGTCACTTGAATTTCAGTAGAGCTTCATGTTCTAAGGAAACATGTCACAGGTGTTAATGGGTGCAGTGTGTTCTTAAAAGAAAACTTACAAAGCAGTGTTGCCCCAGCTTTCCAGCTCGGTGACTTTCTCCTTTTTCCTGAAGCAGTTCCAAGCATAAGAACATCCATGCTTGGCCCAGGTTTCACATGCACCCATTTGCAGAGATTGCCCATTGCTGGCTGAGGATCCTGGCACTCACACCTGGGGGGTAACTGGCTGGCAGTGGGACTCAGAGATGAGACAAGGCACTTAACCTGTGGGGCTGGCCGGGAAGTCAATCCCTGTTCATATTTACTTGGAGGATGAGCTGAGGAAAGATTTTGATTTTAGCCATTTGTTAGCATATTTTCTCAACATTTCTATCTAATTTCCAATTGTGCCATTACCAGTGCCTGGTTTGTTTTGTGGTGGTCACGGAATCTGTTCAGCTTTGTATTACTTTTCTGATTTAATATGCAAAGTAATGCATTCACAGGTCAGATCTACATGGACCTTTTTTAATGGCCATGTGAAGCCTAAAGTGCTTGTCTTTAAAAGGGTAGGACAAAAAGGTTTTTGATAGTATTTTTCTTTAGGGTTTGGAGTAAACCTATTGATTTTAGTGCTCTTGCTGGACATCGTATGAAGTGGATGGATGCTAAGAAATCATGTTCTGTGCTATGCCGGGTTGCTAATTTAGCTCTTATCTGCATAGTTAAAGTAGCAAAATCCCCTACTGCAATATGGCTTACTGCAGTTTATGGGAACGAACAAATTTTTCTTATGTACCTCCATTTAGATCTGATAACAAAAAGGGTAAATACACCATCTTTTAACAGGAAAAAAGCACTCACATTATAAAGTTTCTATTAAATTGCTCACTAAGCCTTCAGGTACACCAGGAAAGAAACTGGTACTGTAAAGGGAACATAGTCATGACATATCATTTTATTTCAGCTAGAAAAATGTGGCTTTGCTTGGAGCAGAAGCTGCCTCTCTGATGAGGCCATGGTCTGCTTGTGTGGCTGGGAAAATGAAACAGTCTGACTGAAGATACTGTCGAACACATGGAGGTTAAGCACCCTTTGCCCCAGGCAAATTCCCTTGTTTTTATAAGCCACTACAACTAGGCTGTAAAATGCAGGTCTGCAAGCAAAGCTAGGGTTGTAACTACAGGTGGTAACTTAAGGCTGCCTTCATGAACTAAATCCTGCATTTTCAGTCCTTAAAAAAATGGATGTGTGAAGTAAATTCCTCCTTATCTTGCCTATGACTCATATAAATGTATTATACTTCTTGAAGCAGATTTTCAAAGTCTTCAGCCAAACCCATGCACATTGATGCCTTAATTAAAATCAGTTTGTTTTGTAGGTTAATAGCTTAGACCATATCCACCAATGTGGTAATTTTTTCTGTTAAATGGCTGAATGAGATCTGACATTAAAAGATATCCTGTCCTAAAATGGATTTTTTTTTTTTAATCTCTAGACCAAACACTGTCCCAGTTTAAGAGAATGATAATTTCAGAATCGCTGAAACAATAACAAAGATTTAAGTAGTGAGAAAATCATTAGTCTGGGTGTTTGATATAGGTGTAGCAGTATTACATTGATTTACAAAAATTAATTCCCTGGGTCAGAACTGTTAGGCTCTGTAGTTACCTGGTCACCTCTGACTAGGCTTCTTTACCAGAAGGATATCCTGGCTATTACCCCAAATAGCCACCTAATTCATAATCTCCCAGGATAGCAGGGAAAGCAGCAGATAAGTATTATCTGAGAGACCTGAGCAGTGTCACCCTGGGATAATGGAAGGATAACGTATTACGTGAGAAGATGTCATCTCACCAAAAAAATAAATTTCAGGAGCTTGTATTTCATACAGGATATGCAAAGTGCTTAAATGGAAGCTTGTTTAGTGTTCACATTTATTCTCTCATTCATTCTTTTCTATTCACAGATTTGTTTGGTTGCTTATGAGCAAAATCAGATTTTCTAACTGATAACTCCTATGAGGAAATCAGATGATGAAAAAGATTAATATGATACGTTATATATGGTATAGGTGACAGTGTCAAGAGAGTACATTGCAGAAGAGAGGGGAACTTAGGAAATAAAAGAAAAAATAGAGCCTCTCAATCAAAATTTGAAGCAGTGGAATCGATAAGGAAGCGAAATACCAATAAGCCCCTGCTTGGAGGAGGAGGGGAAGGCTCTTTGGTCAGTCAGGGCAAGGTGAACCTATCCTTTTTCAGCAGCTGCAAAACTTTAGGGAGAGCCTGCACATCTCTTTGTGCTCACCCTTTTGCAGCTCAAGGGGCTAAAAGTGGGGAACTTGGCTCTGCTGATGAGGTGTGCTCAGCTCCAGCGAGTCACAGCATTTAAATAGCAAAGCTAGCGAAGGACAAACCAAGTCAAAGCTATTCCTCAGGGTTTTCTGTGGTGGGCCAGTATCATCACCTGTTTTCTTCTTGACCCATAGGGAGTGTGCAGGCTCAGAAAAGCAGCACAGCCTATCAAAATGATAGATCCCTATGCACATGTCCTGCCTCTCACATCTCTTTGTGCATTTCTGGTACTTCATCTTCCATCTCATCAGAGTCATGCTGTACTTGCCCCTAGGGCACCTGGGTGCAGAGCTTGAAAAGATGTAAGAACAAACCTGCTTTTCCAAGGGCTGCCAGTAGGTGGTCCCTTATTGGGGGACGTTTTGGATTGCAGCTTTTTTGCTATGAGTATCAGATTATTGTAAATGTCTGCCTCAAACTCCTGATAACTCTGTGCTGACTGGAAAACTTTTGTTCACGAATTACTTCTGAGGGAGCAGATGTTGACCCAACGATTTCTAAGAAGTCCCCACATCTACCACCCAGAATTTATTAGCCACTGGAGCATTCAGGATACTGAACCCAAATGCCCTGAAAACCCTCATATCTCTGCTGGCCTCCTGGAAGAGCTGGTTCACACTGGTGTCAATGGGAAACAGCAGGCAGGGTGGTATGTGGGATGCTGTCCTGAAGGTGAAGTTTCAAAATGCACTGAGTTGGCAGCACTCAGATTCTGACCAGAATGCTCTTTCCCTCCAATACACAATGTTGTAGTGCAACCTCTGGCTGTCTGGGAGTCCTGGGCCACTGGTAATGCTGGTCAGTGTGGAACCTCAACTGTGTTGTGGACAGTGTCTTCTTTCAAGATTAAAAAATTTACTGTGTATCTCCTCATCAGTAGATCCTTGACTTGGGATTCTCCTAATAAGGAGCTGACATGATGAACCCAAAAACAGGTGGAGTACAAGTCATCTGATATTTTTCGGTCCAGTTGCCATAAACTCAGAACTGTATGGCCCATATGAAGGACCCCACCTGCTGTTTTTTATTTGAACAGTCTTAAAAAATATTGGCAGTCACTCAAAATGCTTGTTTTTGTCTAAAAATTACAATATTTTGCATACTGTCTTCTGTCAACTGCTTTTGGTATAGGCAGCCTGGTACTCTCACAGGATATTGAACTAAATCTCTCAGACTCCGTGGGAGGCAGATAAGTGTTGTTGTTAATTATATTAAATACAGGGGGCAGGGGATGAAAACAACACACTAGCTTGAAATGACTTGCTAATGTCTGCGAGTTTCTGTGAGAGATGTTAGCAGAACTGGAACTATAAAGTGGTCTGAGCACTAGACAGGGGATGACAGCAGCTGCCCAGAACATTTGCTGGGTATCCTGGGGAAAAGCCTGGTCAGCTTCCTAAAGGACACAGCTTCATAAAGGGCTCTCAGACTGTAATGTGGAAAGCAATCTAGGGCTTAAATGGTATTAATGTTCTTATGCAAGCTGGTCTGTGCTTCATCAGACATGCAGAGTGGTGACCACAAATCTTGTTATGAAATTTGTCATAAAATTTATCGCCAAATGTATTTTCACAGTAAGAGTCCATGATGTTTTCAGAAAGATTCTTCTCCCTGTGCTGACACAAGTGATGGGAGAAGAAAGTGTTAAATGCCATATCTCTTGGGACAACTTTTCTGATGCAGAGCTCAGAGCAACTCTGCAGCCCAATTGGCAGAAAGTTGCAAAAGTGTTGTCTCTTCATGTTCAGAATAGCTTGAACATCCTGTTGTTCCCTGTGTTTTCTCAGCCTAAATCTAGGCTGCTTTGGCTCTTTGCTCTGCAAATCTCATTTTGATACTTTTGCAATATGACTTTTTAGCTGAAAGGCAGCATTGCTTTCAAATTGAATGCTGATCAAGATGGGAGACATAACAAAAGTGTGCTTATAGTGAGCTTTGGCCACTGAAAACTGGTGTGATTTTGCAGTCAAAATTCAGCCCAGTCCTGACTGCTGTGAAAGTTAGCCTCACAGGAGGTCTGCTTTTATCTTTTATTTTATTCTGTTGTCCTCCCTAAAAAGATTACCTAGACTTTCAAAAATAGGAGTTGCCAGATTTGGTCAGATGGTGTTCTCACTTGTTTTGGTTGCAAAGAGGAAGGTGCTCAGCAGTCCATCGACAGATTGGTTTTTGTACTGATTTAAGGCCATGTGAGCAGCTCATGCCTTCATCATTCACTGATACATTTGTAATTATTCCAGCCCCTCTGATTTAAACTAGAGGAGGTTTTATGTCTCTTGGTTCTAATGCCTGACTTCTAGTAGGTAAAATAATAATGAAGACTGAGTAAAAGAAAATTCATCAGTATTTCTGTGGTTAAATTTGCTGTTTCAATTTTGAAAGGATCAATACCCTGTGAGTGCATGCCAGTTTTTATGTGTATGTATGATTGATGGTGCTTCAGGTTTTGCCCCAAGCTATACTCAGTCTACTTGCAAGTGATGCTGGTAGTGAAGTTTCCAATGCTGCCGTTATGTGTTATTTAGATAACAGTAGAGCTAAAAACCTGGACCACTTCATAATCAGAGATACAATCTCTTCCCCCAAAGCTCACAAACCCTAAAACAAAGACTGCCTGGGGAGACTCTTTGGCACTGTATTAAATATTCTTGTCAAGAAAAGGTTTCTTACAATTGCGGCCTTCCTAAAAGGCACTGTGGGTAGTGTCGACACAAAGATATCTGTATTACATGGTTTGACCTGCTTTAACCTCAGCCAGTCTCCTGGAGATGTAGGGAATATCTGTTCCATTCAAAGGTCTTGTCTTTCAGGAAAAGTAGAAGCGGTTTGTCTGGTGTCCCAGCTTTCTAAGAGGAGATATTATACTTTTTGTGGGTGAAAGTCACCCCACTGACACTATCTGAAAGCCTGTGGATCTATGTCACGTAAGCTGCTGTCTTTGTGTGCAAAAATGAATTGCTTCCCAAGTCTCTCCACTTAAGGCCACTGCAGATGTACTGTGCTAGGGGAATAAGGATATTTGGGGAAAACGGGTGTATCGTTCGTGGCGTTCTCTTCCTTTAGGGGGAAAAAAGATATACTCTTTTAACTTTTAGCTATAGAGGAATGTTTGACCAAATCTTAATGAAAACTAGATCCCCAATTTTGAAGGTTTATATGTCCTTAAAAATGCCTTTTTTTTTTTTTTTTTTTTTTTTTTTTTTTTTTTTTTTTTTAATCCTTCCCCTGGAGAAGTTTGAAGTCTGTCAGTAACATAAGTGGGATTCAGATCAACCTCTGAGCAGTTAAGTGATAAGGAGATTTCCATAAGGTCACTCAGTTCCCCTCCCCGCATGTGGAAGGATGAGGTTATTGAGGGGAAGTGTTACAGGTGGCAATGGAAGGAAGTTTCCCCATATTCTCACCTCAGCAAAGTAAAGCTCTTGCCTCCTCAAGTCTCTTCAACACACCAATTTGCCCACTTTTCCTACAGCATGAACTGGGTGCCGCCAAACCCGTTAGCCTCCAGAGCAGTGTGTGCAGACATGCCCAGCAGCTGTGTGACGCCATGCCCCTTGGCAGGACCATGGCTGGTGCAGCAGCATGGCTTGTTCACGAGAGCTGCAGTGTGGGGCTGTTCATGTGGTTTCATAAACACGGTCGAGGCATCAGTGGAGGAAGTTTAATTAGGCACCTTTTATTTCCTAATTCCTGGAAGAGCTGAAGCCGCTTGCCTGGCGTCAAGGGCTGCCAGGCTCCCTGTGCCTGATGCTGTGAGAGGTGAATGTGTTGCTATGGCACTGGAGGTGTCTCCAAACCCCATTGCTCTGGCAGCTGAGCTGGCTTCCAGCAGCATGTCCTAATTGCGGCTGTGCAGCAACAAAACAAATATTCAGAGATTTCCATAAAGGCTGTAATCAAAGGAGCATCCCTTGCTTTTTAATATGTGCTGAATGGGTTCATTTGTAAGCTTATTATGACTTCAGAGAGAGAAGCTATTAGGGTGATCATTAGCTGCCTGTGCAAATAGCAAGGAAAACTGTGGCATGTTCCAGAATAACCCCATTTTTAAGGTCTGCACTTTCAGGTGCATTAACAATAACCAGCCATGCTGTCTTTCATGTTTCCCATGTCATGAGTAAGGACAAAAGAGAAAGGAGAAGGGGACAGTGTATGGTATGCTTTCAGAATAACTTCAGATGGAGAGAAAAATGAGGTGTTATGAGAGGAGCAAATTCACTAGCATGACATTGTGTGTCTTGATGCAGTATCTGTTATCCACTGGGAAAGCAAAAGCATCTGGGAGCCAGCCTTCGAGTCTTGGCTCATATCTCACTTAGTCCCTCTACTCCTGACATCTATGTATGAATAGTGCTATGGGTCTTTTGTCTGCCTGGAACCTGATTGTTGCTGGAGTGTTTAGATTATACATCTTATGAAGGAAGAGAGAACATTTAGAAACACATATGCCAAGATTATGGGATTTATTAACTCTCGTTTACTTTCCTGCACAACATCTGAAGCTGTCTTGTGGGCTGTGGCCCTGCTTCTCTCTCTGCTCCTTCTTACTGTTTCTTAATCAGAAATCAAAAATATCTGTAGAAAATACATTGAATGGTTGGGTGTTTGTACATTAATTGGGACAGGTGTAGTCGAGATCTGTCACATTTCTGTGCTTTCAAAGCACATTAGCTGCAATTTTATGTATTAGAGTAAGTTAAAGGTGCTGATTACAGTGAAACTCAGTTTAGATTTGCACATGGAATATTTATAAGATGTGTATCAGTTTGGCTATAAGCAGGGTAACTTAGGCTTCATGTCTGCCTCCCTTCCGTAAGTAATTCCTCATGTCCTTTGCTGCGTTAAGGTTTCCCTGAACATATCACACTTATAGCTTGTGAAATGTATGTATTCCCTAAATAAATAAATTACTCAAGTTATGAGCTCAGTGGGATAAAGAATATCCTATTGTGTTTAGAATTCAAGACACTTTGGGATGCATTATTATTCTTCTTGTTAAAAACACTTAAAAGATGACCGGAAGCAGACAAATAATGCCACTGGTCAGATTACCAGAAATATTATTTTCTGGTTTGTTTAGTATTACTGAGGTCCCTCATTTAAGATCTGCTTTTCTTACAGACTGTTTTTTCTAACTTTTGCTTTTCTAGATGGACTAAACTGACTGTTTTGTTTTTACATGTGTGTAGGCAGTTACCTTGAACAGAGAGTTTTGTTGGTTTTCGGGGGACAATTGGGTTTTTTGTTGGGGTGTTTTTTTGTACAATAGTTAATGCATTCAAAGTTCTAGTTGGGATTTCTCTCCTAAAAACAATCTGAGTTATTACTTCCCCAGCAAAATGTTAAACAGTGGGTTACTTTTTACACACCCCTGTCTTATGAAAAAGCACTGAGAATAACCACACACACACAAAAAAAAAAAAAAAAAAAAAAAAAAAAAAAAAAAAAAAAAGAAAAGAAAAGAAGTTAATCTATTGATCTGCAGCTCCTTTCTGCGTTAAAACAAATGATTCAAGCAGGAGTTTCAGATCCATTTTGCCCATGGGCCTTTGCTTGTGTTTCTGCCCAGGCAGGCTGGGACTTCTTTTTCTTGCTAAGGACATCATCATCATCATCTTTTTGACAGGACAAGGGCCTGTGGCTCACAGTAATCCATATTGGTAACATCTTTACTTTAAAATAATTTTCCTCCTCTGCCTTGTTTCCATGAAGCCTGAAAAGTATGAAGAAACTTCTTAAAATATTGGAAATTGTGGTCTGAAGGGGACAAGGTTACCACAGCAACTGTCCAGTGTTTCTGAAATTTATTCCTTCATCTTTCAAAACCATCATGAATGCAACAAACTGCTGAGGCATTTGCTGCAAACAAAGCAAGGCTATAGAAAGTGAGAACAGAAAAGAGCACCGAGAAGTCAGTTGTTGTAAAGGTGAGATGTGTCAGGCTCAGGAAAAAAGTGGCAGGCATTTACACTTCATGTTAAATCCCTTCAGCGTCTGGAATGCCGTGCAAGCGTATGGAGTGTTTCAACACTTGACAGTATCTGACATGACAGTGGATAATGTCACTTGGCTTGTGATGCAACTCCATGATCCACTCAGGATGGTGACATTTATTCCATCCGGAAAGGAAATATTTTCAGAAATAGGAGGCCAAAGTTAGCCGCCTCCCTTTTGGTATGATAAATAACTGCTTTCTGGGACACAAGATGCCTGGCAAAGAGTATAACTTATCAGCCAGAAGTGATCAGTTTTTTTGTGGGTTTGGGACGGGTCTCGGTATGGACTGGTGAACACAGGGTTGTGTTGGGGGTCAGGCGGTTTAGCACATCCATTCCCCTTTTAGCTTTGTTTTTCTTATCTGATAAACAAAATGAACGTTTTTATATCATCAGTGCATATAATCTTTGGGTCATCTGTTTAGAAAGGCAGACAATCAGTACCATATGGTTCCATTGTACTGCGGTTAATACAAGGGAAAATACACCTGTGAGCTATCTGAGGACTTTTTTTTAAAGCAGCAGAACTTAAAAGAGTTGCAGGCTATTAGATGTGTTGGTTCTGTATGCAGTATCTTCTCTTCTGAGACAGCCAGTGCCTGTGTGTGAAAAGCTGCGTGAAAGAGCCAGATGTGATTACCTAACTTTGCTTGGTAAGGGGCCCAAGTGAGCAGTTCATGTTTCCAGCAGTGTGGTATGCACATTTGCACCAGTTGAAATGGAGTGTTCTGTGGCCTGAAGCCATACTGGCACTTCAAACACATACTCTAGCACTTTTCAAAACGTTACAACATTTAGGAGAATTGGTTCTGCTCTGGGACTTCTGAACTTCCATTCTGAATGTCTGTGTACATGTGGGAGATTTTACCTCCACATGATCTTATGAATTCTATGCACACATTTTGCAAAGTTGCAAATATAAAACATAGATGGTAATTGTTGTATCATTGGTTTTGTTGCAATGCTGGTGTTGTTTGTATGAAGTTTTAAGGGATTCAGTCCAGCCCTCTTTTTCCTTCTGTGTAAGACTGATGTGCTCCTACTGCACAGCTGTTTGGTGGCAGAAATGTGTCTTTGTTAAAAGCAGTCAGGATGGGATGGGATTCAGTTGGTCTGCTTGGGTAGGAAACTTATGGTAGTTTTAGCAGCAGCTCTGATTCATTTAAACACTGTCCCAACCCTCATATGCTTTTAGTGTTATAAAAGCCAATCAGATTATTGTTTTAAGGTATAAGATGCCCCTAAGGGCTTTGATCACTCAACTGTACCGAGGAATTAAATGCTCTGAAGCAGTGCAACAGCCTCATTCACTCCAGTGTTGCAAGGCAAGGCAGTCATTGCTGCTAAATAGGCCCATGTTACAGTGACATTAGCATTTTAATGCAACTAAAGAGGAGGTAGATTGACTGTAATTTAGTATCTAGTTGCATAGTCTTGTGCAGGTCCTCTCATTGCTGCTCCACAGGGGCCGATTACAGTTACCCAGTGCACTTTGGAATCTAATTGGATTTATATGCAGTAATGTAGTTGTGTCATAGCAACAATTCTGCTGTGCAAGTGATATGAAATTCCAGTACAATTAGTTATTTATGTAGGAGCAGTAGTTACAGGATAATGTACACAGTTTGTGCCAAGGTCCAGTTCAGGAGCAGCAAATGCTTTACTTTTTTCTGAAGCCATTGCAAGGGAATAAATATCCTGCTTTCACAGAGATGTTTCTCCTCACCTTTCACCATAAAAGCACTGACCTGTTGCAGAGATCCAGCAGGAAACTACTTCTGTCTTCAATTTTTGCTTTGGTTGAACATATGTTTTGGCATGTGTTTTGGTTTCTCTAGATCTTGCAAATGTGGTGAGCGCAGGGGGCTGGCAGTAGTTAGGAGCCCTTGTGAAGCAGGACACCTGTAAGCGATCCATCTGGTGGCCCTTCTTGCTCTAGTCAACATGCAGGAGGTCAGATTTCTCACAAAGACAGGCCTTGCTTCTCCATCCTGCATCCCTCATTTATTTCTTTTTTGACTTGCTACCGTACTTGCTACTGTTGACTGTGTCAACCTTTCTTTGCCCCATTCCTCTTTGCTCTGGGGCTCCGATTGTCTTTCTCGTGGCATGAGACAAGCGAGAGGCACATGTTTAGCTGCTTTTCCTTCATCAAAACCTGCTCCTCACAAAGAGCTGCAATGTGAATGTTGGGAGAAGCCAGTGCTCAGCAAGGAGAGCTGATGTGGTGGCTGTGGGATGTGCACAGGGCAGGACAACATGCCAGCCGCAGCTGCTCGGCTGGCTGAGGCAGCGTGGCTGCACCATGCAGCCCTAAGGATGGGGCTTGGCCTCAGCCATTGCTCTGGCTTCCATTGTGCTTCCCCAGCAACTGTAATTAAAGGCATCAGCTTGCTCAAGTCACAATTAGGCATGGTGGTTTTGCACTTTCTGCAGTTCTCCCTAATGACAAAATTGTAGCTATTAACCAGAGAAAGTCTGTTTAGCAGGGACTTCCTCCCCTTTAGGGCCACAGAGTAAGATGGAGCATTGCTGCTGTTTGGCACCAATTGCAGTCTTTCATCTCTTCTGACACAGCACCTGCTGGTACCTACTGAAGCGTTTAAGCTCTTCCTCTCTGTGGTGCTATAATTTCTTTAAAATATTATGACTTATGAGGAATAAAAAAAATAAAATTCCTCTCCCACACAGACCTTTGAAGGCCTGTAGGGATGTAAATATATGCATACACAGTAGGAGCAGGAATCTTATCACTCTGGTTATTTTCCTAATTATATGTTTATATAGCACAGAGTCATCTCTGCTTTAGAGACATCTTCTCTTGGCAGCAGCTATCCCAGGACAGCGGCATCACACGACAAGACAACTGAAGAAATTGTCTCTCAATGGCATGTGCAAAACACAGGGTGAAGTGTCCCCACACACCAAGAAATAGATGAAAAGGTCAGGGTGGGCACTGGGTTCTGACTGTCAAAAAGGGGCTCTCTGTTGTGAGGCAGTGACATTGTCCCTTGTCCTATCTGTAGACTCTCCAAAGCTCTCTCCAGGCATGCCTGAACCTGCTGCAGTCATCTCCCAGCCAGTCACACGGCACTCTCTGAACTTTCACACCAATGGAAAAGCTGTACTGATCCAGGGCAACCTTCATACCCAGCACTGTAAAGTGGCACATGCCTTCAGCACTTCACAGCAGAGGCAGGTCAATTGGCAATAGACGTTTGTGCCTTCCAGATTTCAAAAGGGAAGCCATCTCTGCTCTTCATCTAGAGATGTAGGTTTACAGTGACAGAGGAAGGACATTAAATGTGAGCGATTAATATAAAACAAAAGATCTATGAATGTTCATGGTATGTTTTATATTGTAATAATTTCAGCCACCTTGAAACTCCTTGTTCGCTTCCTGCTAACAACAAACGATAGACTTTTGCTCACAGGAGTCTTAATGGGAGGCAATTTTCAAAGGCGCATTTACAAATGTTTGTGGGAAACAGATGTTAAATGCACCCACTACAGAAATCAATATGAAATGCTGGCAGAGAGAGAGCAGGGATAGACCCAGGTGACTTATGTAATGCACCACAGGGAAGCAGTGGCTTTAGCAAAGCTGCGAATATGCCAAAACCATTTATGAAGGATGAGTTGAGTTACAGTGCTGAGCAACCCTGTGTGAATATTGGACTCTTATGACATGGGGTGCTGTTTGAAGAGTTAATGACTGCCCCTTCTCCACAGACCCTGCAGAGTGTGGGGTTGGGACTGTGTCAAATGGGTGGAAAAAACAATGCAGGAGAGGGTGCCCTGTGAAAGCAAGTCACACACACATGCCTTGCATGTTAGCCTGTAGTCTGTCCTCACCTTTGCCTAGTCAAAGATTGTCACTAGCGTTGTCCAGGCAGAAATTAAAATTTACTGAGAAAATTGTAATTGTTAGCTTGAGGGCAGTGGCAGTCTACCCTTGAGTCCCTCTACTTGCACCTGTATATCTATCTAATGCTTTGGGTGGACGGGGTGGTGGCTTTGCTGTTCCTCTCTGTTCTTGCTTCCCAGGCAGTGACAATGAGGCAGAGGGAGAGAAAATAGCTTGCTCAACTTTGGCATGAGAGCTGGCTGGAAGAACGAGAGACAGTGCCCAATGTCTCAGGCTGCTGCTCTTAATGGCTGGGCTTCCCAAAGATGTATTCCATCTCCCTTCCTCTGCCTTTTCCATTTTCCCAGTAAATGGGCTGTAAAGTCACAGCAGATTAAAGTTTGTCTAAACCTCCTATAAAATATTGAAGGTGCAGCTGGTATTAATTTGGTCCTGTTGTGGGATGAGGTGCGTGTGTGATGGGACTATAGATTTACATGTGGTCTGTGGGCATTTAAAACACCCCAAAGATTGTTAAAGAGATTCTGAGAAAGTGAATCCCTCACTGCATATTAAAAGCTCTTCATTACTGCTAATGTACACTAAATTAAGATGGCAATTAAACTGAGCATATTCATCAGAATGGTGTGTTTTAATAAATTGTGTATTTAACATGATTGTGTTTTATTGACTCCTTCAGTAATTGCATACTTTTATCTTGCAGCACAAGCTTGGATAGAATAAAGTACATGGGACGCATAGACAATTAAAGACTAGAATAGACACTGTACTTCCAGTCCCAAGATTTTTAAAGGTGAGTGTTGCTTACAGCTTGGTCTTTGTGCCTGCCAGGTGCTTTCTCTGTATCTCTGTCAGGTCTGGTTAAGTGTAGCTATGGTGCACAGGAGAGGGGTAAGAAATACACAGCTCAACTGCATCATTGTCACTCACAAGTTACTGGATAAAGTTGTCCCTCTTCAGTCTCTGATTAAACTGCCCCATCTCTGTTGTATCTAGAGGAGCAGATTGTGTGGAAATAATACTCTGAGAAGATTCTCTGGAAGGCTCTTCCTGTTACATTTGTTCTCTTAGGAGAGTCCATCATTTTGGTTTATAGAAGTTGGATACTACTTGCAAACAGTGAACACAGCAATCCTCTTGTGAGAGATGGACTTGTGAAGGAAGGAAGGCAGGCATGCTGAGCCAGGTCTCAATACCTGCAAGCCAAAGGGTGGGCTGCCACATTGCTGTGGAGAGGACACAATGGAGCAATGCCAGGTGGTGGTGGTTCTTTGCCACTGGTACAGCTTAGAGCTTCAGGGATGTTTCCAGTGACATCGCAGCTGAGGCAGCCTCTGGAAATTGGTACATTTACTTGGAAAAGAATCTAGTTCATAATTTCTAATGCCTTTAAATGCTGCCTGGCACTAGTTCTGGAGAACTTGAAACACGTCTCCTGCTATTACTTGGTTGCATTGTGTATGAATAGGAAGGTAGGTGTGAGTTAGCACCATTTTCTCCTCAAGCCACTGGCTAATATAGTAGGAAGTACTGCAGAATTTGTTCTTAGGTTTTAAAGAAGCAACAGATGAGTTCAGTGGACAAGGTCTTGGTGCATATTGGTAACAAAGAAATATTTATGTTAAAAGAAGATATACATGGATGATGTGATAGAAGTGACCGAGAAAGTGATTTGCATGAGGGTTGGGCAAGATGACCTCTAGGCATCTCTTTTACTCTTGGTTATTCTGTGCTTTCTGTCAAATATTTGAGATGGGAAGACTGCGATGAGCCATCAGGCAAGTGCAAAATGCCTGAATTTTATGTACTGAAACCCAAACTGTTTGCAGAGGTACGTTAGGAGTGGACAAGGAAAATGGTTCACACACTTGTTTTCAAGTAGAGGGCAGGAGTGATATGATAAGGAAGATGCAAAGATTGAGACTGGTGAAGATTAGGTGCTCCTCAGAGTTCTGATAGACTGGCACATCTGTGAGATACTCTTGTTCCATTTGCCACCAGGCAAGTTGTCCACCACACACCTTTGACAGCTGTTTCAAAAAATTTTTTCATGAGGCAGGTCATCAGATGCTGGAAGAGGTGTCCAGGGAGACTGGGGAATCTCAGTCCTCGGAGACATTCAAGACTTAACTAATGTGACCCTGAGCAGCCTGCTCTAACTTTGAATTTGGATCAAACTTTGGAATTGGCCCAGGTTGGAGGTGTTTGTGGGGTTTGTACTCAATAACATCTAGAGGTCTTGTTCTGCCTACATATTTCAGTGATTCCATCTCCAAAGCAAAGGTAAAGTTGAAGTGAATCCATGGGTTTCAATCTAGTGTGAAAAGGATATGGGGATTGAGGGAAATGTCAGTGGTAGCAAAGAGAAATTTAGTAGCAGTTTTGGGGGTATGGTTGAACAGCTGCTTTCAGAAATGAGAAGTTCAATGTAGCTGTAAAACATGCAAAAGCAAATGACAGAAGAAAGGAAATAAATTGTGGCTAGAGAACAAACAAATGCTTGCCTTCAAAAAACTAGACTATTCCTAACAGATTACAGCAGCTAGGGTGTTTCCTGGCTACCCTGCTGAGGATTTTTAGCCTTCCCATCGCTTTGCAAGATAAAATTCATGAGTGATGGAGGTGGGCAGGAGGAGGGGGGCAGGGAGTGGGGGGGGGAAGGGGGAAAGAAATGTAGAATAATCTGCCTAAGAAAAAACGGAACATTTATATCTGCATTTCAGACAAAAACATATACATCTCATATGTCTCACAAGTCTGAGATGGGACAAGCCAGAGGAAGCATCTGTCAGCCTCTGTCTTCTGCAATTCTGACTGTTAATGTTTGCTTAGCATTAAACGTCTCCTGCAGAGAAGAACTTAATCTGTCACAAATTTGGGGCCTGGAGGAGGGGAGAGAAGGTATTTTTAAAAGGTAGATTAAGATATTTGCATTCAATTTTTATCTCACTTCCATCAGTGTGTACTGGCAATAACTCAGGAAATTTGCCTTTTGTATGTATGGCTTAAAAAGAAGAGTAGAAGGAAAGGCAGCTCTTTGGGTCAAGATTGTCCTTTAATGTCAGTTATTTTCTCCATACAGCCTCTCATCAGGGACTTCAGGTACCTTCAGCTAATTAGCAAGGCAGCAGTTGGCACAAATGCACTCATAATTACATTATTTGTAAGTAATATTATTTGCATTTTGCTTGCATTGTTTGTAAATAGCATTAGTTACGTAGTCTTCAAAGTCTGGAGCAGTACTATGCTGGAGTGCTTTAACTCTGACATCAAACAGTTTAAAGTGCGCCGTAAGAGATCAGGTCATGCTTTTGGTTGATTTTTCCTGTTTTAATCAGTGCAATTACAGGACCCAAATGATGGCCTTTCATGTGCTGTTTGGGAATCTGGGTACCCAGCTGAAACTGGAAAGGGTGTGTTATGCTGGTACATGTGGGTCTCTCCAAGCTCTATGTTCCACCACTGAAACAATTGCTCAGATCAGGTCACTGGGTTGGCATTTTTTGGAGGTTTGCATTGAGTTCTTCTGAAGTGGAAATTCTGATATGATTGTTCTTGGCTTTGCCAGCCCAGACTTCACAGTTTTGCCCCTGACTTCCATTTGCACATCCTGAGCGGAAGAATTTTGGAATTTGTAAGCCTCAGTAGGTGTGTTCCTGACTTGAAGCATAGCACAGTGGTTAGGGTTGCACTTACTTGTTGCTTTGCTGTGTGAAGCATGGTAGATGTAGAAATTACAAATCTGAGCCCAGTGCCACGGCTGTGGACAGTTTTTTGCCAAGGCAATGAAGGGAGTCCTTGTTTGTCAAAGCTGAGTGTCCATGTGTCCTTGCTGCTTCCAGATTACTGTGACTGCCTGGCCCTGACAGTGAAGTTTTCAGGATCTGGTTGCTTAATGGATTTACAGTCTCCCTTCCTTGCTTATGCCTAGAAAACATTTTAACATACTAAGTTGGTGAGTGGGCAGGAGCAGTGCAAAGAATTGTAGTTTAGGTTTGTCTTTGAAAATAAAAGGAGACCTGTACTCAGTTCATGTAAATCAGAGTAGTTCCAAGGGAGCTTGCTTGTCTTACGGAGGAAGCAGACCCAGACCCAGACAGGAAAGTAAGGTGGGGATGTGATTTATCAATGCTACAAAGCAGCAAGATGGTGTTCAGCTTAGGAGCTTCTGCTTCTTAGACCACAGGCAATGTTTTTCATGTGGGTGACTGTAGTGGGATGGGTGTGTATGATGTGCAGTGACACGATAAGGATAAACTGTTTTGGGTTTTGTTCCTTAGGCTACTATGATATGGATCATGCAGGTGGATGCTCACAGCAGCAGGATTTTGAAATTTCTCATATAACTTTAAAACTTTGGCTAATATACTATGATTTAGGCATCCTTTGTTTCACTGGAGTATGAGTGTTTTGTGTAGTGAGGGTGACACTCATTGTGGGGCTCTTGAAATTTATTGATTTGCCTGTATTTTCATATCCATCTCTACTATAGTATTCAAGCCATGTGTTAGTGGAGCTGAAAGTTTACCTTTCCCATAAAACTGAAGAATTCATTCCTCAGCTCCTTACCCTTCTGGACTTCAAGATTTATAGAGCATGGTGCTAATAACACCAAGGCTGTGAGCTCGATCCCCATATGGTCCATTTACCTAAGAGCTGGACTCAGTGATCCTTGTGGTTCCCTTCCAACTCAGAATATTCTATGAAATCTCTTTTCTCTGTGAGTTTTTCAGACATGGCTTTAAACACTGTTAAGAAGCTATGGGCATTTTCTCCAGGGCCACATCAGAGTTCTGTGTCCTACTCCATCTGCTGCAGTAATGGTCCTGTCTTTGAGTCTCTCTGAACAGAACAGTTATGTATCAGAGATATAAGAAAATAAAGTTTGTAAAGAAAAACAGCGCCCTCATTCTCAGGTCCAGATTCAGGTTTGTGTTTCTTCAGAAGCAAGGTGGACCTTCTGGGGATGCCTCCAGCAGTAGCCACCCAGCAGAGGCACACTGCTGCCCTGCCCCAGGCACATGTAGATGCAGAGGAAAAGCAACTGCCTCTCCACATGAACTCCTAGGTCGCACCATTTGTGTCTCTGCTTGTTTTGACACTAAAAAAGGAGCTGATTTGATTTTAAACCAAGTAAAAGTAATGCAGAAAACACACACTGTGTTAAGAAAAATCTGGCTCTTACCTCAGGCAGCCCCATGCTGGGAGCTCTGCCTGTCATGGGTTTTCTCAGCTCTTTGGCTAAAGCAGAGCAGTTCCTATGGTCACAGAAGAAAGCACCCCACAAGGCTCTACAGCACTCACAAGTTTTGTGGATTAACTAAAACAATGAAGGAATGAAAGAGAGTTTTATTTCCAACCTGTTGGAAACCTTGGATAATTTAATTTTTTTCTTTTAAGGGAATTAAATGTACTTTGCTAGCATAGCATATCATTAGATTCATGTCTGTTTAGGGAATGGCATTTGCAGTAGAGAAAGGGAATGAAATGTGCTAAGAGGCATGTGGGCTTTGGGAAGGCTTCTTTAAGGAGCTGAGCAAACCTCTGCCTCTGTGTTTATACATGTTCAGATCTATTGGTGCACAGCACCGTGACTGCATTGTTTTCTGTTTCAGTGTATTTATTTGTCTGTCTCTCTGGGGTACTTGGTGATATAATGGCATATTAGGAGACATAGTCACTTCATTAAACAGCAAGCAAGAACTTTTTTCCAGTCTAAACCTCATCTGGTCAGGATTTATTGTTGCTTTTCCTATAGAAGCACTGTCCAAGCAGTTTGTTGTCTAAACCAGACATGGATTTCAAAACTAGTTAAGATTCAATAGCATTTTTTCCTGACCTTAAAAGCTTTCCAGTGGTGATCCATGGGTTTTTCTTGAAAAAGACATGTGCAGAGCGGGGTGTAGAGCACCAGGACTTCACTAGCACAGAACATCTCAGTGCATGACAAGCAAGTGGTGTGCCCCAGGCTGAGTAACCCTGTGTGGACAGCCTCCGTGGGCCCTCTCATGTCCACACACTGCAGTCATTTCCAGTTCGAATATCTACAAGTTTCCCCTAAACTGTTGTCCATGTTTGTGTGGCATTCCTTCTGTAGAGGAAGCTTGTATGGAGCTAACTGTCCCAAACATTTGGTGTGCATCTTTTAATTGGGCACAGCTTGTTCCAGCTCCTTTGTCAATACAGCTTTCTTTGGTGTGAAACAGGCAGGTACATTCAGCGAGTCTTCAACTTGACAGGCTTTAAGGAGGGCAGTAAAAATCTTCATATACAGAGGAATGTACTTCCCCCAGTATATCACTCTGCTAGAGTGATATATTAAAGCTAGACCTTTCCTGTCCTGCAACCTTCCTCTTCACATCTGTGTTCAACAGACCTTAAAGAATGCGAAGAGACTTAGCAGTGATCATTATCTCTTACTAGCCTGTGCTATGTTGCCTTGTTCAGGTAAGAAAAGAGCTCTTCTGTATAATGAACTCCACGGGATCTTGGGGGAAATACAAATGGAAATAGGATTGTGTCATTTCAAGAAAAAATGAGTGTGCTAGGAAAGTGTTGTTGTTTTGCAGGAGGAGTTGGACCAAGGACCCTGAAGACCATGGAGGGAGACTGTCTGAGCTGCATGAAGTACTTGATGTTTCTTTTCAATTTCTTTATATTTGTAAGTATTTAGAATTCACTTTCTTTCCTGAATCCTTCTGTTTCCAGCAGCCTGCTGCCTCCCAGCAGGATAGGCTGTAATTTTGGTAAAGTTGCCATGATACAGAATTTCCCCTCTGCTTTGCACTAGCAGTCACTGAGCATTTTACAGCATCCAAAGATGCTCAGACATTCAGCAAGGCAATGCAGTGGTCACTGTTTTCTGAGTTATTACTGTCCTTGACAAGGGAGACCGCAGGGAAAGCTGTAACTAGGGGTGTATGTGATTTGTCCTTGAACGGCAGAAGAAATTGTTTTCTAGTCCTGGGTGTCCTGCTGAGGTTTTCAGTCAGAAACAGTCATTCCTGGTTGTTCTCTCTTTTTAAAGGAAGGGTGTGGCAGGGATGGTTCTTGTGTGCCCCTTCACTGGGCTGTCCTCCACCGATGTGGCAGCAGATTGAGACTGTCTTTCAGCATTAGGGAGGGAGGAAACAGTAGAGTGATGTGTCCAGGAAGAAAGGCACGTTGTCTGCAAATGATTCATTTAGTGAGCAAGAGATACTAATAGTAGCAGGTCAGATGTCACCTGTACAGTGGAGAATATATGCAATGGAGAAATACAAATTCTCCAAATTAATATGTTTGATCAAAAGATAGTAATGAATCCAGTTTCTCTTCAGCAGTTGTTTTATGTTGACCTGTCTCCCTCTCTCTCTGTTCCTTGTGCTGTGACAGCTCGGAGGAGCATGCCTGCTGGGACTTGGAATCTGGGTCATTGTGGATCCCACAGGTTTTCGAGAGATAGTGGCTGCCAACCCCCTGCTCTTCACAGGAGCGTACATCATGTTGGCTATGGGAGCAATGCTCTTTCTGCTGGGTTTCCTCGGCTGCTGCGGTGCCATCCGTGAGAACAAATGCCTCCTGCTTTTTGTAAGTGTCCTTGCATTTTCTGTTGGCCTCTTGGTTCTTCCCAAGAGTGGGAGTGACTGGATAGATGATGCTGTGATAAGTTCATTAGTGGATGTCTGTTATTGTAGCCATTAGTCCTTAAGATAACAAATAGGCTTAGGATACTTTTATGCACAGATAGAAATACAGAGAATTTGTTTTTTCTGTATATAGATTTGAGCCCAGTCTCTGAGTGTATTTTGACCTTTTTAAGCTTTCTTTCAAAATGCCCCCATTTAATCAGTTGGACTTTTTTTACATTTATAAATTGACCAAGAGTGGTCCTCTTGACCTCTCAAAACCCACTGCTCCACTTGTAGATTCATTCCTTGGGGGCTCACAACAAAGCAGAGGGAACATATGGAGCACAGCACCTGGGTAAGGGAGCTCCCCTCATGTCAGCAGAAATGCCCAGCTCGGAGCTGCATGGTGGCCTGTCACTGCAGCTCTCAGTAGCTGGTCATTTCCTTACACAGCCTACTCTGCTCCTAAAATGAACGAGATTTGTCATTGTTGGGCACGCTCTCCTGAATGACAGGGTTAAACCTCAGCCCATGTGGTCATCAATAATTACCAAGAGCTAAAATAAGTCACTTCTGCCCCTGCCTCCTCCCCCATAAGTCCTGATACTGCAGGGTTTCCAGCCATTATCTTCTACTGGAATGCATTATCAATTATGTATTGAAAGATAAAGATCATCGGTTTTCTTGTTTTCTTGTTTTCTTTTTTTTTTTTTTTCTATCTAATGTGACCTTTTTCCCTCCTGCTGTGTCTGTTGGCCCTTTGGGATTGTTGTGTTTTTTGTTTGGTTGGGGTTTTTTTAAGACCTTGATCTTAGTTTTTTTATTTTTTTTATGATTGTGTTTTGCACAGCTTCTTCATGGTGTAAAAAAGGCTTTTCTCTAGCTTTAAATAGAACGGGAAAGTACTTTTTCTTGAATGCAAACCCATCTTTCCTAGAGATGAGTGTGGCTGCAGGGAGATAAATTCTCTCTAGCCCTCGGCTCACACATGCCTTGAGTTCATAGCCTGCAAATGAGATCCCTTTCCTGGAAGCCATTGTGGGTTTGATTTCTAGTGGCTCATTTCAGAAGTAAATTAGAAAGCCAGATGTATCCCTGTGAAGGCCGTGGAGATCTGCTCAGAGGAACTTAATACAATGCAAAGGATCAGGCCCAATGAGCCTGAGGTTACTTCAAAGCCTGTCCCTGTCACATTAAGAAACTAAAATTTATGTTTGATGAAAATTGTTTATTGTAAGTGAATGGGAGAGTAGTATTTTCAGTTTGGACCATGTCTGCTGCATACAGATGGGTAACCTGGCTGGAGGAAGGTAGCTCTGGGCCATGCTCTTTCCTGATTTAATATCAGTCACAGGTTTGAATATTCCTCCATGTTCTAGTTATACTTCAATGCACTTGATTTTGTGGTTATTACTTTTCTGACTCCTAGAGATAGTTCTGAGACCTGCTGCTTTATTTACCTTTATGATTATCTGATTTTGAATGAAATGTGAGAAAAATACATGCTGGAAGTAATACCCTAGACTAGGAGAAACTCTAAGTTACTGGATGAGGAATTATTATTCCACTTTGGTCAGGTCTTCGCGGGCTTCTGATGTCAAAGCCAACTCTGTTAAACAACTTGTTGTCTCATGGTCAGCAGTGTGAACCACTTGGATGAGGACCTGTGCTGATACCAAGGGAGAAGAAATATATTGCCAACTTCTTTTTTGGGGCCACATCAGCTGATGTTAAAATCAGCTTACATTAGAACATCTGTGAAACCCAAAGTCTGATAGGAGTAAGTTTTAGGCATTGAAGAGGCAAAATGTTCATGACTCTTCTCCAGAGAGACTGGGAACACTTGCAAAACAGAGAGTGTAAGTCTTTGGCGGGGGTGATACTTGGGGAAAAGTTGCTAGATCAAATCAAGTCCACTTACAAAGTTGTTGAAGAATTGATGAGCCAGAGAGCTGCTTGAGTGAAATTTCACAGTGATGCATAATGTATGTTTAAAGCTTTTAGTCCAAATGTAAACAGAAGATAGAAGGGACAGGACAGATGCACAAAAGTGTGGTCTCTATGTTCTGGCTTCTGTCTTTCCAAGGACTTTTATTTTTCATTAAGCTGCTTGTCTTTTGGTTAAAGAAAAACCCCATCACTGTGGAACCTAACATGTTGCATTAAGCACAAGGCTGTGAAGTATTTCTAGATTTCCCAGCACTTGGATTTGGCTCACAAAATTGGCCTGCAGATCAGACACTGAATAACTTCTAGATTATCCTGAAGACCCTCTGATTGCAAAACACCACCATAAGAATCAGAACCCAAAATACTGTTGAGCATACAACGTTGCATCATAGGACTGAATTCAGCTTTGGAACAAGAACAGTCCATATCACCTTCTTTTGGCTTAGTTTTGAGTGCAGATATCCTGTTCTGCACTTCTCTAAAATGGATGTAGTAGCCTCTGAGACTCCTCAAAATGAAAATGCAGGTTCTCTGAGTTAAAGGCAGTTGCTGCTCTTTTTAAAACAGCAGTTTTGAAACTGGAATGGTAGATGAGTTGTGAAAAATAAACATGAGGCATTAGTTTGTGGAAAGTTCTGATAAACCTGTAACCATCACCAGGAGCTGAGGCAAGATTTTTGACCAATAAGAGAGCTTTCACTTCTCAGGGTATTCACCTTGGATGTGGGGGAAAACTGTGTTCAAATTTTTTGTCTCAAGCTTAAATTTGAATGTGAGGCTACTTTGTCCAGTGCATTAACCAGCTGGCTGTTTTGCACTCTCATATACCAGTAATCAATTTAGTTTTTGGAAGGAAAACATAATAAACAGGTTTTGACTCTCCTTAAAATTCAGAATGGGAGCAAGTGCTGAAACACTGATAATCCATCTTCCTTTTCTCATCAGCCCTAATGGCTGCTTGTGTTTTTTTTTTTTTCAGTAACTGTTATAAATCTGTAATGCAGAGTGCACAATATGTGTAAATCAGTTTGGGAACGATAATGATGCTTATCATGGATAATCTGGGAATGACTACTTCTGCACAAGCCTGTGCTGGAGCTTGGGTGAACATGAGTCTCCCAGTAATCAGTAAATGAAATGCAATTAGCAGGGTGATGGGATTAATCACTTGATCACCACCTTAGACCTTACTGACTATGCTGAGATCCCTTGATGGATGATGAAGTGAATTTGCAAAGTATCGTTCACTCTCATCAGTTGTTCTTTGCCCTCCTGTGGTGAAATTAAAACAGTCTCTAAGCAGGAAAAAAGAAGCCACACAGAAGACTCCAGCAGTAAGAATAAATTAGAGAGTTAACTAGTTCAGCAAAATCAAGGAACATAATTTTGTTGGAAACCAAAGTCCCCGCTCATCTGATTTTCTTGTTTTGTCCTTTGAGCCCAGGCTCCTTTTCTTTTGTTTCCACTGTGAAGCAGGAAGACAAACAGGACAGGGTGGTGTGTGCACATTTCCAGTGGGGAAAAGTCACTTACAGCCCTGATAACTGACAACAAAACAACATTTTGCCCATTCCAAGCAGGTAGTTTGAATTCTCCCTCCATCACCAGAGTGCACAATGCACAGTCTTTCAGACACTGTTTATAGATCACTGCTCAGGGATCACAATGGTACTTGCGGCCCTCTCTGCCTGCTGTTTCAGAAAGACCTACAACCATCCAGACTTCTCTTCCTATTTTCAGTTGTTGCTTCATCCGCCTTCACTGGTAACATGTAACACATTTATTACCCTCCATGTGATGTGGTCTTACAGGGTTCTCTGTTCACTTTGGTTTTTCTTACACAGTGCTGAAATCTGAATTAATTTCTTAACGTTCACTCAGCTTTATAAAATCATCTTTGAGCCTGTGGGCTAATTCTTGGCATGTTTGAATTTTAGAAAGGCTGACTCTCAAATGGTAATTTCTCTTTCTGGCTATAAAAACACTAAAAATGTCCATCTAGTTCAGACTTATTGTTCCTCAAGCCCTCTATTTTATCTACAAGAATGGAAATAAATGCCATTTTGGGAGAGAACGTGAGCCCTAGCCACTTTCTGCTCTGCTCCCATAGCTGTTCCTCAGCACCAACATTTGTTGTTTTAAGAATGTTAGAGGATGCATCCCTACCTGTTCCTTTTACTGCTTCATATGTTCTGAAGCAGCATCAAACTAGCATGAGACATCAATGTAACTGAGCATTGGTCCCAAGGACAGGCAGAGTCCTGAGCTCTTTGATCTTACTGAGGGCTTTCCTTCTCTGGGAGGTTTGTTCCCTTCAACATTCTTTTCCTCTGACTTGAGTTTTACCTCTAGCTGTGTGCCACCAGACAGAAGGATCTGAAGGGGGAGCCTGCAGGAGTGCCAGCACTCATCCTGGCCAGAAAACACTCCACAGCACCTGAGTGCCCTGGGTAGACAAGGGAACAGCACCCTCACAGCAAGATGTCAGTCTCTCTGGGGATGAGACCTCCTAAGTGCCTCTGATTTAATTCTGTGGGGTGGGTGGTGCAGGCAAGGTGAATCACTCGGGCTTGGTAACATCACTGAATCAAGGTGCCTGTAAGTAAGACTAAAAACCAGACTTTTTAGGTTGAGGCAGCAGAAGGCTGCAAGGACAACAGGATGCAATACACTTTAAGATGAACAGCCACAGGCCTCTCTGTTTTGCTTTCCTTTCTTTTTCCTAAAATTATGATGACATAAGTGTAATGGTTTTACTTCAAACTGGATGCTTTTTTCTCTTTTACTAACCCTAATATTCTAGCTGTGCTTTCTGTCAAGTCTGCAGTGTGCCCTTAATTTAAGGATATGAATATGCACACTTTGGATACTATACAAAAAAAGGATGGTTCTTCCATTATCAAATTTTATTCTTATGGTGTGTTATCAACTTTCTGTAGAGGTTCTGTGCGGTTATTACTTAACTCAGTGCAACCCCATTGTGTGAAGGGATATATTAACCAGGGCTAATTTTGTTCTGAAATGCAGAATACTCTAAAAAGAGTCCATTTTTGGTCACAGGTTTAAATATTTGAGTATATATCCCACTGCCTCCCTCCATACAAAATAAGCTGTGATTATATCACGGTAAAATTGTGTTGTTTATATTGTGATGAAGCGTGTGTCTGCATATGTATGTGATGCATGCACTTGTGTCAGGAAAGTTAAACCTATATGAGCATGTCTACAATTATATAACTTCTTCCACCAAAGTAGGCCTTACTGTTTTAACCTGATGCAGATTTATCAGGGGATGCTACAGATTCTGTAGCCTCATTTGCTTGTACTCATTAGAAGCAGGCAAAAGCATCACAAGATCCCATATCCTGTGATGAGATCAGAGAGGGACTATATGTGCTCCATGTGACTGTATCATAGGGTTTTTTTAATTGTCAGGGAAAAAAAATTTCCTCAGTTATTTTTTCCATCCCTTTGGTGATTAGCAAACCCCTGTATTCCTACTACCTATTGCTCACATTTAATGCTGTTTGTGCTTTTTTTTTTTATCTTCTCTTTTCCAGTTCTTCATGTTTATTTTGTTAATCTTCCTGGCAGAGCTTTCAGCTGCAATCCTGGCTTTTATCTTCAGAGAAAATGTAAGTATCCAATGGTGGGCAAACTGAACTCCAGGGGGATTGTACACAGCTGGAGCATGGTGTTAGACGGTGGTTGATTTGTTTGTAGAGAGACTGATTGTTTCAAATACCAGCAAACCAGCTTCATTACTACCATCAGTCTGCAGAACTGCCAGCAAGCCAGGGAGTGCTAACTAACCTGGACTGTGCAGGGTGGTTAGCTTGCATACACGAGGGGGCTACTTATTCCTCAAGTTTTTTGAGTCTTTTAGAGTCTTCCTGACTCTCTTGCAGCCAAACAGTTGGACATTCCGTCACAAAGAATCATAGGTTCATAGAATCAGCCACGTTGGAAAAGACCTCTGAGATCATCAAGTCCAACCCTTTGATCCACTACTACCATGGTTACCAGACCATGGCACTCAGTGCCACATCCAGTCTCATCTCAAAAACCTCCAGGGATGGAGAATCCACCACTTCCCTGGGCAGGCCATTCCAATGGCTGATTACCCTCTCTATAAAGAATTTATTTCTAATATCCAACCTAAACCTCCCCTGGCAGAGCTTAAGCCCGTGCCCTCTTGTCCTATTGCTGATTGCCTGAGAGAAGAGACCAACCCCCAGCTGGCTACAACCTCCTCTCAGGTAGCTGTAGAGAGTGATGAGGTCTCCCTGGAGCCTCCTCTTTTTCAGGCTAAACAACCCCAGCTCCCTTTATAATAAAGTCACACTAACCTTAAAAGCAACTATTTTTTTTCAATACAGCATGTGTTTAATATTAATAGTGAAAACTCCTGTTTTACCAGGAAAGCCAATGCTTGCTGTGCAGTGCAAAAGCTCTCTTGTGAATCTTCTAATCATATTCCTTCTTGAATGTCCATACTGTAGTGTTCATCAGACTTCTATCAATGCTGCTTCTAAGATATCCTTCCTGACCTGCCCTAAGCAAGTCTCCCTGTGTCAAATTTTCAGTCCCATCAATGGTTCCCTTGCAAATTGCCCTGTTTAGAGTTTAGTCCTTCTCTCCAAAGCTTCATGTGATGTGGTCTTTCTCTACTCTGCTGCTGTGCATATTATTAAATGGCCATCATCCCTCCCCTGTGCTAGTAGTAGACTTTTACTACACTGGTAGTAACCACAGTCTAATTTCTTTCTCTAAACAACAAAGGTTTGTGTGTATGTGTGTTCACATATGCCAAAGAAGAGCCTGACTGAACTAGGTCCATCCTTCTTTGAGTGATGGATGTGAACATAGATTGGTCACTAGGGGTGGTCACTGATGACTGTATTTATTTTGTTTATCTGGGTAGTATGAGAACATACAGCACATTTCCTCTACTGAACGTGGGAGAAATATGGTATGAGTATAGAAGGGCCATGTATAATGGTGCTTTTCTTGAACCAGGTTATACTTTTAATTTTATTCAGATAAAAAGCTTTTGATACAAAAGAATCAAGGCTCAGGAAGCTCACAGCAAGACTGTGGTGTTTGTAGGATGGGCTTGGGGGAAGGTAGTGAGAGGATATTTTTTCCTTTTATAAGCTGGGGGTTTTTTGTCTTTGCCTCAGATCTGAAGGCAGTGGGGAAGGGATGGCACTCTGCACACAGAGTGGGTGCCCTCTTCCAGCTTAGGTTTTGAGATCATGCCCTCATGGGAACAGCTGTGGCTCCATAAATAGCTTGCAGCATGGGGGGTCTGGTATGTTCTGGCTGTTACAGCTCCGCTGTTTTAGACAATTTAGATAATTCCTCTGGTTCAGTACAAGTAGCTGACCACACACATAGAAATGCCCTGCAGATCCAGGTATAGGCTTCATGACAGAGAGAACACGTTCTCTGGGGATCAGGGAATGACTGGCAACTGACGTCTCCCACCTCTCATCTTCTCTCTCAGAAACTGGTAAAAGGTACAAGAAACTGCCCAGGCGTGCTGCAACTCCTGAGTGCAGGGTGGCTGTGTTCTCTTCACTTACAGCCTGCTTTTGGTCAAAGTATCAGTACCTTCCACTCCCATGGGAGCCACGGGACACGTAAGGACATGTTATCTTGCAAGATAAGGTCAGAGTGGTTATTTTAGACTTCTGTGGCATCTGACCGTGTTTTGTGAGATAAAACTTGAAGGGGAACAAACTTCTATCTTTCTCGAGTTTGTCTCCTTGTTTGTATCATCACCTTCCCACTCTGTCAGAATGACTGACAGGAAGAGCTTAAATGGGAAGGAATGAAGAACGTCAGATCCCAACATAACTGGAGACAGCTCTTTGCAGAAGTCAAACTCGGTCTGAAAATTCTTGTGGTTTGTTCCCTCCTCAGGTTCCTTCGGAAAGAAATACCCCTTGTTTTGCTGTTGTTATATATTTTGGTGGTAGGTCCTCTGGCTTTGTAACTACTTGTAGGCAATTTTGCTGTCACCTTGGGGCTAGGATGAAGCTAGATGGCGGGCAGGATGTCCATGGGGACAGAGGTGGTCTTCCAGTGACCCTGTGTCAGAAGGAATTCTTCTCAATACAATTTAAGTTAAAGTTCAGATGTGCTTTTCTCTTGTTTGTGTAACAAATTACTTTCAATGCATGTGGTGGTAAATGCACATTTAGGCAACCTAAATCTCTTGGAAACTTACCAAGAAGGATTCTGGGATGATCATTGCACCAATCCATATGGCTGTGGTCTCACGGGGCGTGTAGAATGAGAAAAAAGATACACTTTATCTGTTTGCTTTGCAGATAATGTTCAGTGCAGCTTTCTCCTATATAGTGTTTTACATCCAAACCAGCTCCCAAACACTCAACAGGGTTAAATTATTAATAGCTGAGGGAGTGAAAGAAATTAAGAGACAAAAATATAGGAAAAAAAGAGATGTTTTCTGCTGAGATTTGACATTAGAGGAAGAGTCAGTGAAGCAGAGTGTGATGGTGGAGTGAGTGAAAGTGGTGTTCAAAACAGTGAGCTACTGTGATCTGCAAGTCCTGCCACACTTCCAAAGAACTGTTTAAAAACATTCTCTGAAGAGGAAGGATACTGCTATGGAGTAGCATAGGATAATCAGCTATGGGATTTCCAGACTTTCTCTTCCTTTGAAAAGGAGGTTTTGGGGGGTGGAGAACCCTTTTTCATCTTGAAGTTCCCCCATAAAATGACTTCCATGAACACTAGAGAGATGCTATGAAAGATCAAATTGACTTATGTATAGGAATTGGTCTTTCTATGCCCATCAGAGGTCTGGATGGGAAAAAACCCAGAGGGATATTTTACTCTTAGTGGATTGTTTTAGCAAGTAAGAAAGTGGGATGGTAGGAGCAGAAGAGTCCAGTGGTGGGGCTTTGGATGGAGTCAAGAAGTTTGGATTTTTGACCAAAGTTCTAACATTTAATAAGCAAGCCACTTTGTTTCCTGATACCTCTATTTCCTCAGACAAAAGGCAAAAGCTAAAGAACGCTAACCTTCCCCAGTTGAGTGGATGGAGGTCTCCATGTTGTACTGGAGACGTCACCCCCAGAACAGTGAGTGAAAAACACAGCGGAACAGCTCCTTTTTGTTCATGGCTGTGGCTGGTAAAACTGTGTTGTCCCAAGTATGTGCAAAGATCTAGTTTTATTAGTAGGTCCTTTGCTCCCTTCTGAATGGTTCTTGCCATAACACTCCAATGTGCACAGACTTCCTCAGGGCCAGTACCAGTTTCAGTGAGAGGGGCACCATGCACATGGCTGTAAAACTGTCTTATTTTACTGTCCTCTTTTTTTTTTTGGGTCACATTTTTCTGAACTTCAGATATTTGGAACAAGCTGTTTAAGAGCAACAAAATGGAATCAGTTATTTTCCTGGTAAACTTACCCTTCCAGCACTCGGCTTTGTTTTAGGCCAAGTGTCATAAAAATCACACACAAACTCTGAACAATTTCCTCTGGGATTACTGCTGTCAAAATAAAAGTTTCACTTTATATTTAAATTACTCCTTTGTTTTAGACACCGACAAAGGCAGCCAACTGGGATTATTACCAATGGTAATATCAATTTCAAAGTCTGTGCTTCAGGAACAGACAAGCATCAAAAAATGTGCTGCTCTCTGCAGGGTTGGATGCTGCGTGTATAAAGCACACAGTGAAAGGGAAGGAAAGGAGAACACTGAGGATATATTTCAGCATCTTCTAACCTGACCTTCCCTCAGTGCACCAAATTCCCAAAGGAAAAATGCTGTGTTCTCTGTTATTTTAATATTCAAATGCAAAAAAATGAGTTAATATCTGTCCCCAAAAAGTAATTTAGGAATTTAGTAGCATATCTAATTAAAAGGTAATGAGATTGAGCTACCTGCATGATTCAAGTACTTGTGACAAAGTTTTACCCAGTATTGACATAGTCATTAAATTTGGCCTTGATTTGTATTTGTTAAAGAGGAGTTAATATTAAGTGGTATTCAGGGTCTTTTAAAAAGTCACCACAGCCTTCTCTTTTTTTCCTTAGATTTTGTCGGTTACAACAGAAACAAACAATTTTGTGCTTGTGCTTTTGTGCCCACCCATAGACTTCATACATATGGATGTGTATGTGTGATATTTCACGTTGCATATCAAGAACCTGAAACCAGCTTGTAGCAGTATATGTTACTGCATCAGCAGCACTGTATGAACAACAGGGGGGGAGAAAAAGGGTATTTTTCAAGCAGCTTAATTTCTGATCCTGCAAATATGCAACATTAGAGCAGTGCTGCAGCCAGCCAAGTCCAGCCCCCTTCACTGCAGCTTTGCAAATGGCAGAAGATTTGCCTGTGTGGATCACAAATCACAAGGTGTTTTGGAGAAGGGACCACACAAGATGAGACCTATTGGGTACCTAAAAAGGGGATTTCTTGAAGTTTTCATCCTGAACTGACAGAAAGGCAACAAGATTGAACTGGGGTGTTCAATTTAACAAGACTATTAGGATTTTATATTTACTATTGCTCCAGAGAGTGATCCTAAGTAAATGTAATTTCAAGGTGTCTAACTTCTCAAGAAGACTCTGAGCCAAATTGTTTGTGCATTTTTTCTATTTTACTGTAAATGTAAACAGGAGTAAATGAAATGCCACTCATTTATATTGCTGGCCTTAGGAAAAATGTTCAAATTATCTAAACCCTGGAAATATAAAGAGGGTTTTTTTCTTCATGAGTGTGGGTTAGTTTAAGTAATCTATAGCATTGTCAGGAAAATGGTGTTTTTTTCTGATTTGTAAGCTGACTTTAACATTTCCTATTTTTTATATGTTTTTTACTTCCTTTTCATTCCCAGAAAATTTCATATTAGGGCTTCATTCTGCTCTCTTACACATGAAAGTAAATTCAGAGCACCTCCCCTGTTGTTAGTAGGAAGTTAACTGGTTTGAATGAAAAGTGGGGGGGAAATCGTGCTTTGGTTATAGACCATGAAGCACAGTAAGTGAAACTACTATTTCAGTGTGGATTTGAAGATCGTTCTGCAATCTGGTTTAGGCCTGTTTCAATTTATGAAATACTTTCAAATAAGGCTGAAAATTAAAAAAAAAAAATAAATCCAAAACCTAACCAACCAAGCTTTAAGTGTTTACATTATCTTAGCAGTACAGGTATAATTCAATCCCTGATTTTAATGAGTGACAGTTTTATTCAACAGGTACCCTTCACCCTGCATATAGTTATGGTTCAGCCAGTGGCTTTTCCCATGTTTCTCCTCTGAGGTTAGCAAAACAAAGAACAAACCCAAAACAACCAAAGAATCCCCCGCATTCACAGAAGGGAGCTTTGGGAAAGGTGTTGGCAGTAGCCTTTACATTTCCACCTGTCTGTGCATTTCAGCTTACCAGAGAGTTTTTCACCAAGGAGCTGAAGAAGCATTACCAGAGGAACAACGACACAGACGTCTTCTCTTCCACCTGGAACTCTGTTATGATCACAGTAAGTCAGACCATGCTGGTTTCATGCTGCCCATGGTCAGTGGCCACCAACACGGTGCTCAGCCCGCACCCTCAGCTCACCCAGGGTCAGCCTGCTTCCACCATCCTGCTCCATCAAGCCTAGCACCAGGGCTTGTGGCGGTGGTTGGAGAGAGGTGAGAATTTGGCTTACAGCCTGACTTTCTCAAATGGAGCTGCCACCAGTCCCTAGAGAGAGACACTCCCACTGATTGCATCAGCCCTTGTGTTTTGCTAAAGCCCAAGCCGTTTGACCTGACTGGGTACCCCCAGCTTTCAAGCAGCAGTGGGCACAGAAAGCAGTGGAGGTGTCTGCGACTGAATATCACTGCATTTGTCCTGGGCCTTTCACCTTGCAGACTACTTTAGAACTATTCCAGCCAACAGCAGCCAAAAACTTGTGCTAACTAATGCTCTTTTGGTTGCTCTTGTGAAGTGAGTTGGTAGGTGGCAGCTTAGGCAGGAGTGTGCCTAATGACATATTTTCTCTATAAAAATATTAGCCATCAGAATTGACCTTGTTATTATGCTCCTAATTGGGCAGGTTACAGGTTGACTGTCAGTGGAATTGCAGGTAATTGTTATTACCTACCACAAGAAGTTCTCTGTGTGTGTGTGTGCGTGTGTATGTGTGTGTGTACACACGGAAGCTTAGTGCTCAGTACACCCCATGGTGTTATCTCTTCAGGAGTGAAAAGTGGGATGTCAGGCTCTGTGGATGAAAAGTCAATTTTAATCTTAAAAGGAAAAGATGATTGCTGCCCTTCATGCTGATTCAGGACTGTAATAAAGACATTTCCTGTTGCTTACTGAAAGGAGACAGAGTCAGAGCATGACTTGAATCCTTAAAAAGGACCTGACTGGAATCCTGAAGTGAGACCTTACTAGGTCTCAAGGCACCTAGCAGTGCCTTTGAACAGCAACAATTCTGGCCATTAGCAATGGAGAGAATGGGTAGTCAGGAGCCTGGATTGTACTGCTGGCTCCTTTACAGACTTGCTGGGTGATCTTAAGCCAGTCATTCTGGATATGCTCCAAAGCCCTGTGTAGTTTGTGGCAATACTCCCAGTAGTACCGTAGAATCTGCAGTATGACATGGAAACAGTGGGACTTTATAAAAAGGCTTCGATGAAGCAGAAGCTCCAAGGTACAAGCCCAACCCACTTCTTTGGAAAAAACAGTTATTTTGTCTCTGCTTTGACTAAAGCTCTGACCCCTACAAGAATAGTTTTTTGGTTGATTTCTCGTATCTGCTTTCAGGCCTAAGCATCAATTCTGTCTTCCTTTCTTCTCTGTGCCTCTCCCTAGTTTGCCTGCTGTGGAGTGAACGGACCAGAAGATTTTGAAGCTATTCCTCATCTTTCACACTCCTCTCTGGAAAAGACGACACCGGAGGCTTGTTGTCAGCGAGAGCTCCAGAGCCGGGAAGGGATGTTTGTCAACAAGGAAGCTTGCCTCACAGGCATCGAGAGGTTTCAGAACCGACAGGTAAGGGAGGCCAGACACTAGGAAAAGGACTTTCACAGTGGGCAGAGAGAAGGCTGCAGTGGTCATGGGTAGCTAATGAATCTGGACACATCCTGACTGTACCTCACATCCTAATTACACTTCTGCTGACAGATCTTGAAATGATGGCATATGTCTGATTTTGAAAATCCCCTTTCGTTACATACACTGCTAAGTTCGCGTTGTGCTTAATATGAAGATTTTCCTAAGAGATTGAGAGGTGAGGTAGAAATTTAGATCAAGTTTTATTGTGTTTCTGAAGGTCAGAACTACCTCTGAGAAGTTAATTAGCAAGCCAGCACAGGTCAGCAAGGATGGGTTGGACCTGACTCTCACTGGCTGCAGTAGCAGCTCCAATTTAGTTCACAAAGACTCCTAATCAACATATGCAATCAAGAGGTCAAGAGTTAAACAGCCACAGAAAACCATGGCTGTTTTCCAAGGAAGACAAGTGTTGGAAAACTTCATTTCTCTGCTTCTTTACTCTTCACAGTAGAAAAAAGGCATTTCTTGTAGCAGTCTTCCAGTATCTACAGGAAGCCTACAAAAAAACTAGAGAGAGACTTTTTACATAGGCCTGTAGTGATAGGACAAGGGGCAATGGCCTCAAGCTGAAAGACAGTTTTAGATTAGATATTAAGGAAGAAATTGTTAACTGTGAGAGTGGTGAGACACTGAAAAAAGGTTGTCCAGAGAAGCTGTGGATACCTGGAAGTGTTCAAGGCCAGGTTGGATAGGGCTTTGAGCATCCTGGTCTAGTGGAAGGAGTCCCTGACTGTAACAAATGGGTTGGATTTTTAGCATGATCTTTAAGGTCCTTTCCAACCCAAACCAATCTATGGTTCTATTCTATGATTCTTTTGCTAGGCCTCTCAACTTAGCAATTTTTCACAATACTAGACTGGAAGAAGACAGTTCATCCCATTGACAGTGATTCTACAGTCATGTTTCCTTACAATGTCACCAAGATACGATGCTTAAGAAACTTTCTAGCAAAGTTCCTGACTGTGTTCACCTCAGGAATAATAAGCCAACTGAGCTCTGTACTGACCCTGTGTACAAGCCTCCTTCTCTCTCCAGACTAAGCAGTGGTCCTCTTTTATGCATTCGATAGCAGATTGTGAAAGAGAGTAAAGGAGTTTGGAAGCAGCGTATGAACTCTTCCTTGACTGGCAGCTGGAAATGGTTGGCAAAGGCACTCTGGGTGAGAGATCATAGCAGACAGCACTGTGCTGCGTCTGCCAAGTCTGACTGCTGTGAATAAAAGGGGAGAGATGACAGATAATGGGGCAGGAAAGAGAAATATATTTTGAGAAAGAGGGTTAAGGTTTTCCCTGAGTGGGGATGCTGAGGCTAACCCCTCCCATGGAAAGGGAAGGTTTCCTGTGAGCCCATGCCACCACAGAGTGTTGGTGGAAGATGCCATGTGCACAGCAAGTGCCATCAAGCACACAGCAGTGCACTTGCGTAAAACAGGAGAGGCAATCCCAAGCAACTGATGCCTGAATTGAGGGATTCCTGGAGCAAAGTCAGGCTCTTAGGACAGCGTGCTGGTAGGACAGTGCTCTCTGCCCTTGTGCTCACCTCTGTTTATAGCCAATTGAGCAGGGCATGCTGGAGGTTGGGTTAAAGTTGGAATTCTGGCAAGCACACGAACACTTTGTTGCTGGTCTGGATGCTTTTCTTTGAAAATTTGGATGAAACATGGCTGGAATAGAGCTGGTGCTGAGTGATCTCATGTTGATAAGAGCATGGCTTTAACAGCTCAGTTACTGCCCTGGCAGTCTGGAACCTGTGGACCTCAGGAGTGAATTCTCTCCATGCTCTCCTTTGTTCTCTGCTGGTTGAGCCTCACTCCCAGTGAGCAGGATCTGGCATGAACACCAGTACATAATTTTGTGATGTCTTTGCATTTCAGACACTTTCATTACAGGTGGAAGGAAAAAGTCAGGTGACTGAAACTTCCCAGTATAGATGGGATTAAAATGTATGTGTGAAATATATTCCCAGTGGAGAGGAAGCTACTTTTCACATTGGACAAACTCCAGTCTACTTTTTGCTTTTTGTGTGACTTGTTTGCAGAAATTTCCCAGTGGATTGGAATTTTAGGCTGGGAGAACTGAGGCCAGGATAAGCTGATGATTTCCAGAAACATCCTGAAACCTCTGCAGGAAGATCTACCAGCTGTTAATTGTGTGAACAATAATAAATTACATTAAAGATGATGGTGGCTATGCTTCATAAGTGGAAGAATTGCCATAGTGCATGGCCCTGAGTTGTTCATGAAATTCTTCTATAGCCAGAAGATCAGTAGGTGTTCAGCTATGGCCTTCTGGGGGGAGGCACAGAAAAAAGGTCCTGGGTTGCTAAAGAGCTGCTGGCTATGAGAGATGATTCAAGGATCTCCTGCCTTGGCTTTAAATAAGTTGTCCTTTTCTCTAGCCAGCCTGGGATGTCTGTCACCTGTGCTGAGTGTCCTTCCCTCTGTGGTTAGTCTCTGTCCTTTGCAGAGGGAGTTCCACTCTGTGCTGCCCTGCAAGGACTCACAGTTCCTCTTGGTCAGTGAGGGTGTAAACCACCCCCATCACACTACAGCAAAACCTGCCCCGCCCCAGCACTGTCCTGTGAGTCTCTGCCTCCTGTGCTGTGGGGCTGGGTGAGGTGGTGAGAGAAAGCCATGCTTGTGGTGCCTGGGTCTGAGAGCATCTCATGTTTCGATGAGGGTTATGTTGTGAGAACAATGCAATGCACTGCTTAGGTGTGTCTCACCATGTTTTGTCTTTCCTAGGGCTGCTACACTGTGATCCTGAACTCCTTCGAGACCTACGTGTACCTTGCAGGAGCCCTTGCCATCGGAGTGTTGGCTATTGAGGTACTTTCTGTTGTCTGACTATAAGGAAAGCAGTGTCAGTAGATGTCCAGCAGCAAGGCAGGCAGGCAGGTGCTCCCCCTTGCCAGGGGAAGGTGCTCTGGCAAAGTGCGAGAAGGTCATCAACTTGTGGTTTTAATTGCCTGGAAAGAGATGGGTGCTTCTTGATCCTTTGACACGAAAAGGCAAGGAAATAGCTGGTGCCACAGGCCTGCAGTGCCACCTTGTGCTAGGCCAGCCACAGAGCTTGTGCCCTGCCATGCTGACCACAGGGGTTTCAGGACACAACGCTTGCCCCGGGCCCCGCACTCTCACTGCCCTCATTGCAGCAGCACCCCAAAGCTGACTGATCTGTCACTTGGTTAACATGTTCAAACTCTGCCTTTGCTTTAGAAACTTCTATTTAGAGCTTGAAACTGTATTGGCTACAGAGCACCTCCACTGCCCTGCATTACTACCTGGCGCTTTAGTGACATTTCTGAGCAACAGGCATGATATTAGCCCAGAAGTGATGTCCCTGTGGCATTGCAGGGGAAAGGCTAGGTGCTTTTGCAGTCCCTTGTCTTTTTCAAAGGAGACAGACCTGGGCAGAGAGCCCCAGCAGCCTCTGGCAAAGTCTGTGCTGTGCCCATCCCAGGCAGTGGGAACGATGTACAGAGCAGGGATTGAGGAACCTGCTTGCTGTGACACTATTTGGGAATGAAACAAGGCTGCTGCTCTAGCCACTAACAGTTTGAACAGGGCGGGGGAGGAAGATGGGGGCATGGCATGGGGAGGTATGGGGAGCAGGGGAAAGAAGGGAAGGATGCCTTAAGGAAAAAAAGTTTTGCCACAGCCTCCCCTGGGTGATGAGAAGGGTACCCCTCACTGCATCACTGATCGCTGGTCATGGGGGTGGTCCCAGGGCTTTGCTAATCTTATGGAAAATGCAGCTGACTCTTATGGTTCTCTGTTTTGTTTTGCCCTCTTCTTCCCCCACCTCTTCCCAGCTGTTCGCCATGATCTTTGCTATGTGTCTCTTTCGAGGGATCCAGTAAGAAGTGGCCCATGGACCACCATGTTCCCCACATGCTCAGAAGAAAGAAGGAAAATCAGAAGAAACAAAACCTGAAAACACCCAAAAAACTTTATTTTTTTCTAAAATGGGATAGGGAGGGGGAAAAAAAGAAAAAGAAAAAAAAGAGGGTTGTAATATATGAATGACCAAAAGGATTGTACTTCAGGGGCTGGAACTTTGAGGTGATGTGCACTACACTGTACACCGGACCCTTGCCCAGAGCCACCCACAGCAGCTGTGGAGCAGGAGCCCAGCGCAGCCGATTGCACTAGAGACTGATGGAGCCAGTGGAGGGGGCGTGGGAGGATGAGCACAACTGCCTCTTCCACAGGCCTGAGCCTACCAAGCACGACTTCATCATGCTTTATAGACAGCAAAGGACTGAAAAACAGACACACAAGGGACTGGATAAGGCAACAGGTTGGCCTTGATTGTCCAGGTGGGTTTGAAACAAGTGGTGGTGGCTCATCTAGGTAGGTAGTCATTGTTTGCGTGATTCTGGCTTTAATTTCCAGCCACAGAATGAAAACACATTCTTCAGTGGAAGCTTTGCCCTTGTCTCATGAAACTTGTCTGAGAACTCAAGCACTTCAGTGAGGCTTGCTTTTCTCCAGAGCCCCAAGCAGGGGCAGCATGATCTAACTTGGCAATGGGACTCAGCTAAGGCTGGCTGAGGGTCTAGAGTTTGGTGCCTACCTTTCTGTTTTTACTAAGATTTATTGTTCATTGTTGTGAAAGAGACCAAATTGTTCCCTGCTGTGTTCCCATCCCCTGGGAAAAATAATGTTCCAGTCACGAATCACTGAGCTGCTGCCTTCCTCAGGAGGGGAGGATAGAATCTTTAATTCTTGTCAGCCTTTGCCTTTCCCTTGATACTTGCAAAAAATTGTTTGTGGTGCTCTGTTAGTATAAATATTTGCAGTGGTTCCTACATCATTTTCAGCCCTAAGGGGAGGTCCAGTCATGGTGCTGGATGGAAGAAGCTTAGGTTTGTCAACCACTCCTATGCCATTTGCCGGGAACAGTCTGTTGGCATCATTTCTGCTCAGAGAATTTCCCCTGAGATTCTCTCATGGGCTCATGATGAAAGTAATCATCAAGTCAGAATTGTTTTAGTTGAAGAGTGTTTCCTCCCTTGAGATAGTTTGTTATTTAACTAACATGTCATCTACTCAATCATTTGGAAGTGAACTTGAGAAAGATGCCTGGGACTGGACCTTAGTCAGAGATTAAGCTGGAGCTTCTGAGGCCCAGGCAGGCTCTAAGAGCCCAGTGTGCAGCCAAACTGCTCCAGCTGCTGCCCCAGTGATCATGGATATCAACTCAGGCATGTTGCTGGTTTCTCTTCTCTGGAATCATCACCCTCTGTTGCCTTAATTGTTCATCTATTCACTCTGACCCCAAATTCATTTTACCTGGGGGAAGACAGAAAGGGCTGTGGTTTCTCATTTAGCTTAGGTCTTTTTACAGATTTTATAGGCTCAGATTATGTTAGCACTTTTATATAGGCTCAAATCAGCTCTTCTGAAAGCTGTAATCTCTGCCAAGGAGCCAAGCAGTAACCTCATGCCCTGGCTTCCCAGCAGCAGGAGGTACGTCCTCTGGCTGTTCCCTTACACCCCTGGGGCTGCGTCCCTTTTGCTCTCCCAATGGCACTGCACAGACTACAGGCAAGGAAGAAAAGCAGCAGAAAGCCTGGGCCACAATTGACAAAGATCCTGGCTAAATATCCAAGTTGGGAAATCAAGATACTAAGGAACAGGAAGGAGGCATTAGAAGCTTTTCCAAGCTTCATTTGAGAACAACAATTTATTCACCAGCAGGATAGGGCTGGGCAGGTAGAGCTGCAGACCCCCCCTGCTGCAGTCAGCATATTCCAGCAATGAAAGAGGCAGCCAGGGCTGCTGAGCAGCCCCAGATGTTGCATTAAACTTTGTGAAAAGCTATTCTGAACTATTTCCCTCTGGACTTTTTTGTAATGAGGCATTTTAGCATTAAATTCTAGTCTGTTGTTTAATAAAGGAAAAGAGTTTGGTTAGCCAAAACCCAGCAGTATTTGTACTGGACAGCAGGTGCTGCACTTAAGATAAGAAATATCTGCTGCATCTACTAGTCTCATAGGAAATGGGCCGAGCAAAAGGTGAGCTTATCTGTTCTACTTCTGCCTCAGGAGTTGGTATCAGTTACTGTTCTGGGAGAGCAAATCCCAGGGAAAGAACTGAACTGTCAGAAGAGACAGTAATTTGGCTGGAGGTTATTGAGAGAAGTAGAACTACCTCCCCCAGTCTCCAGTTTTTTTCTTGGTTTATTATGCCGAGTCCTCAGGTCAGAGCCTGGAAGGCAAATACCCTCCTTTGTGCACAGTGGGTGGTTTAAAGGAAAAGGGGGAAAAAAGCCTTTAAGCCTTTTTCTGGCACTGGTGGCATGGGAGGGAGGAAAAACTGTCAGAGCTGGGGGAACCAGACCAAAGCAGCCAGAGCACTAAGTACTGAATATACACACCTGAAGTAGCATCTCTACTGGCTTGTTCTCTTTGGCTTTCCTAGTTCCGTACTCAGTGCTTTGTCTGGTTTTAGCTTTCTCATTTCCCTCTCTCCCAAATGGTAGCCCCCGTATCTTCAAAAGGATCTCCTCTTCATCTGTTATCCTGGGCTGTGCACAGCTGTTTCTCCTCTCTTACCTTGTCTGATCCCTAAATGCTCTTTGCTGGGTGAAGACTTCAAATCCTCTCTGTAGGCTGGCTCACATGCCACTTGAAACATAGCTCAAAAACCCAGCAAAGGCCAGGCAGCACATTCTAAACAAGAACTGGAGATGGTTGTACTGATACATGCAAGTCTGACAGGACCTGTGGTAGTTGGTAACATGAAAAAAGAATTTCCCTCAGGGGAATTTAATGAACTAGCAACCCCAGAAAGCAGACTCCCACTGTATGGCAAAGCATGTAAATTTGTTGGTTTTGTCCCTTGGTTGTGTGGCTGCCCCCTCTGTTGTACAGTAGTTTTCATAACTGTAGGCAGGAAAAGCAATTGTATTTTTATATTTGTTTTTAACAGCTCTGGTGAATAGTTTGGGGTCAGGGGCTAAAGGTAAAGTTGCTGCTCGATGGAGAGCTCTGGGCAGGCTAGAGACCAGACAGAGCTGCTGTGCTGCTGCCTCCTTTGCTGTAGCACTGTGACCCTGGCCCAAGCACCTTGGATGGAGTAGGAGAGAGGAGCCTGTGCTTGTGAGCCCACAGCCCCTCTCAGTATCCCTGCCTCCCGGCTGTTATTTAAGCTCAAATGACTGTCACGAATGCCTGGGAAAAGGGCTGGCGTGTGAAATAATGTTTGAAATCTATTTTAAAAAACTGTAAATGTACTTTTTATTAGATAGTGGAGCTAATTTATCCTGTATTCCCTACTGTAATGCTTTTTTATATTGAAAGGAATTTTTTTTTTGGTAATATAAACCAGAACACAAGCCTGAAGCACTCTGTGCACGTTTTTTTGTGTGCATTTCTTAAAAAAAAACAAAACAAAAAAACAAAACAAAAAACCAAACCAAAATAAAAGATATTGTGACAGTGAAGTGAAACAGCTTTAATTTTCACTATTTGCTTGGTGTTCAGTACAGTCACTTTCTTACCATAGGAGAAATAAACTCAAGTACAGCAGCTAAAATGAGGTATAAATTGAAGTGTCCCATTCTCCCCTGCACCACCCCTCTGCCCCCACCCCCCCCCACGTAAAAACCCTTGATCAGAAAGGAGAGGCCAGCTTAGCACAGACAGAGCCTCTCCTTTGTCACCAGCTCCAGTTTGCCAGATACCGGTTAGGCATAAATAAGGTGATGTAGGAAGTTATGTGAATGATGAGCTTTCTTCACCCTCCAAAGTGAGGGCTCTGCAAATGCAAGGGTTTGGGTTCATCCCTGGCAGAGAAAGGGGGTCAGCCTTAAGTCCTGGCCTGTGCCTGCTTGGAGCATAACCCTCTGTGGAACAAACTCCCAGCCCTGCACAGCACTGTACAAATGCAAGTACTTCACTGCAATCTCCCTTGGGAATGACACCAGTCCAAAGCCTCTCTCACAGTATAACAGATAAGGAAACAGAGGCTTGTGGAGACAAGTTCTTTTTTTTTCCTCAGATCACTAGCAAAACCTGAGGTGATGCCTCAGGCTTTTGATCCCAAATTATGCACTCAACTGCCACATTCAGCTGTGATGCCAGCACTTCTGTCATTAGGGACACAGTTCTGTACCAAATTTTTCAGCATCCTCCTTCCTTTTCTCATTCACAACCGAGTGAAGGCAATCAGGTACAGTGGGTTTCTGGCAGTGCTGCAGATGCTGTGCCTGGGCTTCATCCTCAAGCCACCCTGAGAAACACCCTCCTAGACTTCCCAGTGCTACTCATTCACCACCTCCAAAGGGCCTGGTCGTGTTTCTCCTGCCACACCTTGCTGATGAGAAGGGACATGCCAGGGACCACAACTTAGTTGTAGGAGAGGTGTAGAGACCCAATCCATTTCCAGAATTTCTACATGGTCCATTTATAGCAAGATGGAGCAAGAAGCATCAAAATAAAACAACTTCTTCCATCTCTCCACTTTAAGGACTAGGTACCAAGTAGTATGAAATCTTTTAAGTGGCAACTCCCCCAGTCTTTGTTCTATGTTGGAGCAGAAATAGCCATTAACTGGCAAACCTAGAAGTAGCTATTTCAAGTCTTTCAAAGGCAGCTACTAAGCAGGGGAGCAGAGGAATCTGATCTCACCTAATTTAAAGCTACTCTGGAAAGCTGTAACTGCTTCCCCCACCCTCCCACACCTGATTTAACCATCAAGAAGTCTTTGGAGAACTACTCTCACATAACACAGTAACTCATTTGTCTCACTTATGGGATGATATTTTAAGGTACACTAATCAAAACAGAATCATAACTAAGTTCATAGGACCTGTGGCCAACACAGATGGGAGGCAGCATTAAGAAGACCCTTCATTTCCTTCTTCTGCGAGATTGCTTTTGCTGTGGTAAGTTTTACCTGTCTGTCCCAGAAACATAATTTCTCCCCTCCCCCCCCAAACCAACCATCAGTCTGTGTATACATTCATGTGACGCCCCAAAACACAAAGAATCAAGCTTCACATACCTACACCAACAACTACAGCCAAAGTGCCACACTGAGGCCATTGCACCTGCCCATGCAGGTGATGCACAGGGTGAGAGCAACAGCCACAGCTTGCCGTGCTCCAGCTCCCACACACAGTGCCACTTGGTCTAATTTCTGATACTTTCCAGCCTGCATTTGATCATTACCTGCCTCACAAGGAAAATGTTTCCCTCTGAGAGCCCAATTCTTCCACCTGAACAGGAACACTCCTCTTAATTAAAAGTTTTAGTTGCTCAGTATAATTTTTGGACATGCTGAAAGCAGCTTGACAAGCGTGTATTCTTGGGAGGCTCCAGAATTCAGCCTGCTGTTGGATGTTGCCTCTCCACTTGACCTACTTCTTAGGCAAGAAACTAAGTTATAGTTGTGATGTTTCCACTATTCTTACCTGACAGATATTTTGCATGGCCAGTAAGTACAATGCACACAGTGTCCCAAGCTTATGCAGCTGCTTCTAAATGCCAAAAGCACTAACACAACATACAATAACTACCCACTACCTTCTTCTAACTCTACTAAGATATTAAATAGCAATAGCCATAGATCCCAGTCTCACCAGTGGCTTGAGGGTTGTTGTTCACACAAGCAGTTCTGTTTGCATGGGCATCTTTCTACTGGGATTTTGGAACATCAGCTCTATTACAGGGCATGCTCTGATCCAGTCAACAGTAGTGCAGGAGTAAGAAGTCCATATCCTGTACACGGACCTTCTGGCTTTAGTCCCATAGAGAATAAATCGCCACCTCTAATTGTGGACAAGGATAATCCACAAGGAAAGCGCCAGGAAGTAGGGCAGCCAATGCTGTTAAAGCACAGGAGGTGTTGAAGAAACTGCCTGGTGAGTACTAAAGCGCATTTAGTCCAGCCTTGACAGAACCAGGAAAGGCAATGATGCCTTATGCTCCACTCCTTGCTGTTTTTCATCCCAGTTAAATACCTTAATGCTACAAACTTTGGTCCTCTCTTCTCCAGGTCAGAAGAGATGTGATACCTGCATATCAGCAGAGTTGGAACATCATCTCCCACAGCCATCTCTAGAGGTTGCTCCCTGACACAAGCATCTGTACTGATGCTCGCTCTGCTCTTTCTAGTGCTAGCCTCAACAGCACTCCAGCCCCTGCTTAACTAAAACATTAGATGCTACCTCACACCCATCTCTGCTACTACCATCAGTAAAGCTGCAACTGTAAGAACTGTTTCAGGGTGAAGGGGATAGGACCCCAGCCTACAAACTTAATGAAACACAAGCAAGGGGATGTCTTTGTGCTCAATGGGCTATTTCCAATAGCTTTCTTCACTTCTCCCATCTTGTGGTTCAAGCTGCCCCACTGTTCCCAGTCCTGTCCCTTTAGTGGGAACAGACAAAGGTTCTCCCTCTTTTTTTGGTGTATCTCCTGCCAAGCTCTGCACAGCATTCGGTGCAAAACTATGAACTACGCAAAAATGCACCTCTGGCAGCAAGGAAAGAAGAGCTGTTTGCACAGCACTGAACTTGACCCCATCCAGCCCCCTGCTACCTAGACAATCAGTACTTGCTAAAAGGGGAATGGGCTGTACACGTGGGCATACACTCCATCAGGCAGCTGCAAGGCTTACCAAGTAGAGTAGCTGAGTCCTTCATTGGTTGTCTTACTGCCCTGTCTCCTCGGGCATTTGGTTTCAATATGCTGGCCTTATTTTGTGCTTTGTTCCATCGGGTTCAGAGCCTGTGATCCCATTGGCCAGTTCCTCTCAGGAAACTGACCTTTTTTCCCTGAGCCTGCCAGGCCTACACACTTCCCTGAGCCTTCCTCCTGCTGGTCCTCACCTCCTGCAGAGAGGCTGGGGGGTCCCGCCCGACACTGCTCCCCCCCATTTCCAGCTGGCAACGCCACCAGCACCGGGTTGCACACTGATTCATGCCGGTAAAGAAGGAAACTACTTTAGAACCAAAAGGGACTAATTAAAAATAATAATAAAAAAAAGTTATAATTATAATGCAAAATTACCGACACAAACTCCCCCCTCCCACCCTTCCCATAACAAAAAAGCCCAGGAATTAGACTTTCTTGGGACGACGTCCAACTTGGTAATAATAATAAATGCTGATGATGATGAAGAGGGCTCGGCTGACCAGGAGGAGCACGGCACCCGTAGCTATCCGGCTACTCTCAGCCAGGGAGACAGTGGTAACTGGAGGAAAAGGAAAGAGACAAGGCGGAGGTTGGTGATGCAAAACCACAAATGAACAAATAGCACAAAGCTGTTTTCTGCTGCCCTCTAACGCAGTGTCTTGGCAAGAGCTGCTGAGCCTTGTGAGTGCAGGAGCTTTCAGCACAGGCTCACTCACATGCACAGTGAATCCATGGTGCAGGCTCTTCACTTGCTTGATTTTACAGCCTTGCAGCCAGTCACAAACCCCAGAGCTCTCACTTACAGAAACCCTCCTTTAAAGGCAGCCCAACATTTAGGCGGCCACAGCCTGAAATGATCACTTGAGCAGACGCGAGTTTCCATCATGCTCAAGTGTTAAATGTGGGAGCCGCATCTTCCCAAGTTTGCTTTGTGGCTTGAACACTTCAGTGCTGAAAAACATTTCTCAACTTTAGGAGCATCTGCAAAACATGCACAGTCCACACACACTGCATCCATCGAACATGTCTCTTTTCTGGCTACCAACACATAGCCCATATCTAAAGCAGCATCACAGTTCATGAGTTACCAGTACACACACACACAAGAACCCCCTTCTTTGTTAAATATAGATAAGCTCCCTAGAAACAAGCTAAACTGTTATTCTCCATTTTGGTAAGACTGAACATCTCCCTTTTTATGTAGGTTGCTACAGTCTTTTCTTGTCAGACCCTGCATGTAGGCAGCCCGTTCCATCAAACATGAGTGCTGGCTGTGAAGGCCAGGACGTCTTCAGGGAGAAAAATAAATAAATAGTCAGAGGGCAATGTTTCACCCTTCAGTGAGCAGCCCAGAGCAGAAGCTGCTCCATGTCGTTAGAAAAGGGAGAGCGGCTGGCTGGGAAGATGCTCCAACACTACTGACGCCGCTGCCCTGCCCACCGCAGACCCCGCTCCCCGCCCGGCGGGCACGCAGCCTTCGCATCCTTCTCCTCTGGAGCCCGCGGGCACTCACCCAAGAACTGCACGGCGAAGTAGCAGGCCTCGGCCAGCAGGCTCCAGCGGATGATGGCCTTCTCGGCGGTGTACAGGGCGTTCCACAGGATGAGCGCGATGCCTGCGAGGGATAGCGCGGCGAGGTGCCCGAGGGCCGGGGCGGCAGCGGGACGGGGCACCGCGCCCTCCCTCCCTGTGCCCGCACACGCCCCGCCCGCCGCTGCGGCGCTTCTCGGCAGCCCCGCGCGGTGCCGCTGCAGGACGACGGTCCGTTTTCCTTCCCAAGCCATTTCTCCAAGCTCCCCTCACCTTCTTGTCCTTTGCCCCCTACCTCCTGCCTCCCTCCTTGGATGCTGCCGCCTGCCGCATCTCCCCTCCTGCACCCAGCCTCAGCCCGCTCCCCCTGTCTCAGTCCAGCACCCCTCGCCTAGCCCAGCTGCAGGCTCCTTTTGCTGGCGTACATGGGGTGCTTCCCTAGGTATTCAGAGAATGCACAGACCTTTTTATCCTACCTGCAGCAAGCCTGAATCCATGCTAGGAAAAAGCAGCAGTAGCCAAGCTTTTCAAAATACACCTCAGCAATTTCTTTGCTAACAGCAGATATTCCGGGTCTCTACCTGCAGCTGGCTGGCTGGGGATGACTTTGTGCCCTCCTACCCTTTTGGCTTCCTGTCCCCTTACTCTACAGCAGCCACATGCCCCAGGACAATGGCACGGCACTCACTGAGGAGGGCTCCTCCATAGAGCCGGATGGGAGTCTTGCTGCTCACCGATTCCTCCTCGAAGATGGCATTAAAGAGCTGGTCTGGGAAAGCAAGGGCCTGGCAGAGGCAAGAGAGAGACTCAACAGCCTGCACTGACCAGGGCCACCAAAATGTGTCCTCTTAGGCAGCAAGTGCTCCACCACCACACCTTCCTGGGATTGGAGCCACTGGCCAGGAAACTGGAAATTAAGGAATGCAAGAAATATCATTGTGTCAGCTATGGGCTGCATGGATGGTTTCTATGGCCTAGGCTGCCATGCCGTGTATGACCCTGACTATGAAAACAAACTCTGGGGATGGCAACAAACTGCCAAGGACACTGCTGGAAAAGCCCATTACTGAGACAATGGGTGCAAAGGCCTCACAGGGGAAAATGGTTGCTGCTAAAGGCAGAGGAAAAAGATAAATGCCAGGGGCTAAAGAGCCGTGTTGGGGCACCCTTTGGCAGTCAGGAGGTGGCAGAACCCAGGACCACATCCCTCACTCACCATGATGGCGACCCCAGAAAACATGACGGCGGAAACCAGCTGCCAGACCCTGTATGAGAGGGAAGACAGAGGACCCAGTGTGAGCTCAGAGGTGACCCCATCACTCATACTTCACAAAGCATTTCTGTCTTCCTGCCCCTTCATCAGCCTTCATCCTTCCCCCCTGCACAACTGAGGCAGCCTGGAGCCTCCCATGGAAGGATTCAGCTTTCCACATCCCACTAGCTTCAGCCTCAGCATGCACACCAGTTTTGCTGCTGGAACAGTGCAAACTCCCCCTCACCCAAGCAAAGGAGGGAGGTAACCCCGCCAAGAGGATGGTGCAGAGCAGGGTCCCCACAGGACACACCACCTGTCACACAGGAGACCAGGAACTTCTCCAGCCCCACACAGTCCTTATAGTTCCCAGCACATGCTATGAGAAAAGAAGTTCCAGGCCTTGGGCTGATTTATGGGAGAAGAAGGCAGAACTGGTCTGATCCTACAGCCTCCAAGAGCTCCTGCAGGGAGCAGCGATGCTGGTGTAGCTGCAGAGCTGGTGTCAGAAGCCAGAGCTGTCAGGGATGCTGTGACCAAGGGCCCTCAGATGACCCAGCTTCAAAGTGATCCAATATCTTACCTGAGCCCCAGTGGTTCCCGAACAGCAAACTTGATCTCATTTCCCAGTACTTGGCTAATCTGCAATTTAAACGAAGGGCACAGAGTCACTGAGAAGATTCTTCCCCAGTCTTAAGGCAGCATTTGCAGCCCAAAACCACATACCCAACTCCATGTGGGAGTTTATCTCTAAGAAAGCTGGAAGGAGGAGGAGGACAAGGGATTCATCTGTGACCCCTTGGTCCCAATACCTGCCCAAGGTTACTTTGATTTCCATCAGGAGCCGTAGCCTCTATTGCTTCCTTACTGGGATCAGCCACCTGCAGGGTGGGGCAGGGTCAACATTAACTCTTGTCTCCTCTTACCTATGTAAGAAGGGAACTGACTTCTCACACACATCACCTGTGTGTCACATCCTGATGGAGCACCTTTGGGGTCTCACAGCATCTGTCCTGCTCTCATGTCCACAATGCCCAGAGCAATGCCCAGCTGTGACTACCCCAAACCATGAGGATGGGCAAACCACGTGGGTGGGAAGACCAGATAGACCAGCAACAGGGAAAAGTACTGGTGGACCCTTCAGTTGCAGAGAGCTCTGTGCTGCTCCCCACCCACAGGCAGGAACCAGGCAATCCCCTGCCAGCAAGTTCTCCACAGAGCACTGGGGACAGTGTGGAGACACTGGGGGCTCATGTGGGGCACACCCTTGTCCTCCAGCTCTGGTGTATCAGTTGAACAGGTTGGTTGTTAGCAATTCAGGCCTCTTTTAAGAGGCACTGCTTAAACTGCTGCTCCAATGTCCAGGCCACTGGCTGGCAGACATTGATGGTGCCATGGTCCTACAGCACCAGCTCCAAATTAGCTCATGGGTGTCTCAAAAATACAATGTCAGGACTGAGTTAAGGAAGCTTGAGGGCAGAGCTCACCCTATTATGACTAAAAGCAATGTTGGGCAGCTCCTGTTCACCCAAGCACAGCCCATCACTGCTCAAAGGTAGCATTGCTTGTGCCACCACAGCCTTCATCTTTCCCTTTAGAGGAGCCTTATGGAGTTGGGAGCCTGCTTTTGCCAAAGTGGATGCAGAAACTAGATTCTAAAAAATCTCCACACCACCTTGGTTTGCCCAGCAGAAGGTCTCTTTTCCATCGTTACTGCAGGCTTTCCTCTCCTCTGGCCTCACCTTTGAGCGATGGACCTCGCCGTCGTCATCCTCTCCGCCGACCCCCAGGATCTTGCGTGTCTTCAGCCTGCTCACCAGGTCTGTCTGGCTGTGCTTCTTCATCAGCGGCGGGGGCTGCTTGGCCGCCATGGTGGTGGCCCTCCACCACCAAGTCCTGGCTGCGAGGTGGCACAAGGAGGGGCAGGAAGCGGCTCTGCCGTCACATGAAATTTCACGAGGTTTGACAGAAAAAAAAAAGCCACCACAGCCACAAACTCTTTCTGTTAGGCTGGCAGATGGCTCCTCATTGTAATGGGGCAGGGAGCCCTGGGAACAAGGCCCGGCCCCAGCTACGGATAGCTCATCTCAGGCTGATCCTGCCATCACTGGGATCTGCCATGGGAAGAAAGAAAAAAACCAGAACAGCACGGCTTTAGTGTGGGAATTTAGTTATAAATGCTTTTGACCTACAAACGATAATCTGGTCTATCCTGGCATGAGGCAGTGCCCAACAGTACCTCTTTGCTGTTTCCCAGATTAGGGGAATTAAATGCTTCTCAGACTAGGGGAATTAAAGTTATTAAGTGATGCTTTGCCTTTTGTCCTTTCCCATGCAATACATCACATCCTTCAGCTGCCATTTCAGGCCAAAACGCAAACAAGTCTCAGGTATGTATTTGTGTCCCACCCACCTCAGATGTTGCAACCCCCGTGTTATGCCAGAAAATATCAGCCCGTGAACAGCAAGAAGCTAGAGGCATGAATTCCCTTGAAGATACATTGCTTTCTGGGAAACAGAAGATGATGGCAACTAGAAACTACAAATACTGCCTGGGATAAGTAAAGACAAAGGCAACTGACAGAACCTGTGATGGAAAAGATAACTTCTGCCTTGGCATGGTGGTATAAAGGTAGAGGTGTTAAGTTCCATGAAATCACTCTATATCACCCCACAATTGTAAAACCCTAGGAACCCTCAGTTTAGAAAGCCTTTCCTTCCAATTTATCTTCATTTCATCTTGGTTCAGCTGAATACAACCCCCTTTTCCCATTTGCTGCTTCACCCTCCCAGAGCTCTACAGACAAATGCCCCCAGGCACCAGGCAAAGCTAATCCAGCCCAAGCAAGCATCAGGCTCAAGCACCAGCAGCCCCATGCCCCAGCCCAGCCTGCCTACAGCTGCCCCAGGAGGAGACAATCTATGCTTATCTCTAAGTATTTCAGCAGTCTTCGGGGAGTAATGAAATGAGGTGGCAGTTATTTTGGCACTGTGCATGCAAATGTGGTCTCACTGCCTTGCAAGGGATTTCCCCTCTCGAAGGAAAACCCTTCTCTGCGGTGGTTCAGACAAGAACAGCCAGTCATGTCTGTAAGTGCCCAACATAACTCTGTAGGGCAAAGTTAAGAGGTCTTGCAGGGACAGTGCAAAAGGTGACTCCCATGATTTAATTAGACCCTTTCAGACAAAATGCTTTTCAGTGAGCCAGTTCAGCTACTGAGTGCTTCTTTTGGATTGCAGGGGGGTTTGTTTGGATGTGTTTTCTTGCTCTTATTACACTGAATGACTACGCCCAGGTTCCTGGAAAGGCAGCACAGAGACAGGTGCAGCAGTCAGGGTCTAGAAGTATTTCAGAAGTGGTACAATGGAAAACAACCACTCAGGAGGAAGGTAGAAGCTGTATATTCATGCCTACCCTCAAGCATAAGGCAGGAAGCTCAAATGGAGGCTGACAGTAGGAGAGTTTGAAAGATTTATCATGTCTAGAATTTGCCAACCCAAACTGTCACAATAAATTGTTTGTACTCAAATCTAGATAATCTGCACACAAAATCCACCCCAAAGCCAGAGTGATACATTAAAAAGAAAAGCTTGACCCCTTTAATTTCCTTTACTACAGTTTTTGCAGTTCTCTCTGCTCCTGTCTGACCCAGACTCACAAGGTTGGATGATGAGCAGTTTTCCACCAAAACTGTTGAAACCAGAGAAGACGTGTTGCTGTCTATTTCTAGTCCAGTATTTTCTGATCAAAGTTATCCATTCCAATCCTGAAGCAACACACCTCTGGTGAGCACTCCTCTCTCTCACTCTGAGCCTGAGGTCCACTCTGAGGCTATCCCACAGCCCTCATACAGCCCAAAGCAGCTTCTGGAACACGGGGAAGACAATCCCAAACGAACGGCTGACACATGATGCCCCAGTACGCCAGGCTGTCAGGAGGACTCTCACACCCCTGTAAAAGTGCTGAGTACCTATTTGGCCACTCTCCCTCCCCTGCATGCTTTGGTGAGGAAAAATCTGCAGAGCACCTTAGCAGCAGCATCCTACTGGCTCTTCTCAGGGATAAGAGACCTAGAGGCTTGCTGGTCTTGATAGGACTTGGGGTGCTGAGTGTGCTGGCCATGCCAGTCTGGCACTTCTGCATTTCTTGCCAGGGAAAGCCTGCTGCCCACATCTCCTGCTCTGGCCCTGTGGTAAAAAATGCCAGAGGAAGGGAAGGTGGAATGGGGGAAAAAGAAAAAAAGGGAGGAAAAAGGGGGGGGCAAGGCAAAAAGAGGAGAGG
>JAWWES010000168.1:22253370-22370655 GCA_035583135.1 Lophotriccus pileatus
AGAAGGCAAAAAGAGGAGAGGAGAAGGCAAAAAGAGGAGAGGAGAAGGCAAAAAGAGGAGAGGAGAAGGCAAAAAGAGGAGAGGAGAAGGCAAAAAGAACTTCTCCTGAGGGCAAGAAGCAAAGAACGTGGTAGGAGTTGAAGGGGGAACTCCATGACTCACCAAGGAAGGCTCAACTGAACAGCTTTGTGATTACAGAGGCAGTTTTGCAACTGACCCAAGGCCAAAAGATCCAAATTTGCCTTCATTAGTTGTCTCGACAGTTGCTTTCAGGGCAGGAGTTGGTGGAAATTTATCCCCATCATCATTAGTACTGCTCTCCCATTAAGAGTTTCCACTAATTTGTGGTAAACCACTGGCCAAGAGCCAGGACAACACAGGCCAGACACAAATGCCAATAAAACAATCACTGGAGGCAATTCTGGTACATAAACCCACACCCCTACAGCACTAAGCACAGCTATGGCATGGTCCTGCAGCCAGTCCCACATCTCATTACCTGCATTGTCCAGAGACAGAGCCAGCCTAACGAATACTATTAATGGATAATGAGCTAACGAATGCATTAGCGCTAATTCAGTGACATTCAGATAGAAGGTGCTGAAGATTTGAAAACATTATACTTACATTAATGTATCCTGACACACTGACAATTTAGAGGATGGTTTCTATGAGCCTGTGAGTTTTCAAAGGTAAACCTCCACCTTCTCCTTCTCCTGCAATTCTCTCCTCCTTAATCCTTTTTCCAAGCATCCCAGGGGCTGCGCAGATCAATCACCATAAACAGGCAATTCCTACTCCCTGGCACAGCTCTCTGTGTTGGACAGCGCCCACATGCAGCTGAAAGAGGGGGTTTTCCTCTTAAATCCCTTTTCTTCACAGACTCCTTTCAATTTCTGCTCCCTTGCTCAGCTGTTCAGCATACTGCACTCAATTTTGATAGCTACTGCTTAGTGGTGCAAAGAAACCTCACTGGTGCCATGCTAATGATAGCTCAATCTCTCCCCACCTCCACAGCTCTTCCCCCAGCATCTCTGCTTCCCTCCCAGTGTCTGGAGAGGAGAGCTCTGCAGTGTGGGAGACAGGAGACTCAACTGCACACGCAATGGTGCTGCAGCAGCCGGAGCTTCGCGCCCGTCACGGGAGGTGAGAGAGGGGAACCAGACCCCATTTCTGCAGGCACCTGAAACTGACTGCCTACAGCCTTGGCAAGTCAAGGCCAAGCTGCAGATGGGTTGTGTCCTTCCTGCCTGGGAGGACATGGCTCCTCAGGGCCCTGAAGACAAGGATGCTGCCTACTGCTCAGCTGGATATTGTTTCAATGGCACTGCCATCCACGGTGCAGCCTTTGACCTGACCAAGAAGGGCTGCTTGATTTAAAGAGGTGGCATTACAGAACATCTTGCTCCAGGGGTTTGAAGGCACTTCCAATCTGCAAGCAGAGGAAGAGACAACAAACCAGAGTCAAGCCAGGACAATGAGTTAAAGGTTTATACATTTAAACTTGACACAAGTTTGTTCAGCTCTACCATGTTCAGGCCAGGGAGAGGAGTCTTGCTGTTGTGTTTTAGATTTCCCAAGTCAATACACCTGAGACAATATCTTGGGTCCACTTTGATTTGTTGTGCCTAAGAATGAACCAAGAAGGTGCAGTGGATGTATGTCCTTTGTGACAGCTTAGCAGGGCACTTGCCATGCCTAAGTATCTTCCATGGGCCACAGGCTGAGAACCGACAGTAAGTATAAAGCACTGGCAGTGTCCTTTTACAATACTGGAGTACCCCTGGGAGCACCCTGGCAGAGCCCAAGGGAGTTCTCCAGCACTGCAGCAGCACAAAGGGGTATGCACATGAGAGGGGCACCCACCATGGCAGCTGTGCTGTACCTGGCCCTCACAGATGGGCTGATGCCCCCAGCATTTCTCTTGCAAGGGTCTAGCAGCTGTAGTGGACTTGCTCAGCTCTTCTGGTATTTCTCCAGGCTGTGGCGCTTCCATCTGTTTTCTGGTGAGGACAGTACCAAGTCCACAGCAGCTGCTATGGACCCCATACCTAGTCAACCACAGAGCCATCAAGAAAGCCTGGGCTCAAACACATGGGCAGGGCAAAGAGAGGAGGCAGTGGGAACAAGCAGATTAAGGACAAGATGCACACACCTACCAAGTACCTCGTCTCTTGCAAACACTAGGCTGTTGCCTAATTGAATAGAATCCAAGATTCTCCCTCCCCTCCCCCGCCATGTGAAGGTTCAGTCTGCTCACTTTTTACATGCATAAAATCTCTTGGTAAACAACCTCAGACACTGCAGGACTCTGAAATCCTGAGGGATGAGGCAAATCCCCTGTGTCTAACCCAACATTACACCTGAGAAACACTAAACATCTTCATTCATCCTATCCAAATGGCCTAACAAAAGTTTCCCCAAGAAGCCCTTGGTGGAGCAGACCCTGAGAACTCCCCATATCCCATGTAAGTACTAAGTTACAGCTATATTCATGATGTATTTCTGCAACTGCACATCCTAAACCCACGGTGAATGTACCAGCTCCCTGTCTAGATTCCTGTCAAGCGTGGAGATTTAGATGATTAGGACCTCTCTGCCACCAGCCAGCTGGGAATGAAACTTGATCAAGCCAAAAATAACCTGATGCTCAGGCAGTAAAAACAATTAGCACTCAGCCATCACAGCAGCAGAATGCAGCTGCTGCTCCTGCTCAGTCTGGCACAGTCTGTACACCTAAACACCAGGGATACTTCAGATTTGACACCTGTAACAAGCCAGGTACACAGGACTCTATTCCCACATAAACACCAGCCCTTTCTGCCCAGACAGCTCTTTGCAAAACCAGCAGGAAACACCTCTTGCTCATCTCCAACTCTGCCACAGCCCTGCTACTTCCTTAAGCAACTCTAAGAGGCACAGGGACACTGTCCTCCCTAGGGAACACCTACAAACCTAGGCAGTAGATCTCCTGCCCCTACACACGCTGAAAATGCAAAGCAAGATCCTTAGGTCAAAGGACAACTTCACTGGGTGCCTCCAGATCACCTCCCACAGACAAAACCCAAACCACCTGCAATGCTCAAGAGCCTCAGGCACATCTAAAGCTCACCCTTCAGGCTGGACATGCCCCATGGCCAGATGCCCTCCAAAGCTGCTTGTGAGACGTGCAGAGCTGCCCACAGCCACCACTCACAAGGCAGCAGCACCCAGTGCCCACAGCAGCTCCGGCAATCCCAAAATGCAATAGATACAGCCAGCATCACCCCTCAGCAGGGAAAAATGAGGTCTCTACAGCCTGCTGGGGAGAAAACAGTTAACTCATGTTGCCTCCTCCGTCATCACTGCATGCAGAAAGGGACATGCAAAGTCTGCTCAGGCCTTTCCAGGCAACCTTTTCTCTGACCACTTTAGGGCTGCATCTCCCAACCAGGCTCAGCACCTCACCTTCCTCCATACTGCTCTTCTGCAGCACCTGGGCACGGCAACTCATGCCCCCAAGCTCCCTGTGGCCATAAAAGCATCCTGTCCCAAGAATCACCACTCTCAGGGACCAAGCCATAGTGAGAGGTATGGCTCAGCTCCAGAATTTTATTGCCCATAGGTTTCAAATTTCCTTCAGCAGGGACCACAGGAAAGTTTCTTTCCATGTCACAGGATGTGTTATATAGCAATCAAAACCCGTAAAGTGCTCAGTTTCCCCAGAACACGATAAAAAAGCTCTGTTGCTCTACTAGTTTTTCAAACAGGAGCTATAATTAAACACAGCAACCACACTCCTGCCGGCCTGCCAACCACCACCTGCAGCAACGCACCAACCCCTCCATGCCCTGGCAGCACCTCAGGGGAGAAAGGCTTGTTCGCCTCTCGCAGCAGCTGGCAGGGCAGCCTGTGACATGCTGAATGTGCTCAGTAAAGTGCCCTGCACAGCTGTGGTGACCGGCACAGCAAGCAGGACACCCCACAGGTGTCCACCTGAACACCTGGTCCCACTGCCCTGGCTCAGCGAGCTCCCAGCACAGGGGACAAACAGACCTCACCTTTCATTCACCCAGTGCATACACACACTCCACACCAAGTGCAAGCCCAGCCTCGCTACCCTGCCTTCTCAAGTAGCTCATCCCTTACTGTTGAGGTGTGTTTTGGCTGCAAATACAAAGGAGGCAAAGTACAATCAGCAAAGTACAATGAGCTGCTTCAGTGGTGGCCATCTGTATTATTTACATAAAGTCTACCTCCTCCATCACCCTCCTCCCTCTGAGCCCAGCCAACCACAGCAATCCATCACCCCAAAGCTGTCCTTGCTCGGGCAGCCACCTCCCAGCCTCAGCCCACAGCCTGCACCCAGCCCCTCGCTGTCCCAACAGATGGCCACAACCAAGCAGTTATGTTTCCCAGGATGCTGAGAGGATGGAGAGAGAGAGAGGCAAGCAGGACATACTAGGATCAGGTGCTGTTTTTCTTTAAGGGCATTAAAAGAGGAGAATTCCTCTTTGATTCCCAGCTGGCTTAGACAGGTGTTTGTGAGAGACAGTCCCAGAAGCTTAGCAGGCCATCTGTCCTACAGATGATTTCTACTGGGAAACATTAGAAGGAAAAACCCATATGCACAGACAGAAAAACACACACACATGTAAAAAAAAAAAAGAAAAAACCCAAACAAAAAAAAAAAACCTAAACCACCAAGTAAATTAACCCCTGCTACTGAAAAAGAGCAGCTTAAAAAGTTAGGAAAGCCCTTCAACCAAACAGAGCAATAAAGGTTGGTTTTACAGAAAATCTGATGCAACTCTGCATTTCATCTCCTCTGCCTCACACCTGAAGCACGACACAGGCTCAAAGGAGCTCTATGGAAAGTAACCCTGGGACCACAGAGAAGCCCATACATGTGTTCCTTACTCACAACACTGCTGAATAGCAGATCTTCACAGTAAAATGGGGCTTCTTGCACCTCTTCTCCCAACACCCTCAAACCTCCCCAGATTTTCTTCCCACTGTGCCCCTAAGGACCTGATAAGAGCCTTTCATAAAAACTCCAGGAAGCTGATGCTCTTTATTCCCAACAATTCCTAACACCTCTATCCCTTTCCAGAACTCAAAGGAAAATTGTAAGAAACTGTATTTTGGGAGATTAAGTCCCCTGAGCCACACACAAACAGAACAGCCCTCTGTATACTGTCACTGAAATGGTGATTTCAAACCCATTCTTGACAGATTTCCTCCCCAAAGATGACGGATCTACACCTCCAGCAACATTAGTTCTCTATCTGCAGCCCGGGAACTTACCCAGCACAATGCAACTACTGTGATTTATACACTACCAACATGTCTACAACCACGAAAGGGAAGATTAAATGAGTCTATGCCACTCCAGCACCCCAAAAGCAGACTGCCAAGCTGTTTCATGAGCAAACTTGCAGCCCCAGCTTGAGAACAACTCCTGCAGGACACACCAGCAGCAGCAGATTTTTTTTCTTCCATTTGTATAGAAAACAAAGGGTTTCTCATCTCCATAGTCTCTCATGATATGACCAGATGTGCAGTCTAGGCACACACACACAATGGGGAGAAAAAAGGGCAGACGAATAAATTTGCATTAAGCAGGGGAGATTGCCTTTTGGTCTAGCCAGGATATTTCCTGAGTTCCAGGCACATAAACACTCACAGGACTCACACCTTTAGTTGTGCAAGCAACAAAATTTGCTACTATGACACCCAAGTCCTGTAAATCAGGCCTGATACAAAATGGCCTAAGTGACTAGCAGCCAACAGCTGAGCTGTCAACAACTCTGTCTTACAGAGTATTTCCATAGTATACAATTACATCCACATCCTGTAAGAGTATGTTAATTACATAAATTTATAAATATAAACAAGTTGTATATATATAAATATAAATAATATTTATAAATAATAACAAGATGTAGATTAGCAAATTAAGCATATATAAATATATAAATAAAAGACATGGGTTGATTTATGTAGACTTACTTTGGGACCTGCTGCATGATGAGGATCTTTTGACTGGTTAGTGAACAGAGTTCAGACCACCAGACCAGCCAAGTATGCTGGCATTCACCTATATTTTGGTCTCAGGGGGAGAGGAGCAGCTTGTCCCAGACTCCTTTCTGGGAGATATCAGTGAGAGCCTTGACTCCTGCTTCTGGGTTAACCATTTACTGCCCTAGAGACTGATATCACCTAATATCTCTGAGCCTTGGACTACCACCCTACACATCACTTGGACCCATCACTGCAGCCCAGGAACAAATCATATCATCAGGATCATCATATCATCATCAGGAACAAATCATTCTCATATCCTCCCTAAACAATTCACCAATGTTAAGCTCTGCTCATTCACACACAATTACAACTCCAGGTTTATCACTGCTTCATGGCTCCTTAGACACAAAATAAGCCCAGACACGCAGACAAGGTCGGGAAGTTGCTTAGCAAACACACAATAGAGAAGTCCTCCCAACAACACACATACTTGGTAGCCTATCCCAAAGTGGCAAAAAGCTCCCTCTGACACCTTAGCAGTTTCTATAGCAACAGGTTGCTGCTAAAAATGTTAGATGCAAAATTCCTCATGTTGGGCAAACAGTAGCTAGAAGGACAGATTTAAAACAAGAAAACTTCTAAATAGCTGCTGCCAGAGCTAGCACAGGGTCTGCTAATTCACAAGGTGGTGGTGAAACAACTTAAAAGAAACTCCTAACCCAACTCCCGCTGGCTGGACAGCACATGGTGCTCAGGGCCATGTCTGTGGAGCACTGTCTAGCAGCATCCCCCAGACTTACAGCATCCCCCAGAAAGAGGTGGAGCCAACATATTCCTCTCTCCTGCAAGCAAGCACTTGGAAGTGAAACCAGCTGTTTATAGCTGGTTTCACTTCAGCGCAGCACCCTGAGTAGGAAGCCTGAAAGCCAAAATATTAGATTATAGGTTTGGCAGTGCTGCTGCTTCTTCATGAAATCAAAGCTGTGTCATTCAACCTCTGAGGCCTCAGTCTTCCCAATATATGAAAAGTAATTGTACCACAGAAGTTCGTATGGCTCACACACAGCAGGTAAAACATTTCAAAGGCAGCAGCCCAGGCACTGTACACGTGCAGCATTCAGTTCATTACACACAACACGTCAGAGGCAGAAACGCCCTTCCTAGACTGAGTAACTACCAGCTCAGCATGACATAATTTTTTTCTGTCTGTCTTCATGCTCTGCTGGTGGGAGAAAGCACTGTGTATACCTTGGGGTGAACTTCACACTGATACTCTCTTCACACACACCAGAAGTTCTTGGAAGATTCTTTTGTTCAGATTAAACCCTTATGCATAAAATCAAAGCAGCCACAGCTCAGCTGCAGCTGCACAGAGAAGGGAGGTGGAAAGAAGCCCACCACACTACCAAAAAGCGACTGCATTTGTCTGTGTGGTTCTCAAGTCAGTGTCCTGAAGAACCCACAGGCTTTCCTCACGAATGTCACACCCACCCCCCAGGAACTCACACCAACCTGACTTTGCTTTTATGTGCCGCTGAGTCAGGGGAAAACTCTCTACACACACAAATGTATGTGTATGTGCACATGTTTGTTTATGCATGAGCTGTCAACCCCTGAATTATGCACAGATCAACAAGGCTCTTTGAATTCCCTGACTGTGAAGTGCGTGACATTTAATCTCAACCTTCCTTTTGAATTTCATAATGTGCATTATCAGCAATGGCTATTCAGCACACAAGTACCCTTTAGAAAGCTTTCAAAAGAAAAAGGAACTAATATAGAGGAGATTGAAAGAGACAATGTCTCCGATGCGTGACAGGTTCTCTGGCTTCCACAAAAGGCCAATATATGTGTACTGTGAGGATCACTCAGGGACAGTCTGTGCCCAGCCCAGAATAAAAGCATTTCATGGGCAGCGAGAGTGAGGTTTGGAAGTGTGAACTATAGCATGAACCTCTACGTCTCACCTCCCTCTTTTTGGCTCCCTGGGAAATAGGCAAGGCGAGCCAAGCCCCAGAGGTGTCTATTATAGGACAAGATGCCTCATCTCCTGCAGTGGTTTACCTCTCTCCATACACGGGAGGAGCATAGATGATGAGAGAGACTAGGTTTTTGATTGCTTTTATGTGGATGGACAAGATTCTTGATCCTCACAGTCAGCTTTTCGCTACCTGATCCTAGGCAAACACTGTATCCTTTTTGCCCATCTGACAGCACTAAGGGGCACTTTGAGATTATTAATAAAACTAGACAGCCACATGCAAGGAAAGGGGTTCCTTCTCTTCTACTGAGTATGGAGATGCTATGTGCTAAGCAGTTCTTATCAGTCACAGCCGCAGAGGATCCACATCTGCCTAAGGAACTAAAGAAAGATTTCTCTTTTTAAGCAGAGAGGAGGCAAAGGGATGGACACCAGTACGTGGCATTGAGTAACCTTGGGGACAGCGGATATCTGAAAAGGACTGAGAGGTCCCAGAGTCAAGAACCTCCCTCCCCATCTTGCCTGGCACATGCAAGAGAAGTCTTAAGAAAGAAAGGATAAAGATAGTACTGACTAGTCCTTCTCCCTATCTTTGTTTCACTCCTCTACCCCGGGACAAGGAGGCAACAGAGACATTCAGGAAGCCAAATGGTAGCAGCACCAGCGCTGACAAATCAAGGTCTCAAGCAACCATGGAAAACACAGCATTGCCAGATGTCCCATCTCTACTATCAAGGGTTGCTGAAGGACCTTCCCTTCTTTCTACAACTTTAAGTCTCAAGACACTTGGATACAAGTTCCAGTAATATCAGGATCATTCATCAGCATTATGTGTATATACACACACGGTGCTTTGCTTTGCATGTGTGTATATACACCTCTCAGTTGGCAAGCATACAGCACAGCCTCCTGCTTAGAAGAGCTCATGACATAGGAGTGTCACCATTATCTTACCTGAAATGTCATTCTCATGCAGCAGTGGCCCTGGGGGTTACAGGGCTAGCCTCTTTGTCCCCATGTACTTGGCAAGCACCAGTGACAGGAACTCAATTTGCATGGTGATGTGATGAAGAGAATAAATTGGGTGGAGGGAATAAGCTCATCTGCTTTATTATTCCTCCATCCATTAACCCTCAATGCATTCTACTTGTCCATGAACAGTGGACGTTTACACATCATGGAAGGGGTTGGCTGAACTCGTGATGTACAGCAGCTGGGTTTTTTTCAGACAAGGCAAGAACACATTCATACACCCCAAGGAGCAAACGGGTGCACTGGGCAGGACAATAGGGCAGGAGGGTGGTAGGATGCACTATAGGTGCCTGCTGTTCAGAAGCACACCGACCATGGTGGTAGTGGATCAAGGGTTGGACCTGATGATCTCAGAGATCCTTTCCAACCTGGCTGATTCTGTGATTCTATGAAATCTGTGGCTAGCACTTACAGAGACTCCACCAGCAATGCTGATATTAAAGACAGCTCTATTTTATGCTCACTTACCATGAAAACAACCTGGGAATGCACAGACAAATGATCTAAATTCTTCCGTCCTGCTCAGTGTAATCTTTGACTCCTAGCAGATTTTCACTTTCTGTGGAGCAACGTTTAGGTGCTCTTTATTGCTATTACGCAGCTTCTAGAGAAACTTTTTTTCCTAGGCCACAAAGGTAAAATGTTGGTGAAAAGCCAATACCACCTCACTCCCCTGGACTCAATATTGCAGTTTTTGAGTTTCCCTCTCCCTCCTGCAAGGAGGTTCAAACTCACATTTCTACCTACTTGGAATACACCAAACATTTAACACAAATGGCATGCCAGGCAGCTAAAATTAAATGTCCAACAGAAAGACTAAGAGGGACGTAAACCCATGGATCTTTAGAATACCTCGTTTCTTCAGAAAATAGCCTGCTTCCTGGAGCTCCTGTTAAGACCGGCGATACAGCCCTATTTTCATAACACCATCCTTCCTGAGGGCTCTGTACAATGCAGCAGAGTGTCTGCACCCAGGCTGTACTCAAGCCATCACCCATGCCTCTCTCACAGCTTTGCAGCAACACTGTACAAAGGAGCAAATGCACCCAGTCCCTAGCTGGGCGCATTTCGTGCACAGCAAGGCAGGGCCAGACAGCCAGGAAGGCTGAATTAAAGACACCTTCTTGGCCATCTGGAAGGATCATAGCTGATCTCAGGGAACTGCCTGCTCTTTGTCACAGTCATCTCCATCTACAGTGGCCCTAGCTGTAAGCCCAGATTGAAACTGCAGTGCCCAACAAAGGTTGGAATGATTTTAGCAATGGGATTCCTGAACTTCCAGCTGGAAGAGCTTCTCAGGTCTTTCCATGACCACAGACATCCGACACTGGAGGTTTGTGTTTCACTCATAAGGTGGCACCACTACAACAGAATGCTTCTGCTGCCATCGTGGTTATTGAATGAACTCGTACTCAGACAAAAACACCATCTGAGTCACCCACAGAGTTTCCTGAAGACTTGTGGGTTTTCTGTAGGTCTCTTGTTTGGCTGCTGACACAGGCCCCAAACTGTTTACTTTCTCAACCCAGACAGGATATAGCTAAAAACACGAGGGCTGCAAGCCTTTGTGTGCTGCTCTGCCTGCACCTGCCCTGCTGGGCCGACCATTTGAAGTTCTGCTGCCTGATTTTAATATGAAAAGGAAACATTTCTGTCTGCTTTGCAGTGGCAAGCAGCTGCAAAGGGGACTACGAACTAATCTCTCTCTAAAACACAGAATCCCTTCAAACAAATAAATAATCAGGCTGGCAATGGCCAGTATTATCTGACACTCCTCTGTGCACATCTCCTGCTACATTAACTCATAGTGCTAACACCACTCCCCAGGAGACTGGACTATCTAACCACTGATTTATTTCTAATTGCTTTTCTCCCCATGCTCTCTTCGGTGCCTTTGATTTAAAATATGTTAATCCAAATCCCTAACAAAAACTTCTAGGAAACTGCAGCAATGGAGCTAGCTACCAGTTCCTGTGCTCAGGCTTCTGATTTTGGACCCACAGGTTCAGAAAGTGACTATACGGTTTCTGACCACCAATATCAGCAGAAGCTGCTCCCCTCTAGCACTAAACCCAGATACAATTGTTCTGATCACTTCCCTGTTTTGGTGACAGATCCCCTTTCCCCATAACCACAGCAGCAGTCAGTATAAATCTGGACTAGAACTTTCTTACACACTCTGGCTCCTTGACTTTGTCCTCTAAGATGACTTGGGTAAGGGTCCAACCAAGTTCTGATACAGATGAGTCAGGTGCAGCCTAGGCAAGGATCTCCCTGTCAAAACCAATGCACAAAGATGCTCAATAAGTTGCTATTTTGCATACACAGGGATAGAAAGACACTTAGAGATTTAGCTAACTGGAACACACACCTGCTACCCAGAAAGAGGATGAGAGACTTGTGCATATTGTGAAACACAGAAGGAAAGTTTGCCACTGGGGTTTTACCAGAGCCCTGGGAGGCAGGGCTGTGGGGCCAGCACTGCATGCTAGGCCATCCAGTAAGACCATCTCCAAGCCTCATCCTCTCAATCTGTCATCCAGGGGCAGCCACACTAACTAGGACCACAGACAGACACTGAAACACACTGAGATGCATTAAGCCTTGCAGATGACAGAAAGCTTCACAAACAGAAGAAACCCAAGGCCAGAGATTGATTTGTCATTTCCCTTCATGTCTAAACCAACAAAAATGTCTTTGGTTACAGCTAGATTTCTTTGAGTACATCTTTTAGTATCTTGAGCAAGAACTCTTCAAATATGGAATGAATTCATGCTAACCTATGATCTCCAGGACAGAACCAAACTCATATTTTCCAAGGGAAGGCAGAAAGCAATGTGAACAGGGAACACCTGGTCACCTCTTAAGTGTTGTTTTTCCTGGTCTGGAAAAGGTCCCAATGTATTTGGGGGCCAGCATCGGGTCTTTTCCTGCCGAGACTTGTTTTCACATTCCTACGTCAAAAATACAAAACCCAGAAGATCTACTTTCTATAAATAATGTCCCAATAGTGCCAAGGTCACCAAGCCATTCCCTCTGGCACCAGGCCAGAAGCAGAACATAAACAATCTCAACATCTTTCTGATTCACGTGTGCTTTTTTCCTGTGCCAAGGGAAAGCTTGAAACCAAAAACACAGCGCTAAGAAGACAGCCCCATTTCATGCACAGATGAGCCCCCAACTCCACCCAGGTCAACATTCAGCCTCCTGGGCAGCCTGTTGGGAAGGCAGCCCATCCTGCCTGCATCAGAAGGAGATATTCTTTATGTTCCAACAGCATTTAGCAGTTCTCATTAGAATTTTGGATACTTACTGGATGAAGACCAAGCACACACACAGGAAAGAACAATTCATGATCCAAACAGCTCAAACTGATGCTTGTAACCAGCATGTGCTACCATCCCTCCCAGCCCCTACTATTCAGCATGCTGACCTTCAGTGAACACCAGCTGCAGATGTAAACTCCAGGCATTCTGCACACTTCAGCACTTGATGCTCATTGAGAACAAAAGAAAAACATTTTCCTTTGGATTAGGCCCCAGCCTCCAAGCAGCTCCAAATGGACAGAAAACCCCAGGGCAGCCGTTTATTCTGCCACAGATCAATGGCCAGCCCAAGCCTCGCCTTGATGTACTTCTCTGGAGATGCTCTTGTGCTCGCATCTCTACAATAAAACCTCACCATAGACCCACAAGCAGAAAGGATCAATTTCTCTTGAGACTGCGTGGCAGACATTGCCTTCTCAGCCTCCTGGCTGGGACAACCACCTACCCAGAGAAGAGCTCCCTTGACCTCGCTCTGCACTGCAGTCAAAGAATGAGAACGCACAGACACATTCTAAAGCAACCAAGTCCTACATTTCCCAGCTGCCATCAGTATCCAGCCCTTCCCTGCTGAGGTTACCAGGACACCACAAGTTCATGGGGTCCCTCGCACACCACTATGCATGCATCAGGTGTATTTATGCAACCCAGCTGAGATATGGCTAGGGCTAGTTGAGGTGCCTTCATTTTGAGTCTTAGGAGCTAGTTTATTTTGGGGCTTAGCCAAAACCTTTCTAAGAAAACTTCCTCCCTGGGGCAACTCCCCTGCTCACAGGGTAACTACTGTTTATTTGCTTTAAAATCACTTTTCTCATGCACAGGCCCTGAATGTCATTATTCAGCAGACTCTGCTATAGTACAGATAGAATTAGTTACTGAACAAGTTATTTATGCCAAATCCAGAACAGACACTGCTCTTGCATACTCTGTAGTTTCTCATGGCTCAGCTGTGCTGGTGGTAGCCCTAATGTCAACAAGGCTTTGGTTGCTGCTGGCATTTATAACTCCCAGCCTTTGCGGACAGAGGAGATTAAATGGTACCCATTTAATCACTTGCAGCTCGGGCTTTGCTGGTACTCACTCTCAGCAGCTGCAAGAGGGACAGGGACATTGCTACAGTAAGGGAAAGGCTCGATGGACTACAAGCAGCATTGAGGCAGAGCAAGAAGCAGGCACTGAATAAAATGCTGCTTCTGGCTCAGCCTGGTTTGCTCAGTTGGAATTGTGCTCAACTGGAAAGCCTAAGAGCTGCTGCTGCTCTAGACAGAGCAGTGCACCTGCTCAGCTGGGACAGCCAGACACTGCAAGTGGCACGGCAGACATCTCAGCATGCAGGAATGTGCTAGCTCAGGCAGGGATGCAGATCCTGCTGAGAGCCAGCTCACCTCACATTCCCCTCTGTGATGGCAAGGCGTCTGTCCCGTCTCCCTCCTGCATCGCAGCTCTCTCACCCTGTCCCTCTCCCTCCACCGCCAGCCCAAGCACCACCCCGCCTACTATTGCCAAGCCCTCCTTGCAGCCAGAGCTCCCCAACACACCTACAAGGCTACAACCATCCCAAGGGAGCACAGCTGTGTCAGCTTCCCTCATCCCACTCCGAGGCACTGCTCAGCCATTGAGGCTGACCTCCTAGCCTATGTAGTGGTCAGCACACAGCCTTCCCCTTCAGGTACCTGAGGTACTCATCTGGGGACCGTGTCCTGTGATTCTTCCCGAGCATGAATAAAAGGATGGGGCACTTTCAGGAAAGAAGCGACATCGGACCCCAGCCTTTGAGTGGAGTGACAGCCAGGAGAAAGCCCTCGCCACAAAGTCAAGTGACCGCCTGCGCATCAGCTCGCAGGGCGGCACGGCTACTGTTCCTCCAACGCCCCGGGGTAACCTGCCACTCTCCCACCAGGATGCAGCGCTCCACCACCTCTTGCTCCACCTATCTCACCCGGACCAGGCACGGCCAGGACAGAGACCGTCCCATCGCAGCCATGCGCAGCCAGCACAAAGGTTGATCCCTCTCCAGCCGCCCCTGTCCGTCCATCAGTCCCATCGGTCCGTTCACCCATCCCTCCCCCGTCCGCGATGACTCCCGACTGGGACTGGGGGCCGGCTGCCAGCAGCGGGCTCTCCCGCGGGGGGGCACGGCCGCAGCGGGGTCCGCGCCCCCGATCCCCGAGACTCCGTGGGGCGCCGGGGAAAGCCCGCGGCGCGGAGGGACGCGCACTCACCGCCCTAGCGCAGGTCCCGGCGGCGGCGCGGGGAGCTCCCGAGGGCTCGGCGCGGCTGCCCCATGGGCAGAGCGGTGCGGGGGCGGCCGGCGGCGCCCGCAGCCCGCAGGCGGCCAGACTGAGCCCGGCCCCGCGCGGCGCCGCCTTTACCGCGCCCGCCCGCCCCGCCCGCGCCGGCCCACGGCGGGCGGGACCCGCCGCCACCGCCCGACGGGGCGGCCCCGCCGACCGGCCCCGCACCGGATCCGGGCACCCCCGGCCAACAGCCTGCCCGGGCAGGGCGCTTGTCGGGTTACCTGCGGGCTACGCTGGGGTTCCGTGTGCCTTATGTGCGGGATATGCGCACGGGCCATGCGTGGGAACAAAGAGCAGCGTCCAGGGGCTGGGCTCCTGGGACGGAAGGAGGGGCGGGGGCACCCATGGAAATAAGCCCGCATCTGGGAACAACAAAAGGCATCTATCCCAGTCCTTCTCTGCGATACAAATGGGGCCTCGATCGTGCTGGTCACGGGCGCGTGGTTTCGAGGACTGCTTTACAATTCCCTGCGAAAGGCAAAAGGGAATAAACGTGGGCGCAGGGGAACACATATTTTTTCCAAGTGAGTTGGTGCCGGGGAAGAACCTGGCTCTCCGTGTACACAGAGCTGCAGGGCCAGCTACCACCGCCAGTCTCGCCAGAACCTGTCCTGGAGTGAGGCTCACCTCACCAAGTCCCTCTGGAGGGATGCTCGGAGACCAAATCGGGCGTGCCGGCATTTTAATGTTGCAGTTGGCTTAGACCAGATGAGATTTTAATGAAAGACAGGGACAGCAAGGTTAACGGCAAACATCAGGGCAATTAGCACACGGAGGGGTGGTATCGGAGCTGACGGCAGCTCAATACCTGTCCAGATGCAGCTCCTTGGTTTTTCAAGGGAGGTTTCTGATGTGTTTGTTTGACTCAGCTCGTTTCACGGATCCAGTTTGAAGCTATAGAGGAGAATGCGTGAGGGAAAGGGAGACAGAAGTACAGAGAGATGGGATCGAGTGGGAACCTTTGAACTCCCTTTAACCCCATGGACAAACCCTAAATAGGGAACCACATCCTAAAACGTACAGTGTGATGAGGTCATTAAAAATACAAGAGTGTCCTTTGAGAAACTGAAGGCTCATCCACTGGGAACTGTGCTGAAATGTCTCATTTCACAGATGCCAAGTAATGAATCTTTGGGAAACAGAACATTTCTTCAGAAGAAATATCGGGCATTTCAGTGTCTGGTTTTGCTACATAACAGGGGGAAGAAAGATGAATATTTTATATTTAAAAAAAATATCCAAGTATCAAAACAAATTCAGTCCTGTCTTGGAGCTAGTCAAACATTTTACTGTGATAAAGTTCAAAATTTTCGTTGTGCTTGTGCCAGAACATGTACAAGAGATGAAATATTATACGTACTCCATCTGGGCTTTGTGGCACTGAAATATGATAATGAAATACAAAAGCACACAGAGCAAAATGAGAAGGCAAAGCCGAAACAATCATGTTTTACATTATTGAGATGAAATAACTATGATATTGTCAAACAAGGTAAGTCAAAATATGTCATGCTGGCTTTTTTAAAGAGAAATTTGCATTCACGGAGATATCTTAGAATTGTTTCAAAGAACTAATGAACAGTTTTCCAAGGATAGCTCAGGCTGCTGCATCAGGGTAAGAGTTTCAGAAGTAGTACACGTTTATTTTCAATGTTCGTCATTCAAGCGTTTGTCACCTGATGTCACAAGGAGCTCTGGGGTTATATCTGGCACACATAAATGTGCTTTTGAAAATATTACCCTCAGCCAAGATTTGATTTCATAAATGAGAGCCAGATGCCTTTTCTAGTAGCTGCTCTTTTCGGGACTGCACATATCTCCTACCCACCCACCTACCTTTTCCTCATTCAGCAGCCTGGGTCAAGCCTTTGTCCTCCCTGCTGAGTGTTTCAATGGCAGGACAACTGCCACAAGACGTGCTCTCAGCTCTGCCCCTCTCCCCTTTCTCTTTGATGCTGTATCATCAGAGTGGATTGTCACAGCGTTACTACTGGTCTGCTCGACCACATTTCATAAGTAACCTCGGGCTTTCTTGTGTATTTTTTTCGGCTCCCCCAGCAACAGCCAGATGGATGGGTGCAGGCAGATGTCTCCTGTGACTCCTTGCAGGCAGGCGTGGGGTGCGACACAGCTCACAGGAGGGATCAACAGCTTTCTGCAGCAGGAGGCACTTGTGAGAAGATGTACAAAAGGCAGCAGCTAGTCTAGGGGAGGCTTTCACCTGCGCTGCACTGGAACATTACAGGGGTCTAAGAAGTCTTTAGTTTCCTTCACGGCAGCTTTAGTACATGCACAATCAAAGCTTCGCTGCAGCATCTCTAGCAGGCACCAGTGGCTTGGGGCTGACACTGACATGCAGCGTTGTACTGCAGGACCAAGGAAATCAAGTGGTTCACAGTCACCAGCTCACAGTGTCCCAGGAGCTTCGACTGAGGCACTTAATCAGGCGAGAGAGAAGGAGGGATGGAAAGCAAACTCCAAGCTGTGGGCCCTGGGGAAGACCAGGATGGAGGCGTTGCAAACCAGAGCAGGGAGGAGGGGAGTAGGGAGAGGGCTGCACTTGCCACTGGCATATGTATGATCCAGCCAGAGCCTGGTGTTTGGATGAAAGAGAAAAAGCAAAGGAAAAATTTGTGAACTATCCCCAGGAATGTCCTGCACTTGCTGAGGGTCTGTGGACAAACACAGTGATTCACAGAGAGTGGGACAGAGAGGGCTGGGGGCTCAGAGGTTCCCAGGCAGCAGGAGGAAAGAGAGAGGTGGATCCAGAGTGCCTCCCAAGCAGCACTCATGAATATCTGGCAGAGGAGCATCTGCAAAGAAGAAGGGTCTAGCAGCCTCCCCCCGCTGTGAGGGAGAAAACCTTTTGTATAGATCAAAGGCACATCAGAGCCCTCTTTTTTGCAGTCCTGGGCTGGAGAAGCAGCAGCCTGCTTTCTGTGTCTCCAAATAGGACATTCTGTTAAACATGATGCCTCTGAAATGTGCTAAGGCAGATACATCAGTAGGATTTGTTATATGCAGTGTTGAACACATTAAAATACATGCTGAGAGGATGCAAGGCAGGAGGATAGAGTGCAGAGACTCGGTTCTGTTAGACTGTGTGTGGAGCAAGCCCCCGCGGTACTGACAGGGAGGATTTGTTTTTTCCCTAAGGAATGCTGAATCGTCATTTCTCTCCCAGGTCAGCTGGAAACATGGAGAGGGCAGGTAAAGCCGGTGGGTGGCACTGCCTCCTGCTCTTCCCTGGGGGCCTAGCCTCTTCTGTCATCCTCTCACAGAGAGCAATGCCTGGTAATACCCCTGAAGGGTATGAGTGGGTGAGTCCTGTCTGTGAGAAACCAGGGACAATGTTATGGAGAGACAATAGAGAGAGAGCAGGCTGCTGTGAGGGGCCAGAGCTGGCAGTGAGATGTGCTGCTTCCTCAGGTGTCCCCTCCTGGGCTCTGGCAGATGAAGGTGGTTCCTGCCCAATGGGCTGGAGGCTGCAGCCATCCTCAAGCAAGCCTACGCAGCACCCGGTGGGTGCAGAGCTGCTTTATTTAGGTACATTAGCAAAGCATCGGGTGGAAGGATCAAATTGTTTTGTGGAAGGGACTTGGGGAGGACAGCACGTCCTTCTCAGCCTGGGGAAGGGAGACAGCAAGTGGCATACAGCAGGCAGCTGCCTGCAACTGTGAAACAGCTGAAATAATCAATACTCTGTAGATTAATCTGGGTTTTTTATTAGCACCTCTCACAGCTCTGGCCATCTGTCCCCTGGTGTCCACTGGGTGTGAGCCCTGCTCACACAGGTGCTGTGAGACAGTGTGTGCTATTTGGGCTAGGATCATTTCTCATGAGAGAAACTAATTCTGCCCCTGAGGTTGGGCTGGGAGGTGGAGATGGTGATGCAACACTTTCTTCACGAGGAACAGGGCACAAGCTGCTTTAAGAGCAGGGCAGCCTTTTTGTCTTGGAAGGGAAGCACTGAGATCTGGTGCAGGGTCTGTGTCCCCAGGCTGCTCTTTGAGGGTGCTGCATCGTCAGATGGACAGGCTTGCAGGGCAAAAAAGCTGTTTGTAAAATTGTGTTTTCTGATCTGTGAAAAGTGGCAAGGCCTAGAAAGAGGAAAAAGTAGGTTCTGTATGGGCATGGGTTTTTCATTCTTCTTTCAAGGAAATCTCAAAAACTGTTGTTTTAGGACAAGGCATTCTGATTCAGGTCATACAAAGGGTTGCATTTGAACCTCTGTCTTTTAAGCAGCATAAGACATACTCAATGTCTTTTTAGGAGATAAAAACACCAAACCCCTCAAACAAACCAAAACACAAAAATTAAAGTCATCAAACTATTTTCAGAGTGTCATCTGAAGGAGCTGGAAGGAGTCTGTGTGTACCTGGGTGGCACTGAAAGGGGCTCCAGTGCCTGCATGAAGCTCCTGCAGAGGCTTTGTTATCTCAGCAGGTTGGGCATAGACTCCATCGTCTGTAAAAGAAAGTCACGTCAGAACAGAGCAGTATTTTTTTCCCTCTTCTTGCCCCTCAGTGGCCTCCCACACCCTTCTGGATTGCCACCCTTGCTTTCAGAATTCTGCGATGCTTTCACTGTTACTCTGTAGCTGCTTTTACCCCCACTTCCTCACCTCATCAACTGAGCTCCCATGGCCATCCATGTGAGTCCTTTTTTCAGTCCTTTTATGCTGAGCAGCTGAGATTGTCTTGTTGTCCCAGTAGCACGTTGACGTAGTTGTTGACTTCAGTTTTCACCCTTTAGGTTGTCATTGTCTCACACTAGGAAATACTTCCCACTGTTTCCTTTGAAAGATGGTACAGAAAATATGCTGAGTGGTAGATCTCTAAAGTGTAAGATCAGGGGAGGTGATTTAGACTATGTAGTCCAAACTCCTCTGCCCATGACAGCTTCTTGAATTTCATCTAGTTAGAGCTGTATGGAGTGTGACAACCTGTGCTTCTCTTTGGCCATAGCATACTTCCACAAAGGCAGCCAGGACTAGATTTTACCATAAAGCTACTTTGCAGCAGTTACATCCCTGAATGTGGAAGGCCTCAACACACAGGGACAAACCGAAACAGTTGGACTCTGTGTCTCAACCCACAGGCCACTTCACCTTGCCTTCCCTACACAGCCTTCCAGAAGGTGCATGTGTGGCAGGGGCAAGGGCCATTCTGTTGTGCATGTCCTATAGGCACCATCTTGAAACGAACAGCAAGTCTACAGGGTGGGCAGAGCCTCCCACGGGACACAAAACCCTGGTGGGACAGGCTATTGAGTGCCTCTCCCATTCCAAAACTTGTGATGTTTAATTAGCCTCATGGAAAAAAACACGTCTAATTTTGCATTGGAGTTTCCTTGGCATCCATATGTGGCTACTAGCAGTTTCTGTACCCTGTATGGTTGGCTTAAAGCACATCTGGAAGCAAGGGGTGACATGCTGACCTCAACAGTGCTGTGCTTGTGGTAGTGGAGCAAATATTACAGAATCCCAGAATCCCAGAACATACTGAGTTGGAACTCACAGGACCATCCCCAAGAGTCACACCATGTACCTGAGCATATTCTCCAAATGCTTCTTGAACTCAGCCAGGCTTGGTGCTGTGACCACTTCCCTGGGGAGCCTGTTCCACTGCCCAAACACCCTTTGGGGAAGAACCTCTTTCTAATATCCAGCCTAAACCTCCTCTGACACAACTTCAGGCCATTCCCTTGGGTCCTGTTACTGGTCACCACAGAGAAGAGATCAGTGCCTGCCTCACAAAGAAGTTGTAGATGGCAGTAAGGTCTCCCCTCAGTCTCCTCCAGGCTGAACAGACCAAGTGACCTCAGCCACTCCTCATATGGCTTCCCCCCTCTAGACTCTTCACTGTCTTCACTGCCCTCCTTTGGATGCTCTCTAATACCTTAATATATTTCTTGTATTGTGTTGATCAAAACTGAACACAGCATTCAAGGTGAGGCCACACCAGTGCAGGGCAGAGCGGGACAATCACCTCCCTCGACCAGCTGGCGATGCTTTGCCTGATGCACCCAGGACATGGTACAGGTGGAGCAGTTGTGTTGGACAGGGTATAATTTAAAACTGTTGCACCTCAAAGTTTATCCATGTTTTCTTCTTCATGGGCATTTTTTTTTGGCAGCAGGCAAGTCTTTTCCTTAACCCTAGGCTTCTGTATCTAAAAGTCCTACATTCATTTTCACAGGGAGATGCTCTGAGAGCATGTTTTACATCTGTTAATAAATAAGACACCACAGGGTCACCTCCTGGGTTACCATTCTGCATGTGTCTTGAGCCTCCCATCCTGGTAACTTCTTTGGTGCTCAGCAAACACACAGCAACCTGATTCCCAGCAAGAAAAAACAATATTTGAGAGAATTGTGAGTCTTGAATGAAGAGGGTTGGTTTTTGAGAGTTGAGTGTCAAAGTGTGGCAATGTTAAGAGTCAGCAGATATCATCCCAGAAGGGTTTGTTGCCTGCCAGGGATCCCAGGTGCTATGCCAGTAACAGTACGCCAATGATTATACCTGGAATTAAATTTCCACGTGATTGTGACTTGTAAATGGTCCATGATTATACCTTGTGCTGCGGTCCTGCTTCCTTGTAATGGTGAGGGTGGGCAGGTGGCCAGCATGTTCTGCTGTGGGGGCCGCAGCTCCTGCCACTGCTGTTTCCCACATGTCCAGGGCTCTGGAGCCACTGTTGGGTTTTTCCTGCTGCTACTGGCCTGGCTCCTCATGCACTGGCTCCTCAGCCACAGCTGGAAATCACAATGGCTTTAACCCAGGATTGTGGCTGCTGCAAAACAGGAGAAAAGGCATCTGTCATCTCTGTCCCTGACAGGAAAAGGCAGCAAGTAGAGATGAGATCTGCACTCAGGGGAGGCCACTGGAGCCCCTCTTTGGCACCTGTTGTGCCATTTCCTTGGGGAAAGCAAAGCTGATGGAGAGCTGCCCCCAGGAAAAGGGATGCCTGTGCTTTGTTTTGCAGGTACAGGAAGAGGCAGGTGGTACAGACAAGTTGCATGCCCTCTGGTACCTGAGAGGAGCCTGCCTTATGCCCTGTCCCAGCCAAAACCAAGGGGGACAGAGCACTGGGAAAGGGCAAGAGGGCTGTGGAGAGCAGTGTTGCAAAGTGTCAAAAATAATGGGGCAGAGTGGGATTTCCCCTAAAGCTAGGCACCACGCTGGGGTCTGGTAATAATCTTGCCCATCTGGAACGCTGTGAATGTTGCTGAGGGGCTGCAACAATAGAAGCTATAGAAGCAAATGAGAAACCTATAGAAACAGGGACAGAGCTCTCTTCCAGCCATGTCCTCTTTGATTTAAGCTGGAAAATTAATGAATACGCCTTGATTGGAGCCCTTATTCCAAGGGCAGCTGTGCTGGGCACTCCAGTTGCAACGACTGTGTTCTCCCACCGCAGAGTGGCCATGCTGCCACACCAAGAAAATCAGGATAAGGACCTTCTCTCCCTGCCCCAACGCCCCCAGCCACCTCTGAGTCATTTGCTGATGAGGATTTCTGGAGGAGGGGAGGGAAGGGTCAGATACCAGCTCAGTGGAGATGTTTTCAAACTGCAGTGGTAGGAAGGGGCTGCTGGGCTGCCAGCAGTGATGCTCTGCTGAGCTGCACCCCATGCCAGCCCTGGTGTTCCCTGTAGCAGTGCCCTGCACACTCCAGCAGCCTGTCCCCTTGATACACAGATATTCCACTCCCTTTTCTATGTTAAAATAAGCCAACTTAGGTAATGAGTACAGGATGCTGTGAGAAGGACAGGTAGGTGATCAATGCCAGATGTTAGATAGATTAAAACTGCACTGCAGCAGTTTTTTGCTGACAAATATGAGTCTACATGAGCTTTTCCCTTCTAACTCCTTGCTTCTGTTTTTTTTTCTTTTCTTTTCTCACCTTGTAGGCTGAGATTTCCTTGGCTTAATCTCTGAAAGAATACCTTGAGATGCTTCTCCTTTTGATTAATTGATTTCCTCTGCCAAAGTTTCAGGTCTGAAGTGTGCAAGGAAAGGGCAGAAAGAGAGGAGATGACTTCTCCCTTCTGAAAAGGTCGCTGCCTGTCTCTTTTTGTAAAGCAGGGAGGCAAGGTGCTGCTGAGGCCTCTCATGAGCCAAGTTTTGGGGCTGGTGTGTCCCTGGTACATATGCATGGTACAGCTGGGATGTGTGTTCCGCAAAGACCAACAACTGTTAAACAGAAATTTACTTTTTAAGATGCAAGGTAAAGACTTCAAAGCTTAGACAAGGCTGAGAACAAAAAGTTGCAAGAAAACTGAATCAAATGCTACCGCCAAGCACAGGTGTCTTAAGAAGGTGTCTCTCATTTTCCCAGGGTACTTTGCCCAAAATGCATGCACATGCACTGGTCCAGGATTTGATGATCCAACAAGTAACCCCATTACAGCCTCCCTGTAATTCTGGTTGTCCCCTTTCTGGAACAACTTCCAGATATACTAGTTTTCTTTTCACCTTTTTGTTAAAGAGTAAGTGTATCCCCAGCATCCAGACCAAGTGCATGTCTCATCTCTGAATCATCCTGAGGTGCTGGTGATGGAAGAAGGAGCTCTGTGCCTCTCACTGGGGTTGACAAGGATGGAGGAAGAAACCCATGTGCTCAAACCACAGCTCACCAGACAGAGAAGCTGTGATCCCCAGGATGTCCTCCCAAACAGGGGGAAGTCAAACCACCTCGGCAGAGCCTCACAGCAGGATTTCCCCCTGCGACCTTAAATGACTACACACAGCATTTGTAGTGCTGCCCGCTGTTCTCTGCATGCATGACAAGGTCTTTGTAATTAATTTATACGAGATGCACAGCCAACCGTACTTGCACAGCATAGTAGAGATTAAATTTAACATCAAAGAGCAATTGTGAATGTTTCTTGGCATATATAGGCCACCTAGTTTAACATTTCAGCTGTTTCTGTAGTTAACTGCTTCAGTCCCTGGGCAAAGCCAGGCAGCTGCCAACAACTGGAAGACTCCAGCAGGACAGGCAGAGTATCCACCACAGACCTCTTTGCCTGTGTGGTGCTTTCAGGGTCACAGCCGTGCAGGACAACACTCACTGCATGACCATGAAAGTCAATATTCAAAGTGGGACCCTCACCAGAGCTGGTTTGCTGCAGATGTAGCTTCCCTGGTCAACAGCTGTGCTCTTCTCAGAGGCACTTGTGTCACTGGTTGTGATCTCTGCCACAGCAGGGTTGCTGCCAAGCCAGCTCCTGCTCTCTGGTGAGTTTTTGGTTGGTCACACACGGCAGAGCATCACTGTCTGCCTCTCGTTGCTCCCTACGTGGCCGTGGAGCATCCTGCCTGACCTGTTGGACATTGATGTGTGTAGCTGAGAACACTTGGTAGCCAATGGCAGGATCCTGAGGACAGGAGGACACCAAGGCCTTTTCTGGCCTTGGAAAGAAAGGGAGACCAAGGCCTTTGTGGCCATCTAGCAGGATGGAAATGTTCCACTGCCTGCTAGTTACATAAATATAATGCTTGGCATCTTTGCATATATACTTTTAATGCCATGAAAGCCTCTGCCAACTCCCATATTTTCCACTGTGCCGGATTCTATTCTTAGTATATTTTGCCAATTTACTAAACATATTTTCAGTCCCACTAGGGTAAATAGAAAGCTTCCTGCATCTGGCCTCTTCACGTCTCTGGGCGCTCTGACAGCTGCCCTCATGCCAAAAGTGGTGTCAGTTCCCAATGCAGCTGTTCCCGGAGCCTGTTCTCCTCTCAGGGATCAAGAAGAAATAACAGCACCTCTTGGAAGCATGGAGGAAGGGAAATGCACCCCTTAAAATTGTAATTCAAAGTCATGGATAGGTTTGGGGAGAAGAAACTTGGGAGGAGGGAAAATGAACTAATGCAGGTTCTTCATTTTTAAGTGACACAGACTTTGTCCTGTCTCTACTTGTCCCTGCGTCCCCAGCTTCAGGGATGTGCAAACACCTCTGAAGCAGCAGGTGTTAACAGTAAGTGAAAGGTCCATTGTAGCTCTGGACCAAAACTGCAGTTCCCCTGTGTGGCAGGAGCCTATGAACCACTTCCATTTTAACTAGAGATGCAGTAGGATGCTCTCTGTAGCGAGAGCTTCTGCCTAATATGTTTTAAACCTAAGTGATATAAGAAGTAAATAAGCAGCACAAACGGTGAGAAGTCACCTTGCATTCTAATAATCAAAATTAAGCTTTAAACGCAAATTAATAGTAACAACAATAGGCAGGCTTGAAGTAAAGCTTTAGACCTGGCCATGTTTCCCATCACCCTCTTCCTGAAATGACTATCCATAGGCAAAAAAGGTCAATTTTATTGCTGGAGGTACCTCACCACAAGACGCAGAGTCTCCAATGATGTGTTGTTCAGGACAAGCTCCAGCCCTCACTCTTAGCCTTGAGATAGTGCAGACCCAGACTGAGTATTTCTATTCCCCACATAAAGAGCCAGGAGAAGTTAAATCATGTATCAGCTGGAAATGGAACTGCAGCACAAAGCTTTTCTTTTCAGTTCTGGGTCAGTCCCTAGGCCAGGCACAACTTGGACATAGCCATGGGGTGGTCAGATCCGCAGGGGTCCAGGCAGAGCAAGGCCCTGGCTTTGCACACTTTTCCAGTGTATCCTCATCATCAGAGGTGCCTTCTCCAATGTTCACATTGCTGAGATGCAAACTGACCTGTGCCCACACTTTCTAGTAAAAATACAATTATATTTTTCCAAAGAAATGTAAAATATAATTTCCTTGGGCCACTGGGGGGTGAGTAGGGCCAGGTAGCCAAGGAGACAAATGGCATGACATTTTTAAAAAACTCAGCACTATCAGAGAGGTTAAAGCTTGCTTTATAGGAAATACTGGGAATTATTTTGAGGGAGTGCAATTAGTAGTTTAAAGCTCTACTTTTGTGGGAAGGACATATGGGAAAAAATGAGATGTTCATAATTTAAATCCAACCTTGCTTGTTACAAGTGTGAGTTCCAGCTTGTGTTTGGGAGTGGATCTACCAAGGCTGTGCACTCCCCTATCCCTTTTAAAGTAACTAGAAGCTAATTAATGCTTAGTAGATTTTCTAGGGTCACATCTGACAAATCTCATTCATTTTATTAAGAAAAATCTTTATGGGGAAATAAAAAAGCCCATAATGTTCACATTGTTTACTCCTGAAGCCCGAAGTTATTTGCTGTGGTAACTTCAGTACAGACTACTGGAACCACATTAGCTTGGGGTCCAAGAACCTAAGCCCCATACAAGGTTCCTCCATATCTTTTTAATCCTTGTGTTGTCTAAGGTGATTTTCTGCAAGCTTCTTTACCTACTCTGTATGTTCATGCAGAGTTCTTTTTGATTACACAAATCCATTTCCTCAACGTGCTTTGTTACGGTGGAGCAGCCTTGCACTTCCTTATTCAGCAAGAAATAGCTCTTGCACACAGCCCAGATACTTTCATTTGGCAGAACAGCACATCTGCAACGTTCTTACTAATCAGCAGAGATTTGCGTTGCCCTTTTCGGGTAACAGTATGTCAACAGACATTCAGCCTTCCTCTGCACTGCGGTGGCACCAGCTCTGCAGTGAGTTGTGCACAGAGCTGTGGGCACGTGCCCTCGTCCGGTGTTGTTGATGCTGTTTGGTCAGACCCACAGCCACACACCTCCATCGCTGGGTGTAGGGGTGGGGGCTGCAGAGCATCCCCCTCCCCGCAGAAAGGTTGTTGGAGATGTACGAGGTGCCAGCAAGGTGGTGTTAAAGAAAGAACCCACAACAAAATCCCCTATCTGGAGATCTTCGCCATTTCCAGTCAATCCTGAGCAGGACAGGGTTTAGGGTAATTGTACAAAGTCTTCATCCACTTGGAGAATTAACACGAGTAAGCAGAGTTTTGGAGGCAGCAGCCCAGCAACAGCACTAACATTGAGGCTGCTGTTTAGGGCAGCTCCTGTGAGACATTCCTGCTCTTGCTGAAGGATTATTTGAGAAGGAGAGTACAAGCGCATACAGAGGGTACAGGAGGACACGTGCCCCTCCCAGGGCTCTACATTCTATTTTGCAGTTTTCTTTTCCTCTCCTCTTTTAATGGGTTTTAATATTACCTGTACATGTGCCATTAGGTGGCCTTGTACCAGTGAAATGGCCCCTCTGATTACAAAAGATCTTTGCTTAATTGGTGGAAAGAGCCTCCAGGCCCCCAAGAGAACCTTTGTCTGCATTATAACAAACAGCAGTCACCGTGGCATTTTAAGCTGTCTAAGGAAATGTGTACCTTAAGGTAAAAAATGAGTGTTTGAACTGGCTTTGTGAGCATTTGCTAAATCTCACATACTTCTGCACAATGTGCCCAGCATAAACAGTGGATTCATATTTTGCAGACATGTGAGCTCATTAGGGCTGATCTAAGCCTCCTGGTGCAAGTGACTGCCAGGTTCCCCATGGGGACAGCCAGGAGAGTGGCAATGAATTAGCTAAAGCCTACCTGCTTTAATCCTATAAAAGGAATTTGGGCGGAGTTTAATGAGCTGTAAGCTCACACATGTTGTTTTTCCATGGTGTGTTGTTTTTGCTGGTGCGGTATCCCAGCATGACAGGCCCACACTACTGCCACACCGGTAGGACAGGCTGTAGGGCTGTCTCCTAGACCAAACTACTGAAAAGAGCCTTTTGCTCAAACTAATGCAGGTATGAAGGACCATTGTATGGACTGGATGACTCCAGCACCCCAGCAGCTGAACTCATCCCTTGAGATCAAACCAAACAAGGAGATAGGCAGAGCTACATCTCTGGAGCCAGGGCAGAAAGGAGGGGAACAGGGACATGGGAGGTGAGTGAGTGAGGACTTTCTTCTCAGGGTGGGGAACAGCTAGATTTTCTCTGTTGCACCTGAAACTGTCACTGGAGAAACCAGGGCTTGTGGCAAAACCTAGCAAATGATGGTGTAGCTGGGCTAGTGTATGCTCCAGGTTGTTTGATTCTGAGGGAAAAGAAAGAGACTCTTTTTTTCCCAAAGAAACAGAGAGTGGGAGACAGGAAGAACAATATAAACCAGTTTGAATTCCAATGGGTCCTTGACTTTAAGAAATAACGTAGGTTGCGTCTGTTTTTTTCTCATAATAAAAGAGAGAAAACCAATTTCATTTCACTTGTAGTGAGGCGTAAGATTAGATGGGACTAAATATGTGTAGGCTGTTTATTAGCAAATGGAAGGGAGCAGTGAAGGAAAACAAACAAGCTTGTTTTAGGGAGACTTTGTCACTGTATCACTGGTCACAGGCTCCCCAGGGAAAGCAGGCAAGCTTCTAATTGGACTTACGCAGCAATGAGCAGCTGGCGAAGATCCCTGCTCAAGTGTGGGAGAATTGTGAAATTTGGCTTAGTTGATAAAACATGCCATTTCTCCTAGTGATGCCAACATCTAGGTGGTTTGCAAGTACTAGTTGTTTTGAGAATTGTTTACCTTGTGACTAGTGGGACTGCTAGCACAGCTGGGTGGGTGGCTGAGTACAGAGGGTTCAGAGAACAAAGCTGGTCAAAATATTGCTACCCCTGTAAAGTTAAAGGGTATCAGTTCATTTGAAGCCAGTTCAGTTGCTGACAAGATGCTGCAAAGGAAACATTTACTTTTGCAAGGCTGGTACTTCAGTCACTCAGACTATTCCATCACCCAAGGACATGACACAAGGAGGTGTACCTTGGCGTGGAAGTGAGAAGGTAGAGGAAGGCAGCCCTGATTTTACTCAGTTTAGGCTGCTGGAGAGGTTTGCTTTTGGGATATTTTCAGGCATTTAGCCACTGGTCAAACTGCTCTGACTGGGAGAATTACTGCTCCCAGCCATCTCTCCACCCACTTTTCTGCAGACCAGCTCTCTGGTGACAGGGACACACATGTGGTTCATGAGCTACCTCAGAGCACCAGTGCCTTGTTCCAGCAAGTAGACTCACTTTCTTTGCCTTACAAATTGTGTTCATACATCCCAATAGGATTTTTTATTTTTTTCCATCAAAATGTAATGGTGGTCTAAAGTCTGAGTATGTGATGCTTTATAAGCCCTTTTGTTCCAGCAGACCCAATACCCATCCTGCCATCTCCATCTTCCATTTAAGAATTTGATTATTCCTTCCTAAGGATACTACTTTGTACTTGTCTTTATTAAAGTGTCTCCTGTTATTTTCAGACTATTTCTTAAACTTAGCAAGACCATTTTGAATTCTAATCTTATCAAATGTGCCTGCAGTCCCTCCCAGATTAATGCCACCTGCAAATTTAATAAGTATGTTCTCATTCCATCATCTAGCCATTAATGAAAACATTGAATAACATCTGCTACAGGAATGATCACTGCAAAATCTCAGCTGATGAATCATTCTAACTTGACAATTAAATGCGAGCAGTTTTAAGCTACCCTTATATTCAGTCTATAGAAGCTGCCTCTGGGCCATGCTTCCCTAAATTGTTTATGAGTGTGTCATATAGGCCCAATGTCATAAACCTGACTTGAAGTGAAGACACATGACATTGACTGCTCCTGCCTCATCCACAAACCCTATTACCCTGTCAGGGAAGAAATTGGATTGTGTTGACACAACATATTCTTGACATATTCCTATTAACTTGAACTTTTCTCAGCCTTATCATCTAGGTGCTGTGAAAAATTTGTTCAATTATTTGTTTTAGGATTTTTTCCAGAAATAGTTCAGCTCATGGCTTTATAATTTTCTGACTTCAGTCACTCAGTCCCTTTATTCAAATGAAACACTTTTTCTTTGCCTGGAAGCAGGATTTGCAAAAGCTCTCCATGGTGGCCATTATCTTCAGAGAATTGCCTTAGGTCAACGTTTGTTTTGGGCTTTTGAAAAATCTCTTCTCCATCTGCACAAAAATCTATGAAAAGCAGGAAAGATGATGTTCCTGCACTGCCTTTCTTTCATGATACTCATTTTTGGGGTATGCAAAACAAGAGGACTTTTCGCCTTCACTCTGAGCACCAGATAATGCCTATTGCTGTAACAGCAACAGAGATGCTCTGCTGCAAACATACCAAGCCCACTCATTCACCCACTGCTGTGTTAGGAATGTGTGCATTGGCAGGCTCACCAGCTGCGCTCAGGTTCGGCAGAAGCCCATTAGGCTGATTTTATCATTACTTTCTTATCGCTTAGCTTCTTCTAAAGAGAACTCCGATGCTGAGAATTAGTAATGGGTGATGCCATTTGCATCTTTCACGGGGACAATGAGAGAATAATCAACAGCACTGCGATACTGCTAGGTATTATGATGCTAATTTTTCATATAAAGGGTCAGAGGGTTTCAGGCAGTTGTGAAAGGGAGTGTCTCTGTTCTCCCTCGACCTCCCACTCCCCACTGCATTTTAATTGGCAGTGGAAGCAGAGTACATGGTGCTGGGAACACCGGGAGGAAGCCAGTCCCTTGACAGTCTCTGTCTCTTCCCTGCAATTTCTGGGCATGAGTTTTACAATGTGGCCACCAAACCTATTCATTTTGGTGGTGCCAGCTGTGGCCAGAGCTACTGCATCAGAGGAGCAGCAGGGAGGGAAGACAGATGTGCACAGTGGAGAGGTCAGAGGTGTGTGCATGTGTCCATCCAAAACCTTTCCATAGATGTGCCTTGAGGAAAACCAGTTTATATGAGGAGCTTCAGCACACGCAGTCAATGGCATATGTGAACGATGGTCCAGACGCCGTTATCAGTCAGCACTGCTAAGACACAGCACTTGAGCAGCTCTGGGGGTTAGACACTGAAAAGTCCCTGACATATGGGGAGGCCAGCCTCTTCTTTTAACCCCTCCCCCGCATGACAGATTGGGGAATGAAAGGGAGTCGCCGCTGTGGACTGAATTGCCAGAGCAGGTGGTGACTGCAGGCAGCTGTGGGAAGGGGTAATGTCTCAGGAGACTTTGCTCCTTGTTCCCAGTGGCATGTCAGGTGGTATGGTGGGATGAAGATGCCAGCTCAGTGCTGAGCATTCCTTCTGCTGCGCCCACCTCAAGACTGTGCTGCTTCCTGAGGAGCATGACTCAGGGCTTTTCCACCCAACAGCCACAGAGAAAAAAGGGGCTGTCAAAGCCATGGAATATGCAGGTGGGACCCTTGCAAATCATTTATGCAAGTGGATAAGAATCCTACTTAGTTCAAAGTCACAAAGTTCAAAATCACTTTGTAGCACAGTTTTTCCCCCTTCCTGGGCACAGGGAGGACAGCAGAGGGCACAGGGGTGCCCTCTGTGCCATTCACAGTAGTGAATGCAGGACATTTATTTTGCATGGTACAGCTTGATACCAGCTCTTCTCTGGGTAGCAAGGGTATCTCCCCCTCAACGCTGGGATACGTGAAACGGGTCACTTGAGAGGACTGCATATAGGATGGGAAAGGGCTATGCAGGCAGTGAAGTGGGAAAGAAAGACTGGTTTTGGAGAGGTAGGATGGGTACAGGGAAAGGTCTGACAAGGTGCAAGGCTGGGCAAAGGGTCAATACGGTGCTAAGCAGGAGCTGGAGGAGAAGCCCACTGAGAAGTGGGCAACAGAGATCAGCAGGATGTGGGAGGGGGGAAAGTTGGAGAAACGAGCATTGTGCCATTTGAAATTAAGCCTTTGGGCTACCTTTGAGTTATCCAGTGATGCCTGTGGAAGCCTTACTCTCTGGGGCTAGCGTTGCAAGCCCCATCAGTATGTGCTGAAGGGGGTCACCTTCTAGCAACACTTGCAATTACTGCTGGTGAAAAATGGATTTTCTGCACTCAACTAAAGCCTTATTAAGTTGATATGAATCAGATCCAATAAATTATTCCAAATTAAGTTGGGCAACAGCCTCTGAATGAAAAGTCCAGTTAATGAGAGAGCATTGTATCCAGAGGGTGACGGGTGGGTGAAGGAGGGGGCTGTGCTTTGCACAACAGTCTCTCAGTATCATATTCTGCACAGAGGGGACTTTTATTTGTTTGTCTCCTTTTCATTCTGGGATGACACAAAGGAGGAGAAAATAACTCCTTTTCTACCCCGAACTGGAAATCAATGTTGCAGCTGTGCAAGGAGCATCCACCCCGATTTGCCTGAGAGAAAAGCCCCAGTTAAATGAGGGGAGGCTCCTAGCAGCCAACAAATTATATTACAGGGGAAGAAAGATTCAAGCCTCTCTTGTTTGATGCCGGCTCATTTATTGAGCAGTATTAACCCTTTTGCCTGCTGCTTTGTTTGTTGGCTTCAAGATATCCCCAAACAGGCTCCCTGGATGAGCTCATAGGAACCCCATCCCCTGGCGCAGCTTCCCCTCCTGGGCTGGAGGGTCACACATAACCTCTGAATAACCCCGACATCTGCCACACTGCCTCATTAGGGTCTGAGAGTTAACGCTACATGGCCAGCTCCCACGTGCCCTACATTGGTAATTAGTTTCCAAGGGAAGGACTGGGACCAGCTGAAAGGGAAAGAAGATTCATTACCAGCAGTGGAGAGGGAAGGGGTTTCTTTCCGTTGCTAACCATGCTGTCTTCCCATAGGATCTGCCTTTAAGATCTTCTTTTTGATTTTCTTTTGCTAAGCGGTAAGATGGCTTATGGAGATAATTTGTCTCCTGACACTTTCAGCTCTGCTTTTGCCATAGAGTGGGGTATGAGATGCTTAAGGATTCATTGGGTGAATCAGTGACCGCTGGTATTTCTGCTGGGGAAAGTGTAAGCGAGGTGAATGTTTCTGACAGGTCAATAGCAGCTCTAAGATGAGGATAGAGAGAGATATGGGCTTCTGGGCTGGGAAAGAACCTGCCAACCTCCCACATCTCAGAAAAAGACACAAGAACTGGACAAGAAGAAAAAAAAAAGAGTTAAAAAGTGAACTAAAAATAGAAACAACTGAAGTGATTACAAATGAAAATAAAGAGGCTATTCCGTGGTTTAAAAAAATGAATGAGGATATTGAGAAGTAAAGCATAGAGAGGCACGCATTATGGAAATAAACAAAATGAGTCAGGGTTAAAAATAGGTAAATATTGAGATCATGCAATGTTTGACATTTATTGACTATAAGAACAGGAAGGGATTCAGACCCAAGGAGTAATGAAATAAGAGCATTTTGGGAAAAGCAACCTCCTGCCCCCTGATTAAGCAGCTTTAGCTGCAGAATGAGACTGTCAACAACTTGTAAACAGGGAAAAAAAAGGGAATGAAAGTGGCCGGATGAGATGAGTCCATATTTGGACTTGAACTTCAATGTTACTTGAATTAATAAGATGCATCCAACTTTTAGGTCAGACCCTAACACTTTTGTTTTTCTTTTTATTCTCCTTGGAGAGTAGTTACACAAGTCAGTGTAAGGGTAATGGCTTACGAGTCTGAAGCAGGCATCCACAGTCCTCCAGAGATGCTGTGTTGCTCCCTCCCTCCCTTCAGCCTGCATCTAATCTTGTTGTGTCCCAGGAGATTCTTCTGGACTACGAGTTGTTCAGGCGTCTTCCTATTTGCCTGCGTAGTCTTCAAGATGCAACTAGAACAGCGAATTTTAACTGGAACAAGCAAACTTGTTCTCCCTGAGAGTTAAAATGGCCTCTTGGATTTGGGAATGCAATTACATAGCTGTGTAAAATGAGGAGGATTAATGTGCATATTGGAAATAGGGAAAACCACACTAAGAGGACTGAATTCAAGAAAATTGCTCTGATTTTTGATTTATGAGAGAAAGAATAGCATTTCTCATCTGCCTCACTTCAGGGAACCTGAGCCTTCTGTTCTGTGCTGTCTGTGAGGGATTAAAAAGCTTTTCCACTATATTGAAGATTATTTTCCTTCTTTAAATAGATTTGAAAGAGAAATAAAATCCAGCTGCACCTTCTTCTACAAGAAAGGAGTGGGACACATTGATATAGTCTCTGCTGCGATTTATATGCACCAATCATATCTGAGAGGGGATATGAATAACACTGGCCATGAAAAGCCTGTGGCACATCTGCCCCTCTTGTCATTATTTATCCCATGGGGAGAAAGGTTTTGTCATTAGCCTCTTTAGTATCATAGTCTCTGACTCAGGCACTGGCTTCAGGCAGGGACAGTGCAAGGCTCGGTTATGATGCCCCAAGGAGGGACCTCCATGGTCATTCCAGGCCACTAATCCAGCTGGGTCCAGGGGAAACCTCTCAGTGTATCCCAAGCCCCAGAACACCCTGTGACAGATTAAGACCTTCATTGCACATGACCAGTTTCCTTAATTTGTGTGTGACAGTTTATTTTATTGATATGAAGCATATAGAGGACCCCAAAAATGGAGCCCCTTATCACGAGTGGACATAACACACCAGAGGACATTGCTTGGTCATTCTGATTGCCACCAGTTTAAACAGCTTGTGAAACAGCCAATCAAGGAAAAACTTAATGTCTTTCTGTGGCCTAAATCTTCTAAGGACATGGAGGAAGTGGCTCAGATGAAAATCAGAATTTTTTTCCTGACTGTCATGGTTAGGTATCCAACAGCCCAGCAAGGTCCTTTACAAGCTGACAGTATGCAGCACCTTACAGCAATTGCCCACTGTGCTACCAAACCCAGCCTGTGCCCCCAAAATAATGCTAACATCACAGGCAGGATCACGAGTGTTCTAGAGACACCAGAGGAAGGACATCTAGAGAGCCAGTGCCTCTTGTTTCTACCCATCCAACCCTTTATACTGATGCTTTCCCCACAAAACTGGAGTGAGGGGAATTAGGTATTCAGGCAACCTCCTTTTATTTCCCCCCCCATCGTCCTGCACTGAAGTAGGACACATTTTTTTTTAAGAGCTCTAGATTATTCTGATCATGACAGGTGGGTCTTGGAGGAGCACTGGGAAAAGTCAGACCCTTTTTAGTCTTCATGTCATGAGAATCATCATGGAGGGACTCAGCAGTTCTCCAGCACAAAAAGATGAGATTGATTATCTGACAGGAATGTTATGCAAGTTTTCTTAAAGTGACAGAAGAATCCCTATTTTTAACGTATTTAGTCACAGGCTATCAAATATTTTCACCTGAGTTTAGGCCATGGTGCCAGGCTAGGTGCCAGCTGTCCTTGTTGTATCCACCAAGGTGATTACTGAGCAGTGCCCTGAGCTGCCTAGTCCTGCTCATGGTATTAAGCCCCCTGGGGTACAGAACACCTTGATAGGTACAGCCCTTCAAGGCCAGTGTGTGCTTCCAAACTATCTGTTGAAAAGATTAAAATCCTGCAAACCTGACAGCACAGTTTCCTCCACAAGAAACTTTTGATGGCACAAAGTCATTATTCTCGTTACATGTCATGTCATTGCTCTTTTTTAGTACTAGGGGAATTTACACAGCAAAGTAGCCATGGTCCCAATCCTGTGTTTGTAGCATCACAGCTGGAAGACATAGGGGTGGCTGTTTTGTCACAAAACAGAGAAGTGCAACACCAATGTGGAGAGAAAGTGAAAAGAGGATCTGAATGCTGCAGAAATGTGGGTCCAGTTTTGAGATACATGCTGCCCTACATAAAAGCAACACATTGTGACCTGTACTGGGGTGACGTGTTTTTCGCAAATTGCTATACTGCTCTGATTTATGCTCTTGGGGTCATCCGGGAAACCCTACCAGAGACAACAAACCAAAAGGCCCATAGGAGACAAAAAAGGTTAGACAAGACTGTGTGATCCCATTAAGATATGTGGATCCCTTCTTTCCAGACTCTAGATCATCTTAGCTCACTTCTCATACAGTGTGAGAAAGCAGCTTGTTCCCAGGCCTCTGGAGAAAATGGGGTTGGAAGGAAAACAAAGTGTAAGTAAGGCTGCCCTTGCACAGGCTGGTTAGGATTCAAAAGCTGAGGTCAGTGTTTGTCTTGAATTTGGCTCCATCTCCAAGAGTGCTAGTGAGTTGTCCTGCATGATCTCTGCCCTGGCAGAGAGTCTTTAGAGGGAAGGAGATATGTGTTTTTGTTTCCACAGAGATATGATCCAGGCCGCCTGACTCAGCCACTCTGAGGCTCTCTTGCAGCCGGTATTAAACACAGAGAGACTGTCTCAGGCCAAGCATGTGGCTCCACCATCCAGCCCCAACACTGCTGCTGCAATCCCTGCTGGGTGTACAGTCCTGTTAACTAGGCAGTGCCAGTCTGAAACCAATGCTTCTGTTAGGAGAAGGAATAGAGAACATGGTAAGACCCTTGGATACGGCAGAGGATACTCAGACACAGTAGTTTTGGATTCTGGCATCACCTTAGCCAAAAATTTGCAATAATTTTTGGAGTTGGTAGGCAGGAGGTTCAGACAGTGTCCTTGCTGTTTCCCATCTTGGCAAAAGGCCCTCACCAGCACCATCACCTGAGCTGATCATCTCCTTCTGTGCTGGCAATTTGCTTCCATGACAGCATAACATGCTTCCAGGGCCATGGGAAAGGGTACTTTCCCCATCTTCCCTCCTGAGCTCAGGAATGCCCTGTGCAACTGGCTTGTGCTTGATTGCTTTTACCGTAGTATCTCGTTGTTGCTGTGCCTCTATATTTGTGTTTGTTTTCCTGGAGCCACTGCCTTCATTGCCAGTTTCTGTTGGCTACACAAATCTGCTCTGTTGGCTGCCAGATCCTGTTTTGGTCCCCGCACAAAAGCTAGGAAAGAACTTTGGTACAGCTGCTGCCCCTGTGGATTCACCTGTCGTCCCCCCGCCGGAGCCATGGCAATGAATGCAGCCAGCCAGCCTCTGCCCAGCCATGGCACCCGCCACGCACGGGAAACCCCACTCCCCGTCCCTTCATCCATCAACACCTGCACAAGCGCTTAAAACAAACCAGCCACATTCGAAGCCAGAGATAAAGATGATTCAGCCTTTTGCAAACATCTAAAGTGTGAAATTGGGATGATCTTTTACCATGTGTGAAGCAATGAGCAAGAGTATTTGTGGAGGGAGAAGTGGTACCTGTCACGAGCATCACTCCTACAGCTTGGAGAAAACAGCAATCTTTTTCAGGGACTTTTAAATTTTGAACCCAGATCTAAAAGTCATGTTCATTTGTATCTATTTCTATTATTGATGAAGATGTCAGGGGATGCCAATTAATTTGGGTGGGTTAGGCTTTTTTCCTGGGGGGGGAGGTAAAGACTGGGAAATTATTATAACCTGCCCTTTCTGGTGTAATTCAGTGTGCCAAACCACATTATGTCTGGGTAGCTCCACATAAACACTGCTGAGTCAAACCAGAGATCATATTTGGTCTCAAGCAAGTCTGTCTCATTTTCTAATTTTGTGAGAAAAAGCACAGTGGTGCATAACTGGGAAACAAAAACAAAATAGGGACTATGAGTCAGTTTCAGCATTCAAGTTACTGAAAACATGCCACTTACTCTCAAGACTGTGATTTAGGGCTGAGCAAGTTTTGGTGGGCCCTATGCTGGGGATATGGCTAGTGGAGAACACCTGGGAACCTGCATGTTGGTCAAAAGAGCAGGGGTCTCAGGCCAGTGCAGTGACTTGAAAGCTTTGCCCTGCAGCAGTTTGTGCCTACTGAATGGAAAGGACAAGAAATTTGTCACCTTTTCAAAATCTAACACTGGCTTTTTTTCTTCTCCTCCCACAAAATACTCTTTGTGGAACATGCAGTCACAAGCCTCACTAATTGGCTTCGTCTCGAGGATAAAGATTTCCTCTCTGGAATCAGTCAGCAAGTATACTCCTGGATTTACTTCTCTAATTTGGGCAAGCGACCCTTCCCTATTCTCAAATTCTTGGGGATGTAAGTTCTCCTGTCTAGTCTTGAGGTTCAACAGATTTCAAAGGCTCTTTCTTCTCAGGCGAAATAATGTTATAGGGCATTTTAATTAAGAGGAGATAATAATCCAGTAAGAACTAAAGCTGGATCCCACTCTCATCTTCAGTCCAGCTAATGACCAACCACCCTCTTTTATTCATGCCTGCAGGAAGGAAGTCCTACTGTCTGGAAACTGGCAGACCAGGGCCCTGAGTTCACAGTAGTGAGAGCATCTTCGGCAAATTAATCTCATTTTCTTGGCTTCCTACTGAAAATTGCATTCAAAACTTCTGAATATTGTTGCTACTTGGCTTGTTCTTCTCCCTGACACTTCACTGTCCTTTTCTTCTTATAGCAATCCTTGGTTGTTTTGGCTTTTTTTTTATTTTTTTTTTCCACAGGAAAAAATTCTCTCTTGGAAGTGGTTACTATTGCAAGAATACTCAACAACAATTTTTTATCTAGAGAACTGATCAGGGCAGGTTAATTGGTGTTATTTGTGTAGGCCTGCATGAAAAATGCATGCCATGCCTTCGCACTTTTGAATGATTACAGCTAGAGGTGCAAAGGTTTTTCTTTAACTACTGCACACAAATTCAAATTAGATTAGATAAAGCTGATTCCAGGAATTTTTCCCTTGTTCAGATATTGATGTCACTTTTGTAATTTGTTCAAGAAATGGGATAATTTTCTATTAATGTGCTGGTTCTTAATGGTATAAAGCCAAAGTCTGCTATCAGTTATAGACCACAAAGCTGAGTGGGTCAAAAGCATATGTCTATTGGTTGTGCAGGGAAACAGCATACTGAATGTGTTGTAGACAAGTAACTAGAACATCCAAACTCCAGTGTGGCTATCAAACATGACCCCTTCAATACAGGAGCATTTCCCCCTCATTGGTTGAGGAATGTAAAAAGGCGTTTGAATGATTTTCCAGCCCATCCCAAAGCCAAGAGCTGCCCTCTGGTTTTCCTGGGTTCAGGACAGCAAACCTCATTCAGTGCCTGGAGTGGAGAAAGCAAAGCTGAATATTGTCCGTGATTTCATTACCTTTGTGCTTTGTGGCCTCAACATCACAAAGCCCATTTTAAAAAGCACATGGGGATCTCATCCCCATCATTGCCACCCTTGAGATATCGTTGACCTTTATTGCAGAGGAGTCTAAGCAGACACTGAGCCCATCAGCTGCTTCCCCTGGCTCAGTGTACCATTCTTTCATACTGTACTTTTATTGGTGTGTGGCTGTTCCTATCTCTCCACTGAACAGTGCTTCTTTGGTATGAAATTGCTATCAGCACTGACAGTTATGATTACCATCCTTGCTTATTTTGATTATTTGTATTACTCCACTATTTACTCACCTGTCATGGTTTACTGACAGAGTATCCACTTCTGTTTTCGGTCAAGTCTGCCTGTCTTCAGTCCTTTTCCACAATCATCACAATCTATCTTAAACCAGACTTCAAATATGTGATGGAACTTGAAATACTTATTTAAAAAAACTTTTATTGTGTTTGTCTGATTCCACAGGAAAAAAAATGGAAAAAAAAAAAAGAGAAAAATTAGAAATAAAAAACCCCACATCAAACCCCAGAGCTAACACAATTCCTCTGGTAGTTAGAATTTAAAAACAATTAGAGTAACTAACACTCTGACAAAAGTCAGGTTGACATTGTCTAGTGTAGCCGTACAGTGAGAAGAGTTAAAAACACATGCTTTTGAGTTGAGTGCAAGGGATTCTAATTAGAGACATCAGCCAGTCCTCTGTATATGCTGTAGAGCCCGTGCCATTATGTTACACAGGAATATGTAGACTATCAGAGATACTCAAGGATGAAGGTTATGAACAGGATGGGACTGTTGCAGACAAGGATGCTCCAGGATCCTGCTCTTCTCTTTCTCTCTCTTTATGAAAATATGGAAAAAATTAGATAGGAAGTGCTAAGAAAAACAAAGAGAAAATCACTTAGACAGCAAGGAATGAAGAGAAACATGAGGAGGAGAATAAGAGAAAGCTAGATCTGCAAAACCTGAATTGTGCACCGTAGAGTGATTGCACGCGGTGAGGAGAGAGACTTGATGGGTGATTTTAAACACTTCACAACAGCAGCAGTGAAGGAAGGAATTAGTCACACCCACAGAAGACAGTAAAACAAAACAAAAGAATTGATGCTGAAGAAGGATTGAGTTTGCAGCTCTGCACCACCAGTCACAGACTCTCCAGGAGCAGGACAGCACAGCAGAGTGCTTCTCACCAGCCTGTCGGACTTGCGAAGGGTCAGCATAGCCCTGTGAAGCTCCTGGCAGCTCTCCTTGCTGGCAGCATGTGTGGCTCAGTTACTGACTGGGAGCCATTGGAGGCACAGGGACAATCTCACAGTAATTGCATTCTGCATCGCAGGGGAAGCTGCTTTCCTCCCAATAAACCTGTGTGCAGCTGAGGATAAACAGAGATAAAGGAGATTATCTGCCTCCAATTTAGGGAATACAGAGTTAACGGGCTTCTCGTATATACTCAGCAGGTTGGTTTATCCTCATTTTATTTACTACTACACCATTTAAAACAGAGTAGTGGTGCTCCCTAGGACTTGCCCTGGCACTCTGCCCAGAGGAGACCAACCCATCCATCATAATCCCCATGCTACATGGTGATTTTGCTTTGGCCTGACTAGGTGCATCTACTGCAAACAAATCCAGCAGTAGCCCAAGCAATTCTTCACTTCTCTTACCCTTTGTAGAGAAATATGCCACAACATTCGTCTTGCAAGTAAACCCCAAGTCCCAAATATTGTAGCAGCACTAACTTCTGCACCAGAGAGCAGCCTTATCTGAAAATCAGTTTGACAATTCTGTTAAACCCCTTCTTGCAGCCAGAGACGTTTCCTAGTAAAGTATAGCATCACTGGTAACTGGCCATTGTTTGTACCCTGCTAACGGGCTGAGCTGGCCAGCACGGTGGTTAGTATGGGTGGGGCTCCGGGACAAGAAAAGCAGAGCACAGAGTAGCAGCTGACAATTGCCAGGATGAACAGAGGGAAGACAGGGATGAAGCTGGGAGAAGATCTCCCAGCTGAGCTGTGCAGCAAGGAGGTGCCTTTAAGTCGCAGCATGCCTCATACCACCCTGTGTCTGCCAACCCAAAACAATGATGAAGTGCTTCAATAATGTCTTAGCATCTTCTGCTAACAAGTAAGTGTCAATATACACAACGAAAGGCACTCTCGAGCCCCCCTCCCCAGCATGGTTTTATTAACAGTGATTGCATACATACAAAACCGCAATTGAATTCATCAGAGAAAAAAGGATGATATTGATGGGATGTGTTTATGATTGGAATTAGTCAGATAGTTACTTGTAGGCAACAAATGTTTTAGTGTTTATTTGTGAATATTAGTGTTTGAGGTTTGATTTTGTTTGGAGGAGAGTAAAAAGTCACTCTTTGTTTTCTGCTCTGTTGAGACCCTGAACCTGGAGTGCTGCATCAGGCTCTGGAGTCCTCAGCACAGGAGGAACTTGGACCTGTTGGAATGAGTCCAGAGGAGGTCTGTGAAGAAAATCAGAGGGATGGAACAGTTCTGTGAGGACAGATGAGAGAGTTGAGGTCATTCAGCCTGGAGGAGAGAGGGCTCCAGTGAGACCTTATTGCAGCATTCCAGTACCTAAAGGGAGCTACAGGAAAGATGTGGAGAAACTTCTTTGCAGGGCCTGTTGTGATAGGACAAGGGGCAATTGTTTTAAACTCAGAGAGAATCGATTTAGATTACATATAAGGCCAAAGTTTGTTACAATGAGGGTGATGAAACACTGGAATAGGCTGCCCACAAAGGTGGTGGATGCCCCCTCACCGGAAACATTCAAGGCCAGGTTGGATGGGGCTCTGAGCAACCTGATTTTACTTGATGTCCCTGCTCATTGCACAAAGGTTTGTACTAGATTACCTTTAAAGGTCCTTTCTAATTCAAAGCATTCTATGATTCTATGGTTCCAGTGAACACCAAAATCACTAATTTGTTCTCAAAATGGATCCCCTCTCTCTACATCTTTGACCTTTAAAAAATGTATATCAAATTCTGTACATCAAATATGTCCCACATCTGTATCCACTGAATGGGTACCTTTTCCCCTAGAAAATGCAGAAGCCTTTCCATTAGGCTGACAGGGGAGCAGCTCAGCCCCATAACTGTTCACAGGAGAGCAAAAATAGGTCTGCAATAGGGACTGTGGCCCCTAGTTTTTCAGAATATTCATTAATAGCAATGCAGAGCTGCTCCTGATAGTAAAAAAAAAGTAATTCTGAAACTTCAGAGCAAGGTTTATATAATACAATAAGTCCCAAGGGATCTTAAGAGGCAGATTTGAGACATTGGTGCATCAGATATATCCTATTACCAGACAAGCATGCCCGTAAGAAAAAGACATTTTTCGTGCCATTTCTTCCTCTTTCTTCATCATTTCTAAGTGGTCAGTGACAAATATGTGCTCAAGCTGTATTTAATGAGACTGGTCTTTGACTCGACTTGCTTCACTGGAAGGTTCCTTCCCCATCCCTAAAGCTCTGGGGGCAAGAGGTAACGAACCATCTACCACTGTGCTACTAAAAGGTGGACTGATTTTCACTAGACAGTCCTATTCATATCCCTGATTGTATGGGGTTTTTTATCCTTTGAATGAGAGTCTGCTCTGAAGCCATGTGACAATAAGCAATGGAAAACGTTCTAAGAATAGATCGCTTACTATTTCCCCTTTGTCAAACATTGCCACATGGGGGACAGAGAAGTTGAAAGTAGCAGCAAATTATGCAAAATGTTTGAACAAGAATTACAGGATGTGCCTAGATAATGATATATTTTTTGGTTTGCAGTCTTATTCAACTATAGAGCATTAAAATGAGCCTTCTGTGGTGCTTTCCATTTTAAGATGGGCCTCTCTCAGCATGCTGATGAGTCCAGTCCTGCTGTGCTCCACCACAGGGGCCAGGATCATCTTCGCTCGATCTAAAGATCTCAGCTCTGGCTGAGGCCGCAGGGCATAGTGAAAGACGCTGGGAATTGTTTTGGTTGGACCAAAGATGATGATGTGCAATATGTTCTCTCATGATTATTGTTATTCCCAGTTGTGTTGGAGATCTGACAGCCGGATCTGATATTATCTTGTCTGAACCACTTGTACAAAGCACAGATTTCTTTCTTATCCTGGTATGAATGAATTTTAATCTCTGAGGGGTTTGGAATTGGCTTGAAAAAAAAGGAGCATTCTTGGGACAGGTGCCATTGCAATTAAGAAGATGAGTCTTCAGAGGGATAGAGGAAGATTATCTACTCTTACAGATACGGAATGGGACAAGGACTTTCATATAAATTTATGGCAGATAAAAAAAGTGAGCTTACATCTCATAATCCCATGTTGTTGCTTTAAATAGAGATTCATCTGATCCTTCTCCATAAATGTTCAGTATAAAATGGAATTCATGTGAAAATAAGTGTACATGCATGTGTGTGTGTTCATGTGTGTTTGTACACATCTGTGTGTACACAGAGACAGAGAAGAGTTTCAGCTCTGTTCAGCTCTGGATCAGCCCCTTAGCACCTAAACCACATCCTCTGCCTCTGTTTCAAGAGCCTTGAAAGGCCTGTGATAAACGATGGAGAGTCACACAAGGGCTCAAACGCCAAAGCATTCATGTCCCAGTGAATCATCTGGTAATTATTGTTCCTCTGCTGCTCTACAAAGCACCACAGTAGAGGCAAGTGCACTAACGTGTGAAAAAAAGAGAACCTCTCCCACCAGCTTTTGTGGCCACCTGTAGTGGGAAGGCAGCAAGCTTGCAGGGCTTCCCAGGACAGGAGAGATGGGGGTTGGGGCTGCACCTCATCTTCAGGAAATGTTTCACCCTAAGGGAGTGGTTGTACCCCTTTCCATATTGTGCAGCACTTTTTGATGGCTACTCTGAGCAGAAACCACACTCCTAATCCCTCCAAAACCAGAGTCCAAAACCAGATCCCTCCAAAACCAGAGATGCAAGGTCCTCATTAGTAACTCATCAGTGATTTCATTTTTGTTTTGTTTTCTCTTAAGGACTTGTGAGGCTGCTGGCCTTTCCCTCACTGGGCATGGCACCTGACAGACCAGGCTCTGAACTATGAGCTCTCTCCAACTGAGGCCTTCTGCTTGCCTTAAATCCTGCTTGTCCTTGAGCTTATGTTGCTTTCTGCCTGCATCTTGTTAGGAATTGGAGTAGTTGTTTCCTGTGCAGGAGACCCTAGTGGCAGCCCAGTAGTTCTGTGTGTCGGCATTTTTTAAATTATCTCTGAATTTCTGATCTTTATCTTCCAAGGCTGGGTTTTCAGTGCAAATATGGCTAAAAGAATCTGCTGTCAGGGTTAAACTGTACCAGATGTATTCGATGAACTGTACCAGTTAATCTAAAACAAGGCATAACCCTCTGTTACAGTCCTTGCCTTGTTCTGTTGATGATAGGCTTTTTGTGGGTGATAGGGGAAAATGAGTGTTCAAATGGTGACAGCACAGAGCAACCATTTTGCATTTCACATGTATCACACAGCTTTATTTTTCTTTCACTTTTCAGCTGTTATCACAGCATTTATGGAGGAAAGGAAATGTGTGGAAGATTTGTGGAGGAACAGAATGTGCCTTGAATAGTTATGTGGGTTTCCAATGACTGAGGAGCCATCAAGACAAGAAGTACACACTTCATGTGAAGTTGTGTAAGGCAGTCAGGTGTAACTATTGCCACTTAGGTCAGGTCTAGGAGGGCTTGGTACACTGTCAAGGTATGTTGGGTTCGTGTGGCAAGGTTTGGGTAGCAGAGGGGCTACAGGTGTGTCTTCTGTGAGAAGCTGCCAGAAGCTTCCCCTAGGCCCTACAGAGTCAACACCAGCCAGCTCCAAGACAGACCTGCTGCTGGTTTTAGTGAAAAAAAAAAAAACCCTCTGTGATTTAAACTGCACCAGGAGAGAGGAGTGAGACTGTGTGAGAGAAACAGCTCTGCAGACACCAAGATCAGTGAAGAAGGAGGAGCAGGGGGTGCTCCAGGCACCAGAGCAGAGATTCACCTGAAGCCCATGGTAAAGATCATGGTGAGTCAGGTTGTGCTCCTGCAGGTCATGGAGGTCCACGGTGGAGCAGAGATACACCTGCAGCCTATAGACTCCATGCTGGAGCAGGTGAATGTGCCCAAAGGAGGCTGTGACCCCATGGTGAAGCCCGTGATGAAGCAAGCTCTGGGCAGGACTTGTGAACCCATGGAGAGAGGAAACATGCTGAAGCAGGTTTGCTGGCAAGACTGGTGACTCCACAGGGGACCCACGCTGGAACAGCCTGTTCCTGAAGGACTGCACCTTGTGGAAAGAGACCCACACTGGAGCAGCTCATGAAGAACTATAGCCCATGGGAGGGACTCACCTTGGAAAATTGTGTGGAGGACTGTCTTCCACAGGAGGGACTCCACACTGGAGCAGGACAAGAGTGTGAGGAATCCTGCCTCTGAGGAGGAAGGAGTGGCAGAGATAAAGTGTTACAAACTGACCACAGCTCCCATTCTCTGTCCCCCAGTGCAGCTGGTGGGGAACATGGGAGGAGGGTGGGAGGTGAGGGGGGGGGGGAGAGAATCAGGAATAAAGTTAATCCCAGGAAGAAGGGAGGGGTGGGGGGAAGGTGTTTTAAGGTTTGGTTTTTATTTCTCATTAATTACCCTACTCTGATTTGATTTGTAATAAATTAAATTAATTGTCCCAAGTTGAGTCAGTTGTGTTTTCTCTTTTAAAATCCTTTCCCTGCAAGTCGTTCTGCTGAGACTGCTCAAAAAAGCCTCCACTGCACCAGTGTGTTGCTTCTGACATCAACATTGTGTGAATAAATTGAAAATTTCTTGTTCACAAACAGTTGGGCAGGCAGCTCTGACAGTCCCATTCACAACCCTCCATGCCAGAGCAACTATCCTCTGTGAGTGCTCAGAGCAAACAAATCCCATCAAGAAAACACCAGACCAAGGCAAGTTAATTTAAATGAATATTCAAGAGGCATTTTTTGGCAGTAACAGTCTGCCTTTATTCAAAGGTGAAAGGCTAATTGAAGACGATTAGCTTCAAAAAGCCTTGCCTCACACTGGTACTGCTGCTGCCTTGCTTACCACCCCTGCACTGCTTCACGCATCATTCGCTTTCATCACTTTTGTACATAAGAGCAGATACACTAGTCGGAATAAAAGTCCACTTAATGCTGTCACCCTTCCAGCGATTTATATTGGGAATTCAGGGGAAGTGTGTAACATACAGGAGAAGCACAAGTTCACAATACCGAGCTGTCTGAGGTAGCAGCTTTTAGCTTCATAACATTTAAACTGTAGGGACTTCCAGCGCTAGAGGTAGAACAAATATTACTTCATTTAGTTGCCATTGGTATTCCCACAATTAATATGGCTTTTATCTTTAAAACCATTTCTGCTTTTGATCAGGATGATGTCCAGTGGCAATGAATTTTGAAGTTTAGTTATTGTACGGCATTTATGCATTTTTCTCTTTATTCTGAATGCAGAATCAGAGTACTGTTTAGGTCAGAAGGGCTGTGAAAAGATTGTCTAGTTCAATTGCTCACTGAAAGTAGTAATAGCTTGGACCAGAGTATTTGGGCTGCCTAGGTCCAGACAAGCTTTGAATAGCTCTAGGGGTGAGGATTGCTTTCAGCAGTTCTAAGAGTATGGCTTTATTTCCTCTGCAAAACCTGTGATTGTTCCTCCCTTTTGCACCATTTATATCTAACGGGATGGGCAACAGAAATGCTGGTTTGTGGTTCTCAGATCACCCCTTCGGTTCTGGTTTTGACAGTTCTTCTGGCATCAAGACCAGTTTAAGCAGCCGGCAATAATCTAAAACCGTAGTTCAACAATATCATATTTATAGTCCTCTTAAGGTATAGGTGAAGGTTCTGGTGATTTGTTACTGTTCACTGCACTGATTTGTTCCAAAAGTTCCCCTATATTTGAATCTAAGAGGCTTTGACTGAGCCCCTATATAAAATAGCTCTGCTGTGGAGTCCTCCCTGAGCTCCTCTGCAATAAACACTGAAAAACATTCCTATTGTTTTCTGTGATTGTTTCTCCCCTGAGGTTTTCCTTTGACACCTTTGTCATCTGTTGGTGATTCTCTAGCAGGTTGGCAAGCTCTGGCAGAGAAAGTCTCTGAGTGCTTGGGAGACAGAACTGGTTTTTGACCACAGATCCAATCAGTATTTAGCATAAGGGATCTCAGCTCCAAATTAGGCTCCTGATGATTACTGCTGTTAGCCAAGTGCTATTATTGGCATCTAGATTTTGGAGCTGTTTCTTTTAAAACAGTAAAACATCCCAGGTTTAATCCCCTGCAGATGTTGTATTCAAACACAGCAGGACAGCCTGCATTTTGGAGCTGTGTCCCTCCAAAAAATGTTTCTCAGTAGTAACAGCTGCAGGGAAAGGGTTGTGGCTTGTCCCACACAGGTGTCATTTTCTTTTGCATGAAAACAATTGGAAGCAATAGATCTGTGAACACAAGAGCTTTTTGCATACCTCTCTGAACAGGCACATGCATTAGAGGAATGTGATGGCAATAAATTTATTATCTGCCCATGCAGTTGCAGCCCTGCCTTCCTGTAGCAGAGCTTAAATCCGATTCTCTTTGGCACAACTGACAACTGAGCCACAGATGTGGTGCCAGATCAAGCAAAGGAATGTGATGTCTCAGGCAAAGGGACAGCATCTACACACTGTGCACATCGATTGGCACATTGATGTCTGTGTTGGGAAGAACTCCTCTTGCTGTAAAAAGTGCAGAACGGGCTTCAGGATCCCTGGCTCAGTTATACCTGTCCAAAAATCACCACGGACTGCACTGGAAATGACACCATCATATTCACAACTTCAGTGGCAATTTAATACATTAGTAAGTATTACTACACATACTTGAAATACCTCAGTGGCCAAACTAGACAGACTAACACAGCAGTCTGTTAGGAGCAGAAAATGCTGCTCTCCTTCACCTAATACCTTTAAAGAAAGAAAGCTGTATTTGACAGCTTAAGAGCTAATCCAACCTTGTGCATGACCAACTAGCAATGAAGATTAAAAGAAGTCAGGAAATATGTGATAACTAAGGCAATGGAATTATGAAATCTCATATATTTTGCAAGAACACAGAGGGATCAAAGCAATAGTTCTTCAGTAATATGACTGGAAAGTAAACAGCGTTTTTCATATATTGGCAAGAAAGTAAATAGGTATTTTATGAAATAAAGTGTTTGGAAAAGCAGATCTAGACCTCTGTCACACCATAATCAAGGTGTTTATCACAGTATTAAAGCATACCTACACAGTAAACTCATTATCATTAGGTTACACAGGGTACATCAATGTGTACATCTATAGCATAACAGATTAGCAGAGGCACTTCCAGGTTTCTGAGCAGTGAATTCCATGTGATGACACCAGAAGATCTCCATCAATATCAAATATGTTATAGGAATGCACATGAGCACCGGTGAATTGAGAAAGAATCAGAAAATGGGGATAATTGCTGCCTGTTTTTTTGTGAGGCAGATTGCATTTCAGAAAGACTATAGAGGAAAGAGAAGAGATCTATTTAGGTAAGACTAATAATACTTTTCCTGTTTTTTGGGCAGGAATGCAAGCATGCACCCTGTTCCATAGATCATAACCGTTTTTGTTATTAATAATACTTTCCAAATGTTTTGGTAAGGACTTTACTGAGCTTGTGTGTACATAAAAGACTAACTAGATACCAGAAATAGATTGTCCTAGGGATGACATGTCCAACTGTGCAAAAATAATTAGTGTAGGGCATGAAACCTGGTTTCTGTCAGCTTGATAGATGTTACATGACCAGGATGTTGGAGCTGCTCCATGCTATTTATCAGTGCTGGGCAACATAGCAGGTTTTTACATTTCAGCTTTTGGATTATTTCCTCATTAACAGTGACACTGTGGGAGTACAAAAAGACCCATTTGGGTTATTCTGTAGCTGATCTGAACACCAGAATAAATTAAATGTGCTGTACTAGAATGGCATTGTCAAAGTATACCTCTTAACTGGTTGCAGTACGTTCAAAAGATAGTCATCTCTGCATGGCTTCATTTGCCATAAATACTCTTTAAGGACATGTCTTGGACAATTATCCCTAAGTGCTGGAGAGAAACCTATCTCACATTTTTATGCATGAAATGTACTTTGGCAGGGCAGACAAAATCAGCAGAAATTAATTTCCATGCCTCCAAAGGCAGAGTGGCTGAGCTAGATGGAAAGGTGAGATCAACACTCTGGGTAAGACCAGGCAAAGCAACCCCTCACAGCTGATGGCCATCTCTAGCCCGCTCCTTCCAACACATGCAGTGCTTGTCATTCTTTCCCCCACTTTCACGTCACCAGCACTTTGGGTCACAGTCCAGAAGTTATGAGTTGGTAACACAGAGGCAGGTGTGGGTGCTCTGAAAGCTGTAGCTGCAAAACTGTGCCAGTATGGCTCAGGGCCCAGAGTTGTTTTCTCCTGAGCTGAAGTGCTGAGAAATCTGATGGCCCTCCCAGTGACTGAGAACTTCAGTATGAGAGGATATGGAAAAGCTGCCATAAAAGAGTTTGTTTCATTGTTCCCAGAGGTGATATGAACCTCACATAAATGGGGTGAATCAAACTTTACTGCAAGTTATGGTGTAAGCACCCTTTAGGACAGTGGCTCATTCAGAACGTACAGGACAACTGCCACTGAGGAATTAGCCTCAGTGCTTCTGCTCTCACTGAGGCTACGGTGCATTCACAGCTGGCAGAGGGCACAGGGGGCTCTGCAAAGCCATCAGTGGTCCCCAAAAGCTTTGGGTGAAGTTGGGGTAGAAAAGAGGTGCTGAACTTGCAGCGACACACAGGATAACTCAGAAGGTCACAGCTCTGTCTGCTCCACCTTATGCTTGTGATTGCAGCTCACAAAGAACTGTGTTGGGAAGAACCTATACACTGAAGAGATTAAGCGGGACATCTCCCTACGCTTGGTGTTGTTAACCCAGATGACCACAACTGCACGGCTAAGTACAAAATCGGTGGATGTCCTGCTGTGGTATAAAGTTGACAAGACTAAAGGGGAGGTAGTTCACATAGAGTTTTATGGGGTGGGTGACCAAACCTGAGCAGACAAGCATGGTGCCAGGTAGAGCAGAGGTTGAGCAAAGCAGACTGGGGCCATCAGACCTGTGGAAATCTGTTATTAGGTTATCAGTATTAAGAAGTGACAGCACTTGATAGAGACATGCTTGAGAAAGTTCAACCCCCAAAATGCCAAATTTCCACTGTCCCACTGGGACCTGTTGCAAAACTCATGAAAGACAATACATGATGACCTGATTGCATTACAAACTATTCCTATCTAGCACCCAAGAGACAAGAAAAAAAGCGCATGAGGCCAGCCTGGTTCCCCTGGTCCTATGCAAGTGAAAATTTTCATTTGCCTGTCTATGCCTGGACTTTGTATCAGAAGTTACCAATAAAAGTAATGTGGAGAGGGAATTGCTGGTTGTCATCACTGACAAAGACAGACAGCCACTAAAGCTATTATTTGTATCAAATACCATCAGTTGTTAATAACATTGTTTTCTTCTGTCTGAGACGATGAGTAGCAGACTGCAATATTTAACTGGAGTTCAGCTAATTGAATGTCACAGGTTGTGCATAGACTGCATGAAGCTTAAAAGCTTTCAGACACAAAAGCGAAAGTATATTGGCATCTAAATTTGTATTAATTACCTTATCATTAACTAATATTAGCCACAGTGCTTCTAATATATGAAATCCTGTATCAATGCAAAGAAATAGCATCATCTCATGACTGAGTCTGTTCTGCAGTCTATATATGTTTTCAGAGGTGCAATGTAGTTCCTGGACCAGATTTATTGCTGGCATCAAGATATATTATTAAGAGTTTTGTTCACTTATACCAAAGAGTATTCTGGCTCACAGAATTATATACATGAAATAGACACAACATGGGAAATTAAACATGAGCAGATAGAAGGGTTTTCAATTCAGTTATTCAGAAGAAGACTGGTTGCTTTTCTAAAAACTACCTTCTACTTAAGGAGGAGTTATTACCCTCACAACTGTCATAAATGAATGAAAGTCTGTGACCTTCTTATGGAAGTCAGACTGAGCAATGGCATAAATTTAGAGATCCTAAAATGTGCTTAATTTTAATACCGTTGGATCAGAGGTCATGCCTATGATTTTGCAGTCTGTACTGGTTTTGTACATTCCACTTGTCTCTCACCTGCCCTGTGGGATGGGTTTACGTTGGGAACTGCTGAAATCCAGCTGGTTTCTTCACTTTCAGGACAGGGTCAGAATGGCATTCTGTGTCTGTGGTGGAGATGCAAAAGCAATGGGGCAGGAGACAGGACTGTCTCTCCCTCTATGAACAGTTCAGTCCCCACTGCTGGCAGAAGGGCTGGTGGCACTGCCAGTTTCATGCTCAGTGTGTGGAATGATGCTCCACAAATGTACTACCATTCCCAGCAATGAGTGTAGGGAGTTGACAGGGGACCACAGACCCTGCCACAGGTCCTGCAAGACCACATCTCCTGGTGGTCTGACACTGTAGCTCTGACTGCCTCTGGCCCTCAGTAATGCTTCAGAAGACCATGCAGACAACCTGCAGCAAGCTATTGTAGAATAAATGGTCCAGGTGAATCTTTTGCCTTTATTTTGTACTAGTGAGTATCTTACGTTCTGGACCATGCCAGCTTATGTCCCTCCCAAATTCTTGTAGTTTTCCAGATGCAATTTTAACCTTTGCCATACTACTTCAGAATATCCTCCTCTGTACAACACACGCTCCCTTCTTAGGTTCTGCTGAGCTCCTGCATTAAATCCTGAGTCACACAAGCTGACTGTGTTCTGTATGAAAATGACATTTTTTTTCTTAGGTTTTGCATTTACTGAGTATCAGCTTCACTGAGTGTCTTCCTATATTTCTACCAGGAGAAAGCATTAAGGATTTACTGTTTCTAGCTTGTTCATATTTTATACAGTTGCAGCATGTCCTTGTTACTCATTTTCTTTGCAAACTAGACAGGTTCTCTCTTTTCAATCTGTCTGCCTAGGAAAGTTTTCCCATGCCTCTAACCATTTATTTTATCTTGCTCTTATATTACTCTACATCATGGCAGAAAACAGCTTTATCCTAATTAAGTACTCTTCTGATTTGGAGCTGAATTTTTCAAGGGCTCAGAAATACATGTTTACACATGCAGCCTGCAAATCTGTCACCAATCACAGAGACACAGGGCAGTGCTGGAGGTCCAAATGTGAAGTCATTAGAGACAAGGGTCATAACATCTAGCTCCTCTCTGAAAAAAATGTTTCTGATTTCCTCATTAAAGACTCTTTTCCTCCAAAAATGTCAGAAATTCAACTTATACTGTAGGTAATCTTCCCCTGGAAGCATGTCCCTGGAAGGATGCACCCTGTATTTCCAAGGCTGAGGAAGATCTGGATACTACTGCATGGAAGGCAAAGGGCATGCTGGGATGCAGGGTCATGTGCAGGAGTGTGTGTTTTGCTGGTGCCCCTGACTTCTCCATCCTCTAGAGCTTCACAAAGAAGACCAGGCATTGAGGTGGCACAAGATGGTTTCTACTAGGGAAGAGCAGAGAACAGCAGACACCAGGGATGTGCTGCAGCACCCACCCAAGGCACTCAGCATCTACCAGCTGCCTGTGGAGCTGCCTGCAACAGTGCTCCCTCCCTCTTCTCCTCCGGGTATGTTGGGCTGTGGTCTGAAAGAGGATGAGATCTGCTCCCACTCTCAACCTTCCTAGCGCTAGGGTTTTTGGACAGGGTTGTGTGAGTGGCAACCGTGCAACTCAGTGAAGCAAGACTGCAGGAAATTGATTTTAAAACATTACAGATCAGCCCTGCCTTAGCGGGGGGACCTGCTTGCTGTGCTCACCTCAGTGTGGCACAGGACTGCAATGTCATTCTCATTTGTGCCATGAGGTCGTTCCTACCAGCACAGACCTGGTATCAGGTGTTAGGAAAGCTAAGGGTAGCAGGCTGGCTTGGGAAGCTGCATCCATCTCCCACTGCCATTACAGAGAGCAGGAGGTGGTACGCTGGCACAGCCACCCAGGTGCCTGTCTGTTGTAGACTTCTTGAGGCTTTTTAGCCCTCTGCTACTCAAAGCATTGCAAAAACCATTTTTCACTAGATTTGCTAGAAGTGCAGAACTGGAAATTAGAGCTGCCTTCAGCAGATGCTGGCGTGAAAATGCGGAGTTAATGATATGTCAGAGTAGGAGTGAGGGGATGCTGGGAATATCTGATGTTTAAACTTATCTCCATAAAAATGAAGTCGGTCTGGTAAGTCAGAAAAGAAAATGCTGAAGTCCTTGCCTCTTTTTTCCTTTGTTTGAACAGAAAATTTCTCCTCACTCCACTTTGAAATTGAATATTATCTGTGATGTGAGATTTCTGATCAAATTTTAACAGGGGACATTCCTTAATAACTAGCCTTTGTCATTTATAATACATACCTCTTGCAGGGGAACAGCTCAATGATTTATTTAGGTTTTTTCTCTGAACAACAGGAGGAAGAATGGTGAATTTTCTCTCTCTCTCCCTGCTTTCAGCCACATTAATGACAAACCCTGAGGTACTAGGAAACTCATCAAGACCAACTCTGCTAACATTTATGTTTTCACTTCGAGTGAAAGGCTTTCACTTAGAAATAATTTCATGTAATGGTACTGAATAAAGAGAACTCCTCACATCTGCCCTTTGCAGGAATGATTTCTTTGTGCTGGGCCGATTTGCTGTATACTCTCTTGGAAAATGCTGGGGTTTTTTTCCTCCCAGAGCAAAAGATGTCTAGGGGGCAATCACAGCCAGTAGTAGCTCTTTCACTTTTTAGTTGGTGGAGCCTCTAACAGAAGAATTTGTAGTAGATATACATGCATGTGCATGTGTGCACATACATGTAATACAGCGGAGATCTAAGAGAACAGCAGTGCACAAAACACAGACATGTTGGGTCACTCATTAACAAGGGAATACTAAGAACATAAGGATACTTTCTTCTACATGTCCCTTGTCACACCCAACCCAGGTGAGTTTAGACATGCTTATCTCTGCAAACTTGGATGTTGCCAGCCCCATTGAGGGCTACTGGGTAGAGCACAATGGACAAGAACTCAGTAATAGGAACTGGCTATCTGTTATTACAAGTCTGAAGGAGCTTTTAGTTGCATAAGATAAGTAGACCTCCACTGACTTACACCAACTTCTGTTACTGTTGAGAAAGAACGACAAAGATAAATTTTAACAAAGTTTATAAATTTCTTCTGGGTTTCTCCCACCACCCCAAGGCAGGTGCTTTCTGATCAAAGGTGTTTTTCCAATGAAGTGGGAGTTTTGCTGCTGTTTGTTGTGGCTGGTGTGGGGTTTTTGACAAGTTCTATAACCTGGTGTGTTTCTGGGGACAAGGGCACATTATCTGTAACAGGAGCTGTACTTCAGGAAGCCTTAAGAAAGGTGACTTTGGTGAGTACGGGTTTGCACTATGAGTCCAGAGTCCTGAATTCTGTGCCTAGCTGCAGTGCTGCCTAGCTATATGATGTTCACCAAATTATTTGATTTCCCATCTTTTACTTTCTGCAGTTAGACTGCAAGCTATTTAGCTCAAGACTTCCCATTTCCTATGCTTGCACGGAGTCTCTTGAATGCCTGCAGAAAAAATGATGATCAAGAAGAGCAGATACTAAATAAGAGAGTGAATACCTTCACAGTAACACAGAAGCTGGATGGTGTAGTTGTATGAGTCTCGGATACAGTCAATTGTGTTATAGGGAGTAGCTGCCTTCACTTTACTGTTGATTCTTTCATACCTGTGGCTTAGGAATTATTTTTCCCTTTCTGTGAGAGATACTTGTAATCTGTCCTCCTCCACATGAAAAGCTGATGTGGCTCCAGCCTTGGACAGAAAAGCTGTGAACCCATGGCCCTTTCCAGCTGTGTCCATGCATGACAGGCTATTCTCTCCTCTTTGCTCCAGGTGATGACCTTTCCCATTCTTCTCCTCCATCATCTGCTGCCGATTTTGATCAAACCAAGCCTGCCTCTTCCTTTTCCTCTAATTGTGTTGAAGAAATTAAAAGCATTTGGCTGGAAAATGTTTCCTCAGAAAGTCGAAAATATATTTCATAAGTTACACTAAGCTTTTGTCTTCCTGCAGAAAGATCCTGGACAAGATCCTTTTCTCCTGCCTATGATCCTGTGGTAGAAAGAAGCATGGTTTTCCTTATATGCAGCCAAAATTTCCCTATTTGCAACTTGTCTTCCTTGCTTCTTATCTTCTTCTTACCCTGAGAGGAGCCTGGTTCTCTCTTGTCCCATGAGTTAGCAAAAGTCAGCAGTGAGAAACTCCTTAAGCTTTCTCATCTGAGGCTACAGCAGCCTGTCTCCCTCAGCCTTTCCTTGGATATCATGCATGGCAGCTTGCTAGTGCCCCTCAGATGGATCTGCTTCAGCTCAACCACGCACTGTCTTCTGTGATTTGGGCAGAACTGTTCACACATCACCTGATCTGGAAGCTCAGCTGGAGAAATATGGCAGGAGAAGGATGCAAATTTGCCCCTCTGGGTCTGTTTTCCTAATTTGCAATTGTAAGAGAGCACCTGTGACCCGTGAATATCTGCGCCACTAATTGAGAATTGTTGCCTGAAGGAAATCTGAGATTTATCCAAAGACCTGTGTTTATCCTTAGCTATTTGCCTGAAAGCCAGATATTACCACCATCTGGAAGTGTGGTGTCAGGACAGTAACAAGGTAGCCCTGTTTCAGAGATGACACTGGGCTATAATATTTTTGCCAATGCTAGAAGGTAGAGAACTGTTGGGTAGGAGTAAAATCTGCAGAAAAAAGGTCTGAGAGTAAACTTGTAACACTTTTACCTGTTTTTTGTGCTCCTGGACATCTTTGCCTGAAGAGCTATTCTTCAGTGTTTAGATTGCTGTCCAGAAAATGCCTGCATCATATGCTGTCAGTGTAGCCATCCAAGCAATGGCAGCAATACCTGACAGATGGTGGGATCCACTAGAAAAATGGGTTTCCACATGCAAAAGGAATAAACAGAAGGGTGTGACAAGACTCACTGAAATGGAAACTAGATGAAGAAGGTAAACCAGGAGGAAAGGCTAACCTGCCTATGAACCGAGAGCTAAAGGAGAAGCACCAGAGCAGGATGGCTTAGAGACAAAGCACACAGCTGCACAGTCAGAATGAGCAAGGAGTTTCCATCCTCTCTGTCATAATCAAGTGGTTTTAGAAAGTCCAGACAGTGGGTGTTGAAGCCTTCAGGTCTTTGAGCCAGTGCAATGGTAGGTAGGGACAGGTGGAAGGGGACGAAGGGAGCACTCTTATCTGCCCCAGCTGACAGCAGGAAGAGACCCTGCTGCCAACAGCAAGTCAGAGGAGGAAAGGCAAACTCCCCAGGGGCTTTTCCAATCCACTGTTGATCCATTGCACTTGATACCCATGCTAGGTAAGGTGTACCCTATCCAAAACTGTAATGGGGAAAAGAACCATAGAATCATCATCATGGATTTATAGAATGGTTTTGGTTAGAAGGGGACCTTGAAGATCATCTAGTTCCAACCCCCCTGCCATAGGCAGGGACACGTTCAACTACACCAGGCTGCTCAGAGCCCCATCCAACCTGGCCATCAAAAGGGGAACTGAAAGAAAGTTTCTTTACTGTTTATGAAACAGTCAAAGTGAAAACCAAGCACATGTTTCCTTTTGTGCCATCCCACGTCTCTTCACCCTCACCAACAGTGTTTATCAAAAGGATGTTACTTGCCTTTCCCTCTAATATGTAACCTTGGGGTTATATTTTGCCTTGAATTCAGTGACATAATGAAGGAATCATCTCGCTAGCACAGCCCGTTTCCTTTTGTGCATCTGAGGATTTCCTGCTGGCTGGGGTTGCATTTCCCTGTTTTGTTTGTTCTATATAAATGTTCAGTTTTATGGCATAGGGTTATTTCAGGCAGTACAAGACATCTTCTCTGCAGAAACAGCATTTGAGAGGGCCATTGTGAACCTTCATGAGGGCTCATAAAGTACTCTGAAGGTACATGGCACTAAACACAGATTATCAGTTAATGCTGCTCCTGGATCTTCCCCTCCTTTTTCCGCACTGGTCCCTGTCTTCTGCTCACGCAGATTTTGTATTAACTGTATTGTCATCTGTTTGTCTTTGTGGACATGTATCAGATCCCCTTTCCAGTGCTGAGTTACAGCAGCTCTCCACTTAGCCCATACATACATCCTCTTTGTTCTTCATAAGCTGACCAAATAAAAGAGGTCTCTGATCCACTGACTATCCCACAAATAATTTAAATTTTTTCTTGAAACAAACCTTGCAATTTCCAAACATTTTCAGCAAATCCAAAAATCCTTCCATAAATATTGCTTCGTAGAAATGTTGAATGTTGAATGACAACATCAAATAAGGATATATTTTATATTTGCCAGACCAGGAAAGTGAATGATGGCCCATTTGGCATCTCTCTGTTCTCTACAATTTGCAGGCAAAGGAGACAGAAGGGAGAGAGGGCCTGGAGATGCTGCTTGCTCATCGTGCGATGTGTTTATTCACTGTTAGTTGATAGATAATTAAGTTAGTTCTGTTTCTCTGCTTCTTCCCTGGGAACTGCCCTGGGAGGTGCTGAGAAATCTCATATGTTCCGGTGATCCAGACAGCCCAGCTAGTAAGAAATTTATCTTCCAGCAAGACTGTTCAAGTCAAACAAAAATTACCATGCAAACTGGACAAACTCCAGATTTGCACTGAGTGATGTATTCAACAAACCATTAAAACCAGAGCAGAGTGCTTTGGGAGAGCAGCACCAAACCCCAGTGATGGAGAGCAGAAAGAAGCACAGCAACGTCCATGCTGTGAGTCAATTCTGGTGGCAGAAGATGCACTTGGCTGTCTCCCTGTGAGTTAGGAGCTGGCCTGGTAGCATAGCAACCCTTCCCAGTACATCCCACTGGCTTCCAAACAAGCACAGGGTGCACTGGTGGGTATTATGTCAGTGGCACCTGCAGTGGCACACGCATGTGCTTTTCAGAGTCACCTTCCCCTACTGCTCTAATGAGAGAGCTGAGGATGACACAGCCGTCTACCCCTTTTCTTCTCTCCCACAAACATGCTTATGTAAAACATCTCCCACATATATGTTTATTTTAACAATTCTTGTATTAGCAATCACGTGCTTACACTGCACTCCTGCTTTATGGGAACTTGAAGAAATGTTAACCATTGCTTCTACCACTGGGTTGTGGAGGAGAGACACTCTTAACACAGGCTTTTAAAAACTTTTCTTCCTCTTGAAGAGCACTGCATAGCTTTCTTTCTGTGCCCTGGGCTCTCACCCAGAAACCAGGTCTAGGTCAGTTGGCAGTACGTGTGAGAAATCTCAGCACAGAGCAACGCTGTGAGCACAAACCCCACAGAAACAGGAACCTATTGCTGCTTATAACTACTGTGATACCAGAGGAGGCGAGTGACAGGTCAACTGTTGTGTGTCTCACTTTGACAATTCGTCCAAGATTATATTACTTTCCAAATCTGATCCAAAGAAAGCACATTGTTGATGGCAGGATATTAGTTCTGTGGATATCCACGTTATGAGTTGACCATATGTGGTGTGAAACCACCTGCCATTTCTTGCTCTGGAGATGAGATCATTAAAAAACAAGGGTGGAGGGAGAGGAAAAGTATATTTCCTGCAAAGATAGCCTTGCCTCTCTACACATATCAGATGCATACATCCTGCAAGGAATTTACAATAGATACCTGTCTAAGCCTCCTAACAAAGAATTACAGAGCACAAAGCACAACTTTCCCTATTTTCAGGATCCAAGAGGCAGGGACAGGAGTGGGTTTCACTGCTCACTTCCTTCCAAGTAGCTTAGCATCCTGATGTCACTAGGAGAGCAAACACCATGTAGTGAAGAAACCTGCTGAGGCAAAGTGGGGGATGTGGTCATCACTGAGATTACCAGCTAACAAGACTACTGCTGTCTTTTCCCTGTCCTCTGTCTATCTCATCCCTTCCCTCTGTGCTCCGGGTTACGTTGACACCGAGCAGATATTTTTAAGAATAAAATCAGGGTTTTTTCAGTATTGTTTGGCATTAAAGAGGGGTGGCAGCAGCCACTTGCCTGGGAAGAACTGCTCTATGCTCTGCCCCTGTAGCATAGTGGGCAGGGCTCACCCTGAGCACAAGGACCCCTTTGTCCCCAAGAGTGACAGCCTGTACTGGTTCCCCGTTGTCATTTCTGATATGGGTCCTGCTTTAGTTTTCCCTCCTATTGCTGTGGGTGCTCTGACCAAACCTGGGCACTTGCTACAGTCACTGTGACTGCCCATGTCTCCTCCAGAAGGTTTATTTTTGCTTTGTGGATCCCTGCCAAGAGGAAGAAGTTTGCGGTGCTTTTGAGTTGTGCTCCAATACGACACAGTAGGCACTAGTCTCTTGGGGCTGCCTTGGAAAGGTGTTTCCCACGGGTGCAGGTGGCATGACTCAGGCAGGACACCTCCAAGCACTTCACCCTGCTTTGGAATATGGAGCCACTTGTGACCAAGGAAACCTTTTCCAGCAGCCTCTGTAGGGGAATGACCCAATCTCGGCTACTCTCTTCATCACTGTCACTGCTCCAATGTATTTTGCCCCTCACTGAAGGGCTAAAGGATGATGTTTAGGTACTTCTTTTCTCATTCCCTAACATATGTTGTCTGAGGGCTGGCATCTAGCTGTGCTTGGCTGATCCCATAGAAGCAAGGTGATGGTGTCTGTTCAGCTTCTAAGGCATCACACAAGTGATGAATCTGCTCTGTGCTACTAATTAATTTATGGCATTTAGAGCCTATGCACTGCCATTCTAGTAAGTTTGCAGTGTGAACCCCCTTTGAGGCAGCTACAGACATCCTCCAGGTCTTTATCACCCACACCTCTGTTCCACAACCCAGCTTTTCCCAGAGAGTCAGAAAAACGCAATGAACAAAGGGACAGAATGGAAGCCACTAGCACAACGTCCTGCCTTTCTGAAAGCAGTTTACTTGTCACCACAGATCAAGAGTTCAGCTTTCCCAGCTTGAGTCAGGCACCAACTGCCTGACACAGGTTATCAAAGACATTACTAGGGACCTGAAAACCTGCAATCTGCATGGCATAGTCTGCACCTCTAAGGGTGCTAGTCCTGCATCCAAAGACCTCCTGCTTCCTTTGCTGGCTGTCACTGCTGCAGAACCAGGCTAGTAAAAGCTGTGAGAGCTGGGAGCTGTGCTGGCTTGCACAGGAGCTTGTGGTGAGAAAGGGTGGTGAATAAAGTGGGTTTTTCCATTGTCAACCTACATGGAAAATATTTTAACATGAAGAAAGAAAACCCCAAACCACAAGCTAGACTGAAAGGAAACAACATGGCCAACAGGGTGAATTGTTGATTTTTTTTTTTTTTTTAGAAATTGAAACTGCACAAATATAAGAAGGTTGTTCTGTACACATTTTTTTCAGTCTAAACAGTTCCTTATATGTGCCTTGTCTCATTCTCCTGCCCTTTCCTTTGTGCTGAACGATGTGAGTTCCAGTTGCTGATGCCACGTCTCAGCCATGTAAAGAAAAATTATATACCTTTTTTTTCTTCAGTAGGTTTGTGCCTGCTGTGTACCTGGTACATCCATGTTTCTTTCCTGTTTTAGTGAAAAATATTTTGTTTAAACTTCAGCATTATGAAAGAATGTAAGTTATGCAGTAGAGGAGATTACCTTCCAACTGCATTTAGAAACAGAGAGTGATTCTGCAACGTGTAAGCAAAAGCCTCATCCTGTCATAACCTCCTTTACCAGACATGGGACTCTGGGTCCCAGAAATTAACATGAAAATATGTAAATACCTGGAGGAGAATGTGGATGCAGGATCTGGGGTCAGAGGTGCAGTTTTTCACAGGGGATTTCCTCCTACATTTCCCCTATATGAGAGCAGAAAGCAGTCCATCTTCAGCTACTTTCCCACCCCTCTGACTCCAGTAGATCCATTTGACTTCCCTGGGAAGGTTGGCTCACAAGGCTTCTTATGGGGGCAGCAGCAGATGCCAAGGACAGCTGTACCCTTTACCCCTTTTGTATTTCTCCATGCTTTGGGTCTAGCTTAGCTGCTGTCCTGTGGCTGCATAAGGCCCACACAGCCACGAGCCCTGCACCACTTTGCAGCTGTGCAGCCCCAAGCCCTGGCCCTCGGCATTTTCTCCCAACACCTCCAAATCTCAGGCTTCATGCCCTGTTCCTGCATGCCTTCCCCTCAGTGCAAGCAGAAGAAGCCCTTATGATGGTTTTTTTCCCAAATACTGAGCTTGCACAGCCGTGTTTTCTCAGTTACTGCCCCTTGGAGAGGCCACCACAAAGCAGCTTCTCCAGAGAGCAGAAGTTCTGTCCATCATGGATATGCTCAGCTTCACTCACAAGTGAAGGGGGGTTACCAGGGGTCACAGGGGGCTGGTTTGAAAGGAAAGCAAGAGCCACTGCAGGCTGGGCTGGACACCTTCCCTTCTTTCCAAATGAGCTGGTCTTCCCATGCCTGGGGTTCTGCACGTGTGCTGCCTTCCCAGTTTTGGCCACCACCTCTCCAAAGAGCAGAGTCCTCCTCCAGGGTGCTGTAGATGTCTGTACCAGCCCCAGTGATGCCTGTGACAGCCTTGTCAGCAGTGCTGAGAGCTCTGAGGAAGGCTAATTACACACTTATTTAGATAAATGTAAAGTAGGCTTGCAGCTGGTGACTGGCTTTTTCTCTCTCTTGGGCAGAAACTGCTGGTGCCTACTGCACAGGCAGTGTCTCTTGCCTCTGATTTAAGGAAAGCCCTGAAGGAAAGGGATAAATATATTTCCTTGGCTGAACTCTTCATCCAAGAATATTGTGACAAGTGGACTGTGATTTGGCTATGTCTTATCATGGGACATTTGTGCACAGGACCTGGATACGTTTGCCAATAAAGAGAGCTCACTCATCACCTTTTGGCCTTAGGACTTTGCAAACTGATTCCCTCATTGTTAGAACTTTTAACCTATTACTGGTAGAAAACACTGTGTAGGTAGGCGGTGGTATTTTAAGAAATTGCTTGTCTAATCAGACCCAAATGATGTCATGGCAATAGCAGCAATCCTGGACATGGATTCAGATCTGAAATGTTAAATCCCTTTGATGCTCACGGTTCAGTAATCACACAGAGAATAGATGTTTGTGCCCAGAGCAATGGAAAGGGACGGGGCTGTGATTCATCCTGTCAGCATGGAAGTCTCTGGGAAGCACCATTTGGCCTGATCTGCTCCCCACCTGAATCTTTCTGGTCTAAGCACCGATGCTGTCAACTCAGTTTAATTCAAAATACTTCTGTGCTTCTTTCCAGTAAGGGGCCACCTGTGGTACAGGCTGCCAAACAGCACATAAAAGGCAGCCTGGGCAGGAAAGGGTGGAGGACAGGGAGCGTGGCAGGCTCTGCCAATGTAAAAGAGACTTCCTGGACCAGCAGTGATGTCTTGGAGTAAGTGAGAGTCCAAAAGGAGCTGAAGAAAGAAAATAAACAGGTGAGTCAGTAGACACATGGACCCTTGAATATGAAGATGGTAAAAGCACAGTTCACCTGTCTCACTCCTCTTCCTCTCTCTGTCTGTGTCTCTGACACATTAGGACAGTTTTACTGGAGAGTATTTTTCTCCTATACTGTTAAACACAATCTGTTGCCTGTTTGATTCACGAGTTCTATGGGTTACTGGAAGATGCCTGATAATCACAGGAGCAAAAAGGCAACTATTCACGGTAGGACACTCAAACAAATTGTAGTATTGATGTGCTGTTTGCCAAGAAATTGATCAGGAGCTTCGGGGGAGGAACCACAAATGACTTACCATGAAGATGTAGGGAACAACAGTAGATTGCTTCCCATCATGTATATGAAGTCATGAAAAAAAATGTGAGAGTTTCTCCTATATGAAAAGTTCCTCCAGAAAGGGAAATGTTGGCAAATATGCTTGTTTCTAGCCTAGTAGGTTGGACATGTCCAGACTCTGATCTTGGGACGTGATCTGGGAGTGAATGAACGTATGTCAGAGCAGCATGTGTGATGCGCCAGGTTTACAAGTCATGAATTGTGGCTGCAGGGTTCCTGTGGGCTAAAATTCCCAGGTGATGCTATGATTATGAATGAGTCAGTCCCCGAAGTCCTTCATGGAAAGAGTTGAAGGTGACCTTGCTGACATGATGGACAAAGTGTACTGACTGCATTCTGGAGTCTGCTCTTTTGGTACTCCCAGCTTAGTTTGAAGCACAGACTGCCATAAGGCTGGCAATAACTTCTCACATAGCATTTCCCAGAGCCAGTTTTAGACTCAGAAAAAAAGTGAAATGAAGATGATAAGATCTGCTGTCTGCACTGTCGAGGATCAAAGTCCAACCATGTTCCAACAAGCTTCTCTAATTTTCCTAGTTCTGTGGTGTCAGAGATGCTTTTCTAAACCAAACATCTGAACTGTGCACAGTACAACCCCACTCTTCGATGGGCAAAAAGGGACAAAGTAAATGCATATTACATTTCTTTCTGTTAGTAATTAACGTGACATTTATGGTGAGTGAAACTAATTTTCTCCAAAGATATTAGATATGGGAAACATCGCTGACAATTTAATGCAGTAGGGCATAAAATTGGTGCATTAGAGGCAGGCTAGAGAGGTTTTGATTAATTGATGTCCTTATCCAGTATGGCAACAGCTAGGGTGTGTAACTACATAAACCCCTACCCTGCTCTTATGGGCAGATGCTCCCTTCTGAGATAGTTTAGAGATACAATTTTTCACTGTGTCAAGACAATGTTATGCAACCAGGCAGACATGGTACGTGCCAGTGATTTGCAACTAAATTATGCTGCCTAGAGCTCGGTGCATGTATTTTTGCCATTTCTCACCTGTTTCACAAACAGGTTGCAAATATAGTCATTCATTAAATAAGTTACTTTACATCAGTGCAGCCTGCTTCTGCTCTAATGCATCATGCACTACAGTTTTGAATGTACTGAAATGGTGAATCTGAGTGTCCCACATACGATTTCTTCCACTACAGCAAGCAAGACTGACAAGTTTTTTAAGATGCATTAGCCACACTATATTTATCTTTTTTTAATTATTATTTTTTAAATTAAGGTCTGTCATGGAAGAACAAATTGTGTCATTCACATGAATAATCTCTCCCATAAGGAAGCACTTTGAACAATGGAGATACGAGTGCTATAATTATATAGCCTGCAAACAATCAAATCACATCATATCATTAAATAAAACAATCAGGGCTAAATGACAAAGAGTTAGACACAGGTGCATTTACCTCAGCGTCTACTGAGCATGTCTTTTCCAGAGTTGTTTGAGGTATTGACTTCCTGCCTCATACATCTTGCACCAAATATGGTGTAACGTTGACCCCAGATCTAGCCCTAAATCAGCATCTACAGAGACTGTCTGGCATAAAGACCAACATGAGATAACCATGAAGAAATTTACCCACCTTCTTAATTGGATTTTGCTGCCTGCTGGGAACTTGGAGTGCTGTTATTTGGACACAATGATATAATTTCAGTTAAATTATAGTTTCAAACTAAAGTAGCTGTATTGATGTACACTATCTCCACATTTTGACCATGTATTTAGTGTTATCTTCCAACTCTGGCATGCTCTTTTTAGGAACTTCCTATTTCTACCAGCCCCAAAAGTGTGTCACCGTTATCAGGCATAGGGATATCCATTGTCTCCACATACATGTTTTTTTCCCATGTAAACTAATAAATTAAAAGAAGTAAGGAACAGAAGCTCCCATCCATTTAGAACACTAAATTTGATGCTACCCATCTGGTTGCTAGGAAAGTAGGTTTTATGGGCTATTTGCAGCCCATGAGGAGATAGGATTTGCTGAGATCTACCCACCTGGGACAGGCATTATTTTTACCTGAAATGGCAGAATTGTGACAGGAAAAGTACCATTAGGGCTAAGTGATTCAGTTATCAGGACCAAGGATTGCAGGAAATCCCAAGCTTGGGAATGTACTAAGCAGAAAGCCTGACAGAAAATGTTTAGGGGATATTTCATTCTGCACAACCAGCACTTTAGGAGCGGGCAAGTAAGTAGGAAAAAGCTTGGCACAGGAATAGAAGTCAGCTTTGGGAAGCTACTGGAAGAAAATGTTATACTCTGAAGCTTTTTGCAGTTGGAGTAACTAGCTACTTAACTGAGGAGCAGAAGTGCCTTGCAGTGAGACCACAGTCATAGGAGTCTATCTCTAAATATAGTAACTGTTTCATTAGGCCTTGCATTGCAGTAGCAGCAATGTAATTTTTTTTGCTTAATCCTTGCCTATTGCTAAGGGTGATTCAGGGCACGGACAAACTATCATATTTCCTTTCTGCTAGGAACAATAGGCTGAAATGGGACTAATGCTCCACTCCCACTGCTCAGTGTTCTAATGCAAGAGCAGAGGTCTCCAAGGGCCTGCAGACTGCTCTCCCACCAAGCAGAAGGACCATTTTCTAAGGCATAAATCCCATGGCAAGGTCATCATAAAGCATCTCTGGATTGTAAAGTTACCAGTTTCCAATGCTGAGGATGATCAGTTTTGCATTTATGGTCTGTTTCAATAGGACCTGAGGGTACTCTCTGGGCTGGTTGCCTCTGTAGAATATTTCTGGGGTTTGAATGCATGCTTCATACATATGTGCAGAGATAACAGCTGTTTTTCGTAGGCTTTCTTCCTCTCTTTTGTTCACTTGCTCAAAATTATCTATGTTCCTGCAGAGCTGCAACAAGGAAGAAAATGGCAAATTTAGGCTTCTTTCACTTTTTTTTTTCCCCAACAAAAAATAACTTCCACCAGTGCCTGATGTGCAGTTGTGAATCTCCTTAATGTGCATCCTCTGAGTCACGTTGGTTCTTTTGGGAGGAATAGAGGAGAATACAGAATTTTTACTAATGTTATCAGGAAATGGGAGAATAATAAATTTTGTGTCTAGTTCTCAGCTTTTTCTCTGCTCTCCACACTAGGGAAGGCTGCTCTTTAGACCACATGCTGAGGTTTGTGAGATGCAGATGCTGTTCAGAGGCAGGCGACAGAGACAGGACAGGGGACAGGCAGAGATAAGGGCAGTGAGAGAAAAGGCAGCCCAGCAGTTGCCTTCATAAAGACAAGATTTATTTGCAGCATTATTGTAACACCAGTGGGGAAGATAACTCTCTCTGCAGTTCTTAAAGCTACTCACCTCCTGCCTTGAAGAAAACACTTCAAAGCATGAGAGTATGTCCTGCCTTCTTTGACAAAACCACCCAGAAATGCCTGTCCTGGTTTGACATGGCAGTGCATGTCCCTGCATTGCAAGCAGACCCATTAAGGGTCAGACTGTGTTCCTACCTGGGTTAACAGGTGGAGCTCTGAGGCAGTCATTTATTGCCGTTATTTATTCTAGGCTAAATTTGAAAGAACCGTCTTTGCATAAAAAAATCTTTGTACTTTGTCCTCTCAATTGCTGCTCTTTAGCAGAAAGCCAGGCAATACACTGAAGTGAGTAGAGCTCAGTCATGCTTTAACTTTGCATAAAGCAACAAATCTACAAGGGCCAGGTCTGGCAGCAAACCCAAGGTTTCCCAATATGTAGGTCTGCTTTGCCATCTCCTGCCCACTGGAATACTTTTTAACTTTTCCCCTGGTTACAGATATCTCACAGGTTTGGGTTCTGGCTCCAAGCAAACTGTTCCCTTATCCCAGCTCCTGTTGTAGGTGAAGGTTTCCTCAGCAGCAGCCGGCACAACAGCCTGCTTTATATTCTGTCATTAAGTCCAGAAGTCAGAGTTCTGTGCAAGAAAGCATGCAGCCTGGAGCAGCTCATGTCTCTTAAATTAACTTGCCTCCTGGCTCTGCTCCTTCCTTGCTTGGTCTCTGTTTTGCTTTCTGTCTTTTTGTATTCCTGTCCCCAGTCCAAGATACTCTTTCTTGTCAATCTGTATGCTTTGGTTTTAATTCAACATTAGGCACGCTCTGTTTGTCACTAGCAAAGCCTTTGCAGGACGGGTTGCTTCGTTTAGAGAAGTCTCCTGGGAGACAGAGATGAGATTTTTTTTTTCTTTTGATATTGAAACTAGCAACACTTGCGCTTTAATCATGTGAAAGCAAACTGGTACTGAAAAACTTGATAGTCAGCAGCTGAAGGCCACTGATTCTGGGCAGGCTCCTATCCCAGGTAAAGAAAGCAGCTCTCCTCAGGTGAGCCCCCTTTCACCTCCCTGAGCTCAGTGTGGAGTTGTGAGCTGTATATATTATATACATGCATATATGATTATGAACCAACGGGAGAGTCACAAAACAAAAGAATATCTAGAGACAGGTGGTGCTCATCACAATAAAATACTGACTTGAGGAAGATAGGTTTGGGTTTTTTTCTGTCTAAATACAAAACCCATTTAAAGATTATTCCAACATTTTAATCAATTTCCTGTATAGGGGACAAAAAGCTGCAAACAGCTCCTTGAAGAGTGATTTTCTTTGCTTCTCCCTCCACAATGACTTCAGCAGACCTCCAGGATATCCCTATTTAGGGATATGAGGGGACATGAGCATTGGCCCACAGGGTGCTATGAGCTGGGGACTTTCAGCTAGAGGCTGCTGAAGACCAGTAATCGTTCCTACCCAAATTCACATATTTGGGTTTCCTTGTTCTCCTTTTCTGCTTCACAATGGCACAAGGAAGAGGGTGATGATAGAAAACATGAATGAGAAAAAGTATCAAAACGTCCCAAATAATTCTTTAAGAACATACAGATGGGGATGGGGACAATAATTAATGAAGGATATAAATATTTTTCCTTTGGGAAGGCCCAAGGATGGCATATGGAGTGTCTGCAAAGAGATCTGTGGTAGCCCTGTTCTCAGCCAAGGTTGGCATGGGCTGGCAGCTGACAGCTATCAACCTGACCCACATCACCCCTTTCTGATACATAACAAGGACTCTTTTCAGTACCCCAATCATCTGTGTTATATTTATTTAGCTGCATTTTGCCTCCTGAATGGGTTTGTTTGGAGAAAGTCTTGTTTTATTAATGCCCCACAGATTGCAAATGCCTACAGGATGCATGTCCCTGTTTGCCCAGTACCCTCACAGCCTTGGCTGTACCTAAAGCAGTGCCCACGAGCTCACTGGCAGAGCTTCATGCTGTGTGCAAGCAGATTAGACCAGCAGGTGCTGAAACCACCATACAGCCTGACGACACTGCGTGGAGTCGCCACAGCAGGAAATTATAGACTGTGTCACTTATTCAGATTTTTTAAAAGGATTAAATTTTTGTATGGATGGAATTTGCATGTGAAATGATACTCATTGGGAAATAATTATGAGATAAGGCCATCATTGTGCTTCAGGGCAAGGCTGCTTTCCATCTGCTTCGGGAAGAAACCACTGCCTTCCCACTCTTGTAAACACGCTACGATGGTTAAGGTCATGCTTTTGTCCCTGGTCATTGAGTCAGCGATGGAATGTCCTGATTCAGGAAGACCCTTGACCTGTCCTTAAGTAAAAGAAAGACATATATGTCAGGGACCAGTGCTTTCCTTAGTTTGGAGGTAAGTTAAGCATGGGTAGTGTTGCACGGACTCCAGGTTCACATGCCTGCAGCCGAGATCAGCTGGGCTGCTGTAACCTGGCAAGTGATGCATGCCCTGCCTGCAGCTTTCCTTTCTCCAGGAGCACCTCCGATGTGCTTGGGTGCTCTGGATGGCTCAGGGATTCTCACCAGCATACTCCCTCACTACTTGCATCTGTCCAAATACTTCTGTGATAGGATTGTGTATCAGCAGTGCCTTTGCACGGGGACAGGGAGGCAGGGAGACTGTGCAGTGCTATCAGACACACAGTAAGCCTGTTCTGGACACAGGAACAAGCCTCAGGCTCTCTGGACATGCCAGTGAAGTCCATCCTGCTGGACCCTGGTTTTACTCGATCCCACAGTGAAATTTCAGGAAGGGTTGTACAACATAAATTTGTTCTTCTCTTACAGAATACCAAAGTTCCCTCCTTTTTCTTCCAGCAAGCAGAACAAAAAGGAAAAAAATAACTCTGTCTGTGAGTGTATTAGAGGTGGCAAAGAGCTTCTCTGCAAGAAATGGACATTGAAACATTATGAAACCTGCTGCGAAGAGCACTTTAGCATTTTTACCTTGTTTGCACACTGAGTCCCCGCAGGGTTTTTAGGACAGAGCTTCAAAGAAAACAAGCAAACCTCATAGTGTCTCAGCCTAAGCGTAGCAACAGCTTTTACAGCCCAGAAGAAAATGTTTTAATCTAGCTTGTTTCCTGCAAACCCAGAAGATTTGGATATTTTTCTGTAAATAATTGCTTGGAAGCAAATGAATATTTGCCTGAGTTTCAGATAAGACAGAGAATGAGAACATACATATATATTAATGTGTCTCTATATATGTGTGTGTGTATATATATACATAAATATATGGGTATTTATGTACATATATAGGGAGACAAACCAGTGTGCATGCAGTTGCACCACCTGTCCTCAGTGGCACTTTTACACAGGTGTGAGAAGCCCCTGAGTGATTCACAACCACCTTGGCTGGCTCTGCATCCCAAACCTGCACCTCACAGTCTGGTTGCACAAGGGAGGGAGCTCAGTCACAGCTGATAGAAGAGCTGTTAGAAGAGCTGGCTGTTAGAAGAGCTCATGGTGGTTTTTACAAGCTGGACTTGTTTGCAAAACTTCCAGAAAGGCTCTGCATAAACAATACTAGCTAGGAAGTTAAAAAGGAGATACTTACAACCTTCTGCAGTGAAATGGTGTAAAAATACACGTAAAGACAATACTACAATAGCTCACAACTGACGCAGTGGGCTATTGATACCTGAACAGTTACAGTGGTGTGATTAAGAATTGCTTTGTCTCTTACAGCAGGCAAAAATATATTAGCAAAGGAAACACATAGGTTATTATGCAGCAAAGTAATTAAATAGCACCCTTCAAAAGCTGAGCAGTCTCAGCACCTCCTGGCATGCAGACTCCTGCTCCCAGCTCCCATGTCCTCCAGAGCAGTGGGTACCTGAAGGCTCTGCTTTCTCTTGGGAAATGCCAGGCACTTGGGAGCCTTCCTCTTCACTCCAGAGGGCAACCAGGCAAAGCAAGACCCCCTCTCCCCAGCCTCACTGCTGCTCCAGAGGGCAGAGACTTTGGGTTGGAATGCAGCAGGCCAGGCCCTCTGGATCCACTTCGGCAAATGCATGCACGATCCTGGCACTTCCCAGCCCCTGTGCCTGGGGCAGAGCCAGCCTCTGAGAATGATTCATCTCCTGCCTGGCCTTGTTAATGATGGAAATGATAGCCAGCTCAATGACTGAATCAATTAACATTTCCACATGGATTCTCATTAGGATCAGTGTCCTAGATGGACTGGGGAGGCATGGCCTTTACCTGCACCTCTTGATGATATGCCTTTCTCTTCAGGCTCCAGCATGATGCCAGAAGAACATAAAAAACCTCCAGCTTCTTGCTGGCAGAGGGCTATTGCCCATCTCTCTCAATTTCTAGGATGACAGCTACCAAAGGCTCCATTAAACAAAGATCTGTGTGTGCCTGCAACAAGCTCTCAAATCGGGACAGATGATGGGAACATGGGACTAGAGAAATAAAACCCGTTTAATTCTCCCTGTGTGTTTGCAAATGACTGAAAAAACAGAATCAAAAGAATGTCCAATTCAGCAACATTTTGAATGGCATGGAATGAGCAATTCCTGGCCTGGGCTGTGAATTCCAGGTCTGATTCATGAAAACTTGGATACAGGAGGCACACTGGGCAATGAGAGCTAGGGAAGGCAAGACAGCATTGCACTGGACAGTGAGCTGAACAACAGGGCTGGTTCATTTTGGTGTTTTGCATCTGCTTTACAGAACCAGGGGCTCAGAAATGCTGTCTAAATTTGAGTGGTGACTGCCCTGCTTTTCTATTGCAGTGACTGCCCTGCTTTTCTATCTGTGCCTTTTCTGCAAGATGCAATTTAGGTATAAAATGTTTCTACCTTTTGTGAAATATGAGAAGCAAAGCACTATGGAATTTGGTCCGAATAATTAATTCAGTAAAAAAAAAAAAAAAAAGAAAAGAGGATCAGTTCTCCTTTGAAGCAGACACATTACCATGACAATGGAGTGAGCGAGGCAGAGGTGTAGAAGCAGCCTGACAATGCTAAGAGGATCTCTCTCCCAGAGAAACCTCCCAGCCAGAGTTGGAGCACACGAATGTGTAGTGAGCATGAAACCTGGCTCCCACCACGGTGGTTTGGACCATTGTGTCAGCACTCCTGCTCCTCTCCCTGCTGCGTCTTTTAGATGAGACTGAGCTGCAAGTACTGAATCCCTGATCTGCCAAGGAGTGAATGTCAGGGCATGCGTGGTCACTCTGGTGGTCATGGGGTCAGCAGTATGGTCACCTTTTTCTCCAGACTTATTGCCCTTGCTCAGAGTCAAACAAAACAAGGCCAGGTAAAATTTACATTCCTCCTAATGAGGGGAAAAGACTTTGGGGACCCAGGACTTCATGGCATGAAAGGAATTAACTTGCAGTACTGGGAAGAAGGTGCCATGTATGACTTCTTCACATAGTTAAGACTTTGCTGTCAATGGGGATCTGCCAACAAGCGGTCTGAAAAGAAGTAAAATGGTTAGGATGTCTAAAAGAAGAGCAGATCGCAGCTTGGCACGAAGCTACTTTTGTTGGCAGTGCATAACTGATGTGAAATAAATTACAAGCCAAAAAACAGTGAAATCAGCCTGTTCTTTAGGGCACTGCCTCTAATGGGGGTTGAATGCTTTCTATTTCTGGATGAATTATTCTGATGCGTGAAGCATGACAGATTGAATTGCTGCCCAGCATCTTATTAGGTTTATTTACTAAAAGGCAAAAAGCATGGGAAGACAAGATAATCATACCCGAAGTCTGCTTACCCCTCCCCACTGTCTCCCTCGCCTGATAGTGCAGAAGCACAAGTAATTTTTTTACAGATCCATGAGAAATAGGTATCAGCGACCCTGGGTAGATGGACCATCAGGCTGTGTCACTGTGGTACTGCCAGCAGAGTCCCTGCAGCTGTCCCAGAGGCTGGTGGCCCTCTCATGGAGGCTCAGGACAGGAAAAGCCCATACCCCATAGTGCGATTTGGGAGTCACAGCCAGGATACTGACGCTCTGCCCTGCTCAGTGACAGGGTCTTGCACTCTCTTGGATAGGACTTGCTGTGCAGTCACCTTTGAGGCAGGCAGAGAACAGGGAATGAGCTGGGAGGTGTCCAGCTTTTCTGCTTTTTCTCATCTTTGAGAGACAATTCAGATTAAATCCCTTCTAAGACAGGCTGTTCTGCTACATACACATCCCTCCCCATCCGGAGAGTCCCCAGGCATTTCAGATGCATCCTCACAGCCACACTATGTGTATGAAATTACATCTGTATGCAAACCCAGAGCTCCCAAAATGAGGAAATACGCTTATTAAAAACATATTTATTACTTTCAGGGAGTCCTCAAGCAGCATTGTTATTAGCCTGTAATATTGCTGTTTGCTCCCTATTGCCTGTAGTGCTCTTTCAGAAGTTTAGAAAAAACATTTATTTCCCTGCCAATTTTCTTTTTCGGCTTCACTAAATGTTTAAGAGTTAGTAATGTTTCTGTTCATGACTGCATTATTTTTGAAGAATTCAGCACTGTGACAGGAAAGGTACTTATGCAAGCTCTCAAGCAATGCTCTCACAGAGTTTTGTTCCAGGCTGTACCAGAATAAGTTCCTTAATGAGCAAAGAAGGCATCACGTTTTTTCTGCCCCACTTACTGCTGCTCTAACAGGTTCCCAAGAGTGACTTCTGGCAAGGCAGGCCATCCAGTCCATGATTTAATGCACAGATAGATTGCAACAGGACCTGCTGTGTGTGTATGACCTGTGGTCAGAGTAACAACCCTGGCCTCTGCTTCACCCCCTCACCAGAGATGGGAGTAGAAAACAGGACTGTGCACCTGTGCAAACTGCAGCAGAGCGGGCAAAAATCTGACCCAAAGGAAAAATGTAGGATGCTTTCTTGAAAATGTTAACAAATGCATTAAAATAGTTCACCTCCACTCAAGACTTGCACCCTTGTGTTGTTCTGTCTCCCTGTCTTACACAGCTAATGGAATTCTCTTGGTCAGCCTATGTGCCTGTCTCAGGGAGACTAATGCATTATCAGCGTAACTGAGCTTTCTTCAGTTCTCAGGTTTATGGGCTCAGATCCGTCATTTCATTCAAACTGTGCCTCATACAGGATTCAAGAGAGCATGCTTCTGGATGAAGCTAGAGAACAAAACTGTCTTCTTACTCCAGCTGTCCTTCAGACCCTGATTCCTTAGCAGACATCAGATCTCAGGTTGTACTCACTCTACCCTGTGCCAAAACAAATATAATTAAAAACATTGACCATATAATGAACCAGAAAAAGTAAAGATCTTAACTCTGGCTTGCCCATACCCAAGATAAGTGCTTTAAAAATTGGTCTGTTTGGATACATCTTTAGGATTTACAATTCTTGAATGTTGGTTGTGTGCCTGGGGGAGGGAGAGGTGTCATGCTTTTTATTTGTTTGTTTGTTTGTTTTTCTTTAATCTTTAAGTAGTTTTACATCTGATCCTTTATGAAAAGCCTTTCTTTCTTCTGTTAAAAGATAGAGATGGTCAGCTCTGCCAAGTAAATAGGATTTCTTCACTATTCAGTTACAGGAAAAACCCAAAAGAATGAAACAAAGGAAAGGCTAAGGTGAGCCATGAAAAATAGTGATTTTTTTTAAAAAAAGAGTCCATTTACATCAGTGGATTTGGCACTTCTTGTCACTTTTATTAGCCTAAAGGTTAGGAATGTAAAAACATTTTGCCCAGCATGTGTTAGGAACATTCACAGTTGTTTCAAAAACCATGTCATCCCAATATGACATGAGAGTGCCAGAGGATAATTTGGGTGGAAATGGACTTCTGAGGATCATCTTGTCCAAGTCCCTCTTCAAATCAGGGCCAGTGTAGATTGGGTTACTTGCCCGTTGTCCTGCAAAGTTGTGAATATTTTCAAGGATGGAGATTTCACAACTATTTCAACAGGCCAACTCGCTCCAGCAGTGCACTACTTATCACTCTCCTGAAATGGCCGCAACAAAAGTTGTGTATTCATCTCAAATATTCAGCTCTTATGCTCTAAATGGAAGTTCTACGTTTAGGATCCAACCTTCTGCTCCCTCTCAGAGGTTTCAAGAGGTTGACATCCCAGGGACTGCTATTTAAATACCACCACCAAGGAAATATCTCAGGAGGGTGAGGAAGAGAATGTCCCAATTCATAGGTGATGTCTCAAGATGTGTATGGGGTAGATTCATTGCGTTTGGTTTCCTCCCTTCCTGTGCCCTCCTCCAGAGCTGATGGAGCTCATTCAGAACGAGGAACTGTGTGTGTCCCACTGGCAGTGGGGCTCTGTGTTTGGCAGCCACAGAGAGACCTTTGCCTGCAGCCAGTTCCACCAGCAGATTTCTGGTTGCTTTAAATTTCCTGTGACCCTTCCTGCATTTAGATCACCCTGCTCTCTCAGTAGAGGGTGAGAGCAGCTAACGGGCACTATTACAGATTAAGAAGGAAAGTGAGGTGCTCCTGAGGTGTCAAGTGCAAACCTGCCTCAAGTACACCTACAGGAAGGCCAGCTCATCTCTCAAGAAATTATGAAATAATTTAGCTGCAGGATGAAGTCAGTGCCCACCCCTACAGTATGTCTAGCACAATCCAGGCCTGCAGCACAATGAAGAAGTAAACAAGTACAGCTTAAAATACTGTGCTCTGGGTGGTTCTCATCTGTTCAGACAGAAGGCATCCAACTAAGCAACTGAGAAAATGCCCTGTAAATTGTGTTTTACATTGTTCTCTATTTATAGCTAAATATAAGATCTGAGGGAGGAAATTCCCCAGAGATCAGCACTCACTGCAGTGAGTTCAGCAGCCAGCATCCTTGGTGCCTCATGCTGGTGCTGTCATAAGCAAAGGCAGCCTATGAGCAAACCAAGACCTCAGGATCATGAGAGCTGTATCTACAAGCACTTGGACAGACAAAGAGAGGACATAATGCTTTGTGCCTCTAGCACAGGCCAATGTCTTCCTTCCTCACTAACTTAAACTTCCAAGAGAACTTCAAAGCCTGAGGTTAAGCACAATGTATTCCGTGTATGCACATTGCAATCCAGTAGGCTGTCTCAGGATTTGAGTTGAGCAACTTATTTGGAAAGAGAAAGGTACCTTTGAGGGTCATCTTCCCCACTCTGAGGGGGGAAGATGACCCCCACATCTTTCCACATGATTCTAAACTCAGGAAACTTGAGGTGCTCTCTGTGGAACATCCCATTCCAGTGAACTTTGTTTCTGAAGAGAGAAATTAAACTGCTCTCTATGTGTAGTTATTGCTGTTCAGCCTTGTCTGTAAAGTTGGAGAGACAAATCTGGAATCCTTTGAATGGATTTTTGACTTAAACTTACATTTCTATTACACATTAGTTTACCCAGGTAATGGATGGCAAGGCAGTGTTGGTAACACAATTCAGATGTGCCATCTATCACATCACAAATATCTCTTATCCCTTCTTATATATTGTAAGAGTAGAAGACATCAAATACATGCATGTAAGTATGAAGCTAAAAGCCCACAGAAAAAAAAGTGTGCACAAAATTATTCTACAATATTGTTGTAGAATCTGAATTAGATCTGAGTGAAACTGTCATACTTGCAAGCCCTTCCATTCACTAGATTTATTGGTTGCATGTGCAAAATGGTGGGGCAGCAAGAGGATGAAGAAGGCCATCCTGTCTAGTTTGACTCTGTTAAAGGCAAAGTGGCTGTCTCACTTGGACAAAGCAAGATCAAGACACAAACCTGACTCCTTTTGTATTCATGTACTATCGCATAGAAAGCCATGGAGGACTACTGTGCCACCATTTCCCAAAGCTCAGGGTCCAAGACCTGGATTCAAGTTTTGAGGCTTTTTGTTCTGTGCTGGCACATGTAGGTTTAAGATTATTTTTCAAGCACAAGAGCTGTCTAAGAGGCTGAGTAGAGGCAGCCAGTGATATTTCTCCAATGAGGACCTATGTTGCATTTTCATATGCTTTTTATGAGCTTGGAGAATTTCTCTCATCCCAGAACAGCTGTCACTTCATACACCAGGAAGTATTTCTTAATAATTTAACTCAGTTAATGCAGCTTTTATAATAATTGAAAGTTATGGCATAGGTATCCACCTGAAATTATATCCACCATGGGTCCACCGCTGTATGAGCTAATTCCTCATTAAAGGAAAGAACTGAAGTAAAGCAAGTGCCAGTGATTAGTGATTGAGAGCAGTCAACACACAGTGTAAAAAAGATTGCTGTCAGTGCAGATTAATAGCATTAGTAATATCTTATTTCACACAACATGTGGTGAAGGCTGCTAGCAAATACAGTTAAAGCCTACGCTCACCCTATCTTTTATGATCTACCGACATCACATATTCTGATCCTCAGTACCTACCACGGGTAATATTGATCCTCCCATTAGTCCTTGTGGGAGAACCAGATATACCACTGACTGAAACTAAGAGTTGTATATCTTGCTCATGCCACTGAAATGATGGAGCAGTTTTGTCCCTGTTTTCAGAGGGGAACAAGATTTCACTCTGTGTCTCTAAGTTCCTGGTGTGTTTATCCCCACCAGGGATCAACCTTTCAGAAACTTCAATTATTTAGTTCTTGCAGTCCTCCTGCAAGATCAAAATACCTTTTTCTCTTTGGACATGGAAGTGCAAATGGAAAGCCTGTAGCAAGCTTCACAGCAGAAAATAGAAGCAGTCTGGGCCATTACCACCACCATATCCAGCCTCCCCCCAAAAGTGGTGCCTGACCAAAATCACAAGAAAAACACATTGCTTTGTCAATACTGTTCACTGAGAAGTTTGTTACTGCAATCCTGAGTGTATTTATGACAACTCCTCAGTTGGGATGGTGGTGGAAAGCAAAATTTCCTTTGGTAAGTACCTGCATAAGGTGTGCACAGCTTGATAGTCTGTTATGTCAGGTGACTGAGTTGCAGCAAATGGTTAAAAGGCTATGCAGTATTAGAGGAGCCAAGACAGACATAGTTCAGTGGTTTCAGAAACACAATTCTGTAGTGGACATCACAGAGAATGAGACACCTTAGACCATGGTGACCCACAAAAGCAAGACTGTTCTTCAGTCCTCACCCTCCAGCATCACAACCAAAACCAGATCTGAAAGTTTAGCAGCTACAAACACACACAAGCAAGGTCTGCAAGGACAAACTGTATCAGCAACACACAATGGATACCACAAAAAGAAGCAACCAGTGCTTATAGTGGGTCACTCTCTTGTATGGGGCACTGAGGTGCCCATCTGCCAGCCTGATGGGGAGTCAGGAGAGGTGTGCTGCCTGTTGGGAGCTAAGGCCTGAGATGTTGCAGAGAGGGTGTCACAGGTTACCAAGAGCACAGACTACCATCCACTGCTACTCTTCCTTGTAGGCATGAATGACACCACAAGCCAGAACCTGGACAAGTAATCAAGGAAGACCACAAAGCCCTAAGGGTGCAAGTGAAAAATGCTGTTTCCCAAGTTATTTTTTTTTTCCATTTTACCAATCAGTGGAAAGGGTGCAGCCAGAAATAAACGTATGATACAAATCAACTTCTGCCTTCACAGCTGGTGCCATCATGAGGGTTCTGGTTTTTAAGACAATGGGACATTCTTTAATAACTATGGCCTGTTACAGAGGGATGGAGCCCATCTATCTAAAATGGACAAGGGAATTTTTGGCGGCAGTCTGACTGGTGAAACGGTCTTTAAACAGAAGGACTCAGGGTGTGGGCTCCAAAGAGGCATCGATCACGGCATCAAATCTAACTGGGGAATAAGCCAGGCCAAACAGAGCAGTACAAATGTTCCTTATCTGCCTCCCAAGATGAGATCCAGAAGACAAATCACCTCAAGAGCATGTATGGCTGTGGTGGAGCCTCTTGCACCTCTTTTAGTACATATTCAATTATCTCCCTGGAGATAATTGAGAGATAATCCCTCTCCTATACACCAACACATACAGAATGGGACTAAACAGAAAGAATTAGAGATCTGTGTGTGGTCACAAGGCCATGATCTCATTGCAATTACAGAGACATGGTGGGATAGCTTGCATGGCTGGAATGCTGTAGGAACATTTTAGGAAAGACAAGCCAGCAAAGGGAGGTGATGAAGCTGCACTTTATGCGAGAGAGCAACTGGGATGTATCAAGCTCTGTCGAGAGATGGATGAAGAAGGAGTTGAGAGCTTTTGGGTAAGAATTCGAGGATAGGCTGACATGGTGACACTGCTGTGGGTGTTTGCTACAGGCCACCCCATCAGGAAGAGGAAGTGGAAATTCTAGAGACAGCTGGAAGGAGCCTCACAGTCACAGGCCCTGGTGCTCATGGGGGACTGCAGCCATACCGCTTGACTTTGTATTGACAACAAGGAAGGAATGGTTGGGGATGTGAAGGCTGGGGTCAGCCTTGGCTGCAGTCACCATGAGGTGGTGAAGTTCAAGACCCTGCATGGAGGAAGTAGGATTAGGTGGAGAGGAACCTAACAAAGTTTAACAAACTGGCAAACGCAGGGCCCTATACCTGTGAAGGAATAATCCCCTGTACCAGCACAGGCTGGGGGACTAGCTGATGGAAAGCAGCTCTGCAGAGAAGGAGCTGGGGGTCCTGGTGTCCATGAGCTGTCCATGAGCCAGCAGTATGCCCCTGTGGTCAAGAAGGCCAGTAGTATCTTGGGGTGCATTAGAAAGAGCATTGCCAGCAGGCTGAGGGGGGTGATGCTGCCCCGTACTCAGCCCTAGTGAGATGGCACAGGGAGTATTGTGTCCAGTTCTGGCCTCTCCAGTTCAAGAAAGTCAAGGAATAATGGAGAAGATCCAGTGGAGGACTATGAAGATGATGAGGGGCCTGAAGCAACTCTTATGAGAAAAGGCTGATGAAGATGGGCAAGTTTAGGCTGGAGAAGAGACAACTGAGAGGGAATTTGGCAATGTATACAAATATCTTAAGGGCGAGTGACAAGAAGATGGGGCCAGATTCTTTTCAGCAGCTCTCAATGACAGGATAATGGGGAAAACCTGAAACCTAGGAAGTTCCATCTGAATATGAAGAAAAACTTTTTTGTGTTGAGCGTGACTGAACACTGGAACAGGCAGCCCAGAGAGGTTCTGGCTTTTTCTTCTACAGACATATTCAAAACCTGCCTGGACACAATCCTGTGCAATGTGAATGCTTTAGCAATTGATCTGGATTAGGTGATCTCCAGAGCTCTCTTCCAAACCCAACCATTCTGTGATGCTGTGTAAGTGATGGCAACAGTAGTCACCGGTCAGGGAAACTCTGAAATAGTGTTAAACCTGAAAAGGCTCCCTGTCTGTTGACAACTTGAATAGGCACTAATCTGCACCTGAATGTTGGAACAGTTCTTGCAATGGACTGAGGACCAAAAAAAAGAGAGCAATCAGAGGTAGTAGATCTTAAACAGATGTTGTCCATCTGAAACTGAAATTGCTGGTAAGACAGTCTGGCCAGCCTGCTTAAACAGGTGGTCATGCTGAATCATCCTGTGCCTTCTCAGTTTTAAAGCTCAGAGTCTATAAATACAGAGAAGAAAATCACGTGATAAAATTAATTATTTTTTTGTATCTTTTCTGCCACAGTCTAATACAATTACTTGCATAAGAAACTGGACAATAAAATGCCCAGTTTCTAGACAGGCAGGCAGGACCCCACATCTTGTTGAACAGTATACACTCAAATGGGCATCAGGGCTAGAGCCAAGCACTGTGGTTATTAATGCTGCCTTAACTTTTGCTGAGCCCAAGAACAGCTCCAGCTGCAAGAAAATCAAACATGTCAGGGTTCATTTGAACCGAGGTAAGAGACTTCTTTGGCCTCCACCAATCTGTTTTTTGAAGCAAGTGCCAGTGGACTCCAAACAGATTTTTTTTGCCTGGTCTTGGTTCAGTCCTGTTCAGTCATCTCTCTGTCCTGAGAGACCTCTCCTTGTGAAGCATTTCTTGCTTTATCACCTCAATCTGCTTCTGTTGCTATGGTTCTCCTGATGCGCCTGTTCTGCTGCTTCAGTCAGCACACTCTCCCTCCTCCTTCTTTATGCCCTATCACTTGCCATGGCAAATTTCTCCCTCTACTTTCCTTGAGGTCAGTTATATTATGTTAATTTATTTCATCTTTTTTTCAGCTTATCTTTCGCACTGATCTTTGTCACTGCTCTTCTCCAAGGAGCATGAAGAACATAGTGTTTGCTCACTGTATTATGAGCTACTGTAAAATTTATTATAATTTTAAAATCAAGAAATAATTTTAATTATCAAAATTCTTTCATCAAAGCGCCTTCCAAAATTAGTGGTTGCAATCTCCAGGTCCCTTGGACTTGGAGCAACCCAAACAGGGAAGAATTGCCAAGGCTGAGCAAGCAGCAAGCTGCCAAATTGTGCCAGATTTTAAGGCTGCCTCCTTGCAACTCCTTCCCAGCTCCCTGAGATGTGTCCCTGCCCACGCCTTGGCAGAATGTTCAGCACAGCCAAGCTGAGACCTCATTAGTCACCTGCTCAGCTGTTGCATCCCTCTGAATATAGGGAGTTGTTTCAGCACATCTGATCTGCCCAGGTTTAAAAACTGTCTAGAGTATCTCTTTATGCCCCTCCTTTCCTCCCACATATGCTTATTCCATGCTCTATTGAATCAACCTTCCTGATTGATGCTGTTAGGATTTACAGGGTAGCCTTGTTCTTAGTGTGCTGGAAAAGTTGTGCAGCTCTGGAAAGAACAAGGAAAAATGCTTGCTATTGTGGATGCTGTTTTGCAAAAGCCCCCGAAACTGTTGCTCCTTCTGTGCATACAGCCAAGCTCCTAAGGCCTACTGAAGTTCAGCAAAACACTTGCCCCATCTGCAACCCACAGATATGTTCAGGTGATCCATCCCTCATATTCACAAGGTGCAAAAAACTGTTCATCGTGAGACAGTTTAATATCTACTGGCAATTTAAAAAAGAGCCTTTCTTGCTGCAGTTGCTGTCTCTGATAGAAGACTTAAAAATATCATCTTAGGTGTCTCTCCACAACTCTAACGGTAGCACCTTTTTGCTGCTCTAATGCCAACGATAAAAATGGACTATTTCTCTTTTCATGCTGCCCAAAGGATCTTGCTAGTGGAGAGGGGCTTTAGGCAGCCATACAAGGCACCTTTTCTTCATGTTCCCTCTAGCCCCAAGCAGAAGTTTGGTTGCTAGTAAGGTAAGGAGACAGATCTCTCCCCAGAGTTCTGCTGAAGCCCAGCACAGAATTTCTTTCAAGTTCTTCCCCTCTTCTCTCCTGTCATTGCTAGTTCTCAAAAGCTTTCATGCTCCAGGGCAAGAAAAAGAATTTAAAGAAAATTTAATTTAAGAATCTAAAGAAAACCATGCTCCTTAGTGGTGTCATACACCAAAGGTGCAGGCAGTCTTTTTTCTTTCTAACAGCACTGAGTGCAGTGCCTGTAATTATTTTATTCACATTAAATACAACATTTCCTGAGCCCAAAAGCTGTGCCTAGGTTGCTGTGATTATCCAGTGCTGGAGCCCTGCTGAGCTCTCCAGCTGAAGCAGGGCCAGCACTGCAGTCCTCCAGGTCGATAGGCTCGTGTCTGGCCAATGTCTCCCTGTGCCAGGCTCCTTGGCACTGGGAGAGCTGGCAGCAGTTTGCTGTGGTGCCAGGATTGCACCAAGCCAGGATCCTGGCCTGCTGTGACACTGTGGGGCCAGGCAGCCTGGTGGCATGGTCCAGGGCAGCAGCAGAGCATGTGGGGCTCTCCTAATGTAAGGGAGCAGAAATGTGAAGAAGAGCAATGTGGTGAGAGGGTGAGGCCAATATCTAAATGAAACCTTTGCTTTACAGTGCAGAAAATCTGAGGCAACCTCGTGGAAATAGGGGTCCGAGAAGAAAAGCACATGGCAGAAAGGGCAGAAGAAGCCTCTGTTAGTGTTTTCTCAAAGGGAGTGGGAGGATGGTCCCAATGGTAGGTCAGAGTTGACTTTCTCCAGAGGAATCCACTACTGTCTTCTAAAGCTACCAAAACCAAGTCTGCTGCCCATTCACCCATGGGTCACACTCTGTTCTGCGTGGGTGGAAAAATTCCTCTGCTAATTCTTAAAATTCCTGGGGCCAAGTAAGTCCCTGTGTCAGGGAACTTTGCCATTAGACAGGAGATTTCATTAAACAAGTACTGTTGGATCAGAGTAGCCAGCGGGAAGGGCACTAACCTGCTGAGTACAAAGAAAAGAAGCCTTAGCTGCCATAGGCTGGATGTGGGAAGGGATGCCAGCCCCACTGGGATGAGATTTTCCAACCTTAATCAAACAAGCGAGAACAGAAATTCATGTTTGATTCCTAGAGATTTAATTTCTCAAAACAAATGGCACGTATGAGACAGTTCTGCCTCCAGCACAAGGCATCCCTCTAGGTGCAGTCAGCACCGATGCTGAATGCTGCCTCTCTGAGGAGACAGCAGCACAGCCACCCCCGGCAGCCCAGCTGCACCGGCTCTGCCTCCGATGGAGGGGAGAAGTCCAGAGGGGAATATGGTCCCCTGAGAGCAAAAGAGAAAAAACACTCCAAGCACTGGCCTAAGGAGTCCTAAGTAAATGACCTGCATTGCTGAAAATGCAAGAAAAAAAGGGAGGACAGCAAAAGAGCAATTCTAAATTAAACTGCTGAGTGAACTACTCCTGGGAGGATACACCTCCCTGGCAGAGCTGGGCCAGGAAAAAATGTTTTGCTTTTTTTTTCTTTTCCAGCAGGTACCGGTTAACATTTGCCAGCAAGGAGGCATCCTCCCAGATAATATCACAGCCTGAATTTGCACAGAGAGTGGAAGCCCAGCTGGGTGGTTTCCCTTTGCAATAGATTTTTTTAGCACATGGATATTTTTTCACCATTATCATCACTGTTTAACAAATTACAGATCTCCTGGAGTGCCTCACAGACAGTTTTGATTCACTCAGGGCCCAGCTCTATTTCCCAGAATCATAGCTGCTAGGGACAGAAAACTCCATTTTCTCCATCTGTCGGGCCCAGAAGGACTCCTTTTGCACCCAAGAATCTAGTTTCCCAACATTTAATTACTTTGTTTCATAAGCATGAGGCGGTGAGGATGTTCCTGTTCCTCTATGGTCTGCTGCCCAGACACATCTGGCTTTTCCTAGTCCTAACATTTCTGACTTTGGAGAAGATCCTCAGCCTCATCAGCCAGTGCTGTTCTCACCAAGTGCAGTGCTAACACCTCTAGGTTATATCTCCCTAATTCTTTTGCATCCACTAAGATTTCAAAGTGTTTACTGATCTCTAATGTATGAGGATCCCTTGTGGATTTTTAAAATAACAGCATATCATCTCAGCTCTTTCATAAAAATTTTCTTCTGTGTGTCCCACATCCTTTTCAAAGAAATGAGGGCACCAGCCCTATCTTGTAAGTGGTGAAGCTGATGTATAAAGATATCAAAATTATTTTCCTGAAACCACACTACCAGGTGTGTGAGTCTGAGTCTCTTGAATCCTTTGGTGGTGCTCTGTCCCTCTAACCCCTTCCCAGGCCTTGGGAATCTGCTCATTGCTCATGCTAGACTGCCATACTCCTCCATTTCCTCACTCTATGACAAATGGGGCTGACCTCTGGCACTACCCTTGCCCATGTCACATGTAAATTTGTCCCAGCATCAAGCCTGCTGTTTGCACAGGCCATTCATTAGGGATAAGTAGAGCAGGGAGCAATGAATGTTGCTAATTGCATACAATTACAGATCCAAATTATCTTATGCTCTGTGTGTGTGTCTGTTTATAGGGCAATTACATTGTAAATAGGATGCAATTAGAGCTATCTGTGCTGAAGGGCTGCACTTGTCACTGGATGCTGAACTGGATGAACTCCAAATGAGATGCCATCTCCTTTTACTGGAGTTCCCCCCCAAATTGGGATATTATCAGGTTCTTCGACTTCCCCCTAACCATCAAAAGTAATTTTTACAAGACTGTTTTGTTCTGCTGCCCCTGTGGCAAACAGATGTCTCAGTAATGCACTGTTTCTACTAGCTATCCCCTTCTCTTAGTTTTCCTCCTCCTGATAGTCTTTTTCTTTTGGCTTAAGCATATGTACTATTCAGAAACACATATCACAGCTTTAGGTCAGGAGTCTCCTAAAACAGGGTTTTGATGTGGATTAAGGAAATGGTGAGTGACTAGGTGATGTCAGATGTTCACACTGTTCCCTGCATAAAATGAATTTGCAGGCCTCGGTCTGGACAGAAAAAATCCACAGTATATATCTGCAGTTTCATTTGAAATCTCAGTGGAGTAAAAAGTGCTTTGCTGTCCTGGACTTGCTTGCTAGAATGGAAGAGGTTATGGATTTTTACAGTGCTCGGCAGTGAGAATGTTGCACCTCCCAAATGCTGCTTCAGTATAAAAGTTAGGTAATAAGAATAAAGTTGGCAGGGAGTGCTGGGAAGGTAGTATTCCCTGCTGCTGCTTTTTCTTTCAGTTCAGTGAGTACATAAACCTCAAGTTTGTCAGTCACCTCACAGTTGTCAGTCTAACACTTTTTACCAGAACTGGCATCTTAAGCAGTACAGATGATGTTGGGTCAATAAAGTCTCTGCTAAGAATAGCTGAACAAACATGGCCTTGGGCTTTCTGTAACATTTACCTGTGAGCTTCTCACATCCTGTCTACAGAGGTTACTCAAACAGGCACACTGTTGAACACAACCCCTTTTTTGTCTAGCTATGAAAGCAAAACAAATTCAAGTTCGACTTGGGATGCATCAAAAAAATGTATCAGATGAACTCTGTGAAACCTTCCTGGCTGTTCCTGAGATTCAATATAACCATGATGCAGTTTGAAAGGTTTTTGGTTTCCACTCTGAAGTTTTATTGAGTAAATCAGTATTTCAGGTTAGTTTCTAGCACAGAGATGCTGCTGTGGGCAAACTGAATGGCACGAGATTTGGAAAGCCAGCTATGATAGAAAATAAAAAAATCAGGTTTCAATAGTTTTCACTCACAGTTTGCTGGTTTCCCAGAGAAGCTTCAGTGCAGTCATTTTGGGACTGCTTGGCACCAACAGTTCTTTCATCACCTCTGTCGGGAGGAGGACTGCTCAGTTTATAACAAATCTTGAGTCAGAACCACCCCAGAAGGTCACTAAAGGGAAAGATCGGAGATTAAAAGGCTTTTAGGCAGGCCTATTCCTCACCTTCTTTTCAGGAAAGATGGAAGTCACACCAACATGGATGAAAGCACAGAGGAGATGCAGGTATTGCTACTGAGTATTTCAAAGTCATTAATTGGCACAGCGAGAGACTGTCAGTGTTGAGAGCGTCCATGTCAGTGTGTTTGCAGCATTTGGCAAGCATTTAAAAAAGGGGAAAAAAAACCCTTTAAAATTTTTTGGTGTTTCACAAATCCAATAGGAAACTAAATCCTGCCAATAGATGGATCTTATAAATTAGCTTAGGCTTCTCTAAGTCCGTTCAGCTTTCTGAGTTTATTATACCAGGGGGTTAGGAAATGCCTATGGATTTCTTCATTTTGGAGATAACTTACAAGAGACAGATTTGACAGCAAAGGGATGAGCACAGTCATCCTGAAAATGAAGTCCAGTGAAGCTGTGTTTGCCAGGAGTCCTCAAACTGTAGTTCCTTCTAACAGTGTGCTCTTTGCTTATGCCCACAGCTTTGGCTCTCCAAAATGAACAAGGGTGGCAACACTTGCACTGTGGAGCAAGCCTCAAAGCCACCTTTCTGAAGAGTGAGAAAGGATGCCCCATGGCACAAAGGAGCAGCCGTGCCAGGGGCTCACACCTGGAGAGCAATACCCCTGTTTGGAAATGGCTGGTGGGGAACTCCTGCCATGCAATATCATCCAATATCTTCGAATTATCTTCTCACGGATTTTTCTTTGCCCTGACACTGGTGCTGGCAATTAATCAAGTCCCATCTCTCAAGTACTGGCCCTTTGACAATTTTAACTCTTTTATTAGGTTTATAAACAAACAGCCCTGTATTATAGGGGAAATTGTTTATAAACACTTGAAGTGAAATATTATATGAACATGACCAGTAGCTTACTGTGAGTAACTCTAATGGGCATCTTACACCATCCTTGCTTTAGTTAAGCTAAGTGGAATTTAGGTAATGGACAAATATTGAAGGTGAGAGACAGAGATGAGTCAAGACTTTCCATGAGAAAATGTCAAAAAATCCATCTTGCTGGCAAGTACCCACAGATACACTCTTTACCTTATTTAGACTATGGTAAGATGACAGGAACATACTTAATTAGATAATCTGGAGTTCAAAATTTAATGTTATTGCTTAAGTTTATAAAAAGGAGGTCTCAAATTCAGGCTGAGTTCCTCTGACCCATGTGCCTGCAGAGATTCTCATATGCAGTGGCCAATTCCTTTCTAAAACCCAGTCTCTGAGTTCAACCAAGACTTTCATCCTTAGGAAGGATTCCCTTTTACACCTCTGAACTAATCTTTAATTGTGATTATTTTTAAATTTATTTCTTTTTTTTTTTCATTACAGACCCACACATCTTCCATTTGCATTGATTCCCAACAGACAAGATGAACTTGCTGTGTCATATCCACCATGCATTGCCTTTTGCTTCTCAGTGTGCTGTGCAGTCAGATCATGAGCTGATCTTCTATTCACTTGTTTCCATGAAAGCCAGTTCTGTTTGACATGGCTTATGTGAACCTTCATGGCTTTTCAGCTAACGGCTGGGGGTTAACACATCTCTCCTCTTGAATGCCAAGTTCCTTAAGGCAGGAGACAGTCTTTAAACACCAAGTCTGAGATGAGCACACAGCTGCATGTTTCTATTTATGCAGACATGGCTGTCTGTCAGATACAGATAATTGGATATTTATCCATATATTTGCATAAGTAATCAGAGGAACTGTCTACCGAAGCAAAGACCCTGCATTTCAGGGGCTAGTTTGGATCCCTTCTGCCTTTAAGGTGTCAGCCTCCAGTAGCTTCCCAGAGGGTGACTCTGTACCCAGAGCAGTTATGGCTGCAGCTTCAAGCGAAAAGTTAATTATGAATAATAAAGAGAATGAAGAAAAGAACTCTATGCTCTGTCCTTTTGGCGTTAGGCAATTACTGCTCAGCTCATTTCAGAAGTTTATGCTTTTTTCATTTAGCAGTGTCTGGCTGATTTCTCCTCATGTGGAACTAGGGAGCATCATATACCATGAGTTTTCACCTTTTAGCTCAGAAGTTCTTTCTTAAACCTGCTTCTTTGTGGCTGCCTCTGGTACATATGTTTAATAAATATTTAAATTCTGGATGAACTTAATACTCCGTGCACTTAATCTTTTAAAATTGTGTTGTTGTCTGAATGCCCCTCCCATGAAGCGCTAGTGGCAAAGTGCCTTATCTCCTCTGAAAGCTTTTTTGACTCCCAGCTGTACTCTCTCTTATTTTGTAGCCAGGCTTTCAAAGTGACATACACAAACAACCAGCTGCTAGATATTTATGGGGAACATTAGCCTTGCAATTAAAGGGAGAGAAAAAGAAGCTTTACTTTGGGGTCCTTCAGAGTTTCATTACTGCCTGTTCTGCTCCATTATTGCATTTCTTTGAAAAGTGAACTGCATTAAGGGGCCCAGCTGCAAGCAGGTCCCATTGATCACCAGCTGCCTAGAGAATTATCCATGCTAAGTCAAACGAGAAAAGTCATACTGAAGATTATAAGTGACTCCCCAGTCCTACCCACAGCTTCTTCCTTCTGGCCAAATGAGCATTGTGAAAAAAGGGTCCCAGCCTAAAAGTGGAGCCCGTCTACAGGCACAGAGGCTACTCTGTTGCCCTTGTCGTGGTAGCAGGTTTCTTGCTATGTTCTAGGCATCAGAAGACTGCAATGTTGGTGCCTCCTGCTTGGGTCAGACTGACCCATATCCAGGCTGTCCCAGGATTTAGCCCACTGAATTTCGGCCCATGCTGTGGGAAGCACTTTTTAAACATTTATTTCTCAATCCAAAGCAAGTTCTTGTGGACTCAGCAGAGAGGAAAAGGAATAGGAATAAACTTTGAGCATCAATGACTAGCAATGAAGCGCAGAGCATGTAGTCTGAACCATATGTCAAGCAACTCGGGAAGACTTAAAAAAAATAAAGATTGTAAGAATTAGGACAATTTTAAAGAACCTTGTGGTAACCATATTTGCTGTGATGCTGTAGCTGAGGCATCAGGAACATGTCTCCAAACAGTGGTGCATCTTTTGAATTCAGAGAAAGCTACTGTAAGGAGTGCCACCGCCTTGCTCATTACACTGCCTCCAGATGGTGAGCAACCAGAGCTAGGGATCTTCCATCTCCCACCCAAAGGATGTCTGGAAGGCTCATTGAGGGAAGCCTTGTGGCTGCCAGGAGTTCATGGCACTCAGTAAGAGTTAGAAATGCAAATGACACAATTCCTTAGGACATAAGACTTGAGAGTCTGCTATTGCTCGCTGTGGTCAGCAGAGAAGGGAAGGGAACACAGAGCTGAGTGTGGGGAAGGAAATGTTTTCCTTCCATCCTTCCAAATAGTCACAGAGCTTCCATGGTAATTTCATTATTTCCATTTCCCATATGAGGAGAATGGATGACACTGTTGTGCACAGAGTGAAAAATAAGTTTCCTGGTTTCTATTTGTAGCTCTCCATCTAGCTGTTTGTCTGATTTCCAAACCAGATACTTACACTGATCCACAGTGCTTCATTTTATCTCTCTGCAAAACAGGAGCAAAAACAGGAGTAAAAAAGCCCTGCAGGGGGACTGGTTTTAAAGCAAATTTTTATATCCATTTTGAACAATGATGTATATATGAAAACTATTTAACTATTTTATTTAATTATCATTAATTTATTCTTTGTAAAGAGAGAGCTCGCATGGCAAGTAAATGCAGTCAGCAACCCCCACATCTGCACTTGAAATCTCACATAATTTAACGGGCTGCTCTCTGCCTAAATGGAGAAGTAGTTGGTTTTTGGACTCCAGGAGTTTTGCCATATGACAGGATTTAATTAAAATCTGCTTCTACACATCAGGGTGTCTGTCCCTTCCCTGCCAGCATCAGCCCAGGCCACAGTCCTGGTGGGAGAGCTCACGGTGCAGGGCCGTGTTGGGGCCAGGTCTTTGGCTTCCCTTCCTCTCTTGGTCCAGGGCCAAGACATCTCCCAAAATGCCTGACAGTTGCTGAGGAGGTTCCTCACTTGCAGCAAGGCTGGCTGTGCTAGCTGCTGCTGAGCTGTGAATGGACAAACAGTGTTGACAGCACAGCATCAGAAGATGATGCCTCATGAAAACTGAGATATCTTGGGGAAATACTTTGTATCAATTTTAAGAAAAATGTGGATCCGAAAGGGTTTCATGAGCAACTTTCTGATTTAAATGTGTTTTGATTTTTGTGAACTACTTGGTTGTCTTTTCAGAAGGTTTTAGCTATTAATTTATTTTAATTGTGTGCACATGTAGCAACATGTAGAAAAGTTTGTTGAGGATGAATGTCATGTTTTCAATGTATGCTATGATATGTGTTAACTTTATGGAGACAAAGTATCTTTAAATTTTAAAATGTAACTGTCAATTAAAGCTATTTCTATGCTTAGAAAATGGAACAGCTGGGTTTTGCCTTTCTGCAATAAATTTTGAAAATACATTTTGCTTCAACTTGGAAGTCCAGATGTCTAGCCATAGAAGCTTCCTCTGTTCTTGGTATCTCTCTCATTAGCAGATGGGGCTTTCCAAAGTGGTCTCTGATTATGAGGGTGTGACAAACACCCACAAATTCCAACAGATTTTACTTCTACCTGCCTGAGCTACCTTCTTGGCAACAAAACAGCCAAAATGCTCTGTGGTGCTTCCACATCCTCAGACCACTAGTCATTTAGTTGGGACATGGAGAGATGAGATTTCCAGATAAGACTATGGTGAAAAGCCGAAAGAGTTTTTAACAAGTGAGTTTCAGGATGGAAATTGTTCTGTTTGGATTCCCTTCACTTTCTTTTGCAGTCATTATCTCAAATTTGTGTGTGGAAGGCAAAGCTTCTAATTATACACTGCAACGGGTGCATTTTTTATAAATAGCACCAATTGTTCTGCTGGGACATTCCCATCTGGATCAGCTCCTCTACAGCTTTGCAGCCCTTGTTTTCCATGTGCAAGGAGGATATTTTTTACTAAAGAAACCCAAGTGGATCGCACGTGACACAAAGTCTGAAGCATTACAGAAGGATTTGGGAAATCTGGATTTTGCTGCTGGCTGATAGATGTGTCACCCTGAAGTCACTTCACTTCTCCGTAATTCTGCCCCTTTGTCACCTTTGCGTCCCTGGTACAAAGCCCTCTGGAATAGAGCTGTTACTACCACGACTGGTCTCACTGCACATGGAAGCATTACACCTCTCCATAAGGTCTTAGTGAATATAACTGCTTTGTTTTTTTCTCTTATTATCCATAAGGCTCAAATGCCAAAGCAGATAGAAGCCCTGGCTGTGCTGCAGTACATGTTAGTTACTGTCTCCCCATTGCCAGCAGACGATCGCATCAGCCGTGAGGCCCAAACCCTGCTGTCAGGGTGAGAGCTGAGTCAGCCTCTACTGAGAGTCCATCCAAAACCTCTGGTCTATCAACAATGGGACTCACCTGCAAACAGTCATGGCAAGAGACTGCATGTGCAGGAGAGGGGACACATGTCTGGAGGACACCACCCAGACCCTTGCAGCTGCTGCAGTGCCAGATACTGGCTGTGCCTCTGCAGCTGAGGGTAGGAGGGGATCACCCAGCCTGGGCCTGAGCTTGTCTCACCACGGCAGGTTCCCAGAGCTGCTCTTGAAAGCCCAGACTCTGCTTGAAAGCCAAACCATCCCTGATGCAGCCCAGTGTCGGAGGCTGTGTTTATGTGGCAATGAATATGTCATGGAGATGACATCTCAAGCGTGCTTGGGGCGAGCAATTCACAGGCTGCTCAGTTTATGAATACAGCTCAGCCAGGAGCGTGTGTTTAATTGCTCAATGTACTGTAACACCCGCTGCTTCCTGCATTATCCACTTGCCCCAGCACTAGAGCTGCCACCTTCTCAAAACAGTAATTTCATGAAGTGAATTGCCTTTCCGTAATTATCTTTTTATGCAATTAATATTTCCTCAGCAAATCACAGATCACTCTGCCTCCTCAATACGTAAAGCAATTAATGAGCCCCAGCTGGCAGCCATGGCTGAATGAGTCACTCTGCTGGAGAAAAAGATATCACCATTGCATATTCTCCCCTGGTGCTGTCATTTGCCATTTGATATCTCGGACTGAGGGTACTTGTCTGTCATTTCCATGGTGGAGCTGGACCAGTTCTGGAAGATACCAGACCAGGTCTGGAGAACACATGTTCAGAGGACTTGGTCTCCTCTCCCCATTTGTCCTGGTCATCACCTCCGCTCCAGCCATGACTGGTGAGAAGACAGTGCTGAAGGCTCACACCTGGCAAGAAATAGGTGGGGAAGGTGCCTGCTGTAAAATCTTAGCCCTCTTGGTTTCTCTAATAGGGTTTATGAAGTTCAGAGAGCTACTTCATGCCCCATAAGCCTTCTTCAAAGAAAAGAAACTGGGACAGCCCTGGGGCAATTTCTGGGTAATTTTTTAAACACATATGTCAGCTCTATATGCCTTTAGAATCATAGAATTATAGAATCAATTGGTTTGGAAAGGACCTCTGAGATCATCAGGTCCAACCCTTGCTCCGCTACCACCACAGCATGTATATCTCAGGAATGGATCAGTACATGCTTTCATTCCATTCCTCTCACAGCCTGCCACAGTTAGCTTTGCTGACTAAGGTAAAAAATGCTCTTTTGAGCTCTCTGCCATGATGTGTTGTATCTTCCCTATCCGACTGAGCTAATGTGGAAGCTTTTACTGTGTAGAAACAGCTGAAATGCCTTCCTATATCAGGTCTTTAAAGAAAAATTAATGCTGAATTTCTTTTGTTGCCATTTACCTGTCTGATTGTACAAGAAGTCGCTTTGAGTCCCTTTTAATTTTTACTGACTAAAGAGACAGCTTTGTCATCAGTGTGTGGTTTGGTATTTTTTGTTCATTTATTGTCTTTCTAAACAGCAAGAAATGTGATTTGTGGGGGGTGTCTGAAGTAGGTGAAGGCTTCTGGCTTAGCTCAGGAAAGCAATTGTGTACATATCTCAAGAGAGCTGGAAACTTTTGTGCTTTTGTAAGAAGCAGACAAGCAAAGCATTTAGGCCAGCAGAAAAGGACAAACAGCACGAGTAGAATAAAGAGAAGCATCAGAAGCCCTGGAGGTAGGTGTCAGGATTGGGAATTTGAAACAAAACAGGCCCATGGCAGGAAGCAGGCAGCAGGGGCAGGACAGAATGAAAGAATTAAGTGTGGATGGGGAGTTTGAGGAGAAGCATCATGTAGGTATTAATAAAGCCCAAGAAGGAAACCCAGCGAGGAGAGGTACAAGTTGCTTGGACAGCAATCTAGCTGACAAGCAGAGGAAAATACAGAACTAGGAAAAATTAAAAACAGGGGGGAAAAAATCCACCAAAAATCCAAGTACTGAGAGTTCAAATTTTCTTACTCAGTTTTACTTAATTTTTCTCCTAAGACTGTAGTGTCCCCTCTCCAAAGTAAAGATGGAAGAAAAACACATAAGAAGGAGGTTGAAATTATCAAAGGGCCAACAAAATCTACTGATTCTCACCTTTGATGTGCTGTAGCTTTGGTTTCACTCACAAGAATGCTCCAGGTCTGCCAAATTATTGTGTGGCTTTTAGTCTAAAGCTGTTAGCCATCACTTTAGGCATTGAACAAGGAAATACCTCTGTATGGTTTGTAGATTGTGTTCATAGATGGCTGTATTATGGCTTCTCCACTTAGAAAGCTCTCCTACAGACTGTCTCCCTGCCCTACACAAAGTGGGGATCAGGATGCCCTTCCCCTGGATACCTACATTGCTGCCTATTGAACCAGTGACAAGTGAGAAAGACAGACCATACATTAGCTTCCTCCTTTCCCCAGCATTGAACAAGATCCAGAGAATAATACAGACTTCTACTTTCCACATAGCCCTTCCAGTTAATGTTTCTTTTGGAAGGGGAGAAAACCAGCACACCAGTATTATTTATTAATGTCTACTTCACATCAGATCTGAATTCCTGACCTATATTGTGCTTGAGCAAAGAGCTCATGGAAGGGGAATTTTGCCTGGAATAAGGAGTTCAAGTTTAGGTCTATTAATTATTAATTGCTCTATTTATTTATTCAAAAGCCCTGGTGAAATGGGAATATTAGCTATTTTCCTTCCTCATGAATGGATTCTCTTGCCTGGTCTCATCTGATTTTGCACATGTTCTTCCCCAAACAAACTTGTCAAAAAGTGTGTGTGTTTGTGGAGGGAGAGGGTCAGATTTTTTGTGAGGCAGGTCAAGGTCCAGTCACATTTATTCTTCTCACATGCTGCTTTGTAGAAAAACAAGCTGGCAGATAAAATGAAATATTAGCTTAATTTCCCGTGGATCCAATTTTTAAAAAAAAAAAAAACAGGGATAAAAGAGACTGAATTTGGAACAACAAATACCAAAGCTACAGAGACTCTGTCAGTCAAAGAAAATCTCTTACTGTAGTGATTTATTAATTTTGAAGATGCTGTAGAAAATCCTCTTCGATCAAGACTGTTAGTCTATAAGCCCATTCAGTTGTCAAGGTTTGGAAGAAGCATCTTCCAGTGACACTCTTGTGTCTTTCTAGCATATTCTGCCTCCACTGTGTTTTCAATTACTTAATAACCCAAAAAATGAGTCCATAATCTTCCCTTTCGTGCTGTCCTTCACATCATCTGCAGCAGGCTGGTGTGTCCTACAGCTAAGCTAAGGAGTCAAGGATTGTGGGGGAAAACAACCCTGCTCTGTGCTGCAGAAAACAGCCATAGAGAAAGATCCTCTCAGCTGAGATGGAGCTGGGAGGAAGCCCAATGGTCCTGCAGAAAGAGCCTTTGCTGTGCCACTTGCCTGCTGAACAGAAGAAACTGTCCTGAGCCAAAGTTTCATGGACTGCTCCATGCACACATCACAAAATAAAACAAATGGAGCGCATAGCAACAAAACACCTCTGTGTGCTTTCAGAGAAGGGTGGCAAAACCATGTTTCTGACAGAGTGGTAGTCAGACCTTCTAAGTACTCAGGTGACATTTCCTGGACACAAGAATGTTGTATTTTTGTACTGCTTAGTGTCACCCACAAATTCAGGAAGAATAAAGAAACCTTCTTGTATCTCTGCTTGAGGCTAACTTGATTTATTTTTGAGGCAGACAACCCAACTGCAGGCTGCTGGCCTTCTGGCACTTGTAAGGCTGCAGGCATCAATGTTAATAATCCTCATCTCTCTCCTCTAAATGTTTTCTGAAGCAATCATCCAGTGTTTCAGTGCAGCATCACATATACTCCTTTATTTTGTGTCCAGGAGGGAACAATTTAGGGCATAGACTTTTATTTAAGTGCATTATATTTTCCCTCCTGTGAAGATCTAGATATTGCTGCTGCATAAGTACTGCCCCAAGGGCTCTTCCTAGCAGGTCCTGGGATAAAGTTGTTTTCTTCCTTACAGAGGTTCCCATATTGAGGAAATAAACATGAGGTTTCTATCCAGAATCCTTTTCTTCTGTTTTTGGAGGTTCTTTCAGCTCAGAAGAGAGCAGATATGAAAGTGGTCCTCTCTTCATTGTGCTGCTGACAGACTGAACTCTCTTTCTTCTCCCTGCCATGTCCTGCAATGTTGATTGACCCCAAGCCTCACCACCTGCTCCATCAATAAGCTGTTTGCTGCTGGTGGGTCAAGGTGTCAACATGTTAGGAAAAATAGGAAGCCACACATTCCTTTAGCAGGCTTCTTGTTTCAGTGCTTTAATTGTGCACAGAGATTCTCTGATTAGATTAAGGGTTTATATCCATCAGCCAGCAGGTAATGACATTACTGCAGGTAGTGGTAGTATAAAGAGGTGTGGATAGGGTGATAGATAGGAATCCTCTTCTCTGAAACTCTCTGAAAGCAAAGCAAGGGAATGATTTTTCGGTGATAGATTACAGTTCCAAACAGTTGACTCTTTTTTCATCACATTATGCTCAAAGATAGAATTGCTTGGGCTTTGTGGGTTTTGGTGCAGTGTTTTAGTTGTTGGGTGTTGGGGTGACTTTTTTTTGAAGAGTCCGTGTTTCACTCAGTAGGATTTGGATGGAAAACAGGTTAGGAGTTTTCCTTGCCACAACTATTGCACAGGGCTGGATGCAACTTCCACAAACTAAATCTACAAAGTTAATTGATGAAAATAAGCTTATTTAAGATAAAGAATTTCTTAAGATAAATTTATGAGCTGTTCTCTGTGTGCAGGTGTGTGTGCAAACAGGCAGGGAAGAGGCCAGTAGGCACAGAAGCCGTGGTCCGTGTATGCCCGCGGTGGTCCATGTGCAGTATAACTGCCTGGGAAAGCAGACATGATGGGACAAGGGAACTGAGTTTGCTGCACCTCAAATGTCATTTTCGGCAGACAGGGTTTTCATAACTTGGTGTAGGCTGCAGAAAGAGGGGAGCCAAGGACAGGGGTGGTCTCCCTCTGGGGGAACATCCTGGCCAGGTGCAACGGAGAGGAGGATCCTGAAACTTAATGGGGTTTCCTCCGATATAGCATTGGCTCCCAGCTATGCTTCTGCAACTTTGCCTTTAAGGAGAAGCTACAGGGTTTTCCATAGCAACAGTTTCTTAATAACAGGGAAAAAGAGCATCAGCTGCCCCCAAAGACACCAAAAGAAGGTCAAATTGCAGGAAGAGTCTTCATGCTTCACCTACCTCACCTGTAACTCACTTCTGTTCTCACAGCAACCCATGGCCCTGCTCTGTCTCTTGTCACAGTTCCCATCACCTTACACTACACTCTGTCAGTGTTGCTGTAGGGGGAAGCAAAGAGAGCCTCTTGCCACAATCTTCTGTTGCTCCAGCAGTGAGGAGGAACAGTCCTGCGGCGCCAGAATTGCTTCACACACCTCCTCTAATGATGGGTGCCTGAGGAGAATGTGGAGGAACTGTGCACATTCCCCCAGGGCGAGGGTGCAAGCCTCAAAGCACAGAGAGGTGTGACACCCCCTTTCACATCTCCTCAACCCCCTGTACCTCTTGGACACTCAGCGTTTCTTCCACTGTGGATGCTCACTCAGAAAGCGAAACAAGGCCTGAGCTCAGTGCTGAGATGTTGGGCACTACAGTGCTTGCATACAGCAGTTTGCTCATCCTCTTTTTGGTGATGCCACCACTGGCTGGCTTCGCTGAGTTACTGCTGGGTGGCCCTCAGGGACCAATGGAAAAGACACCAGGCTATCTATGTCCATGGGGTGAATGCCCTGTTTCCTCCATCCTGTTTTCTCCAGCTGTTTCTGCAGCAGAGTCAGGGTTAAAGGCCAGAACAGCATGTTAGATCTGGATTGGTACCATGAGGAAAATTAACAGAGTAATTGTAACTGCTTGGGGTGAAACAAAAGCAAAATATAAACCTCTTTTTGTTCTTCCCCTTTCCTCACATATATATTTTGCATTTTTAATAAAAACCCACTTATTTTTAAATTGTCTTCTATTTGTTTACTAAGTCTGTACAGTCTGTACTAAAACCGTACAGAAAAAATTTACACCCACACAAGAGCACTAAGTGCTGACAGCTGTATTTATAGCCCCGCCACCCTTGATGTTGCTTTGGTACAGTGATAGCCCTGAAGAAGCGGCTACTTTGCCCAGAAGTTATGAAGGCAATCTTTTTGTGTCTCTGCCCAGGGGTGCTGGCACTTGCTGAGGGAGGACAACTGGCAACTCTGGAGAAGGGCACTTGCCCCAAGCCCCATCTGTCATCTACACACACGTTCACTTCCTTTTCCCCAGGGAAACATTGCGCAGACACTGAAAGTGCTGCAGTGGATGCAAGAGCACACAGAGAAGAGGGAGCCTCGAGCAGAGAGGTGTTAGACACAAAGAAGCATCTTGCAGTGGCTAATAAATGTTCCTAGATGAATATATGATCACAAGCTTGACAGGATTTGATTTATTTTGGTTATCTGCCAGATGCTAAAAACATATACAACTGTTTCTGAGTCACCACACGGTAAAATGTGACTGCCTTCACCCTGATCTTACTGGAAAACTGACTGACTTCAAAAAGGAAACTCAAGGCAGGGCAAAGACTGTGTCTCACAAACTCCCTCCTTCTGAGCTGCAGCAGGAGGTGAGGAGCATGAGGCAATCAGTCCTTACGTGTACCTAAGGCCAATGGGATTGCGCGTGTGAGTTGAAGGATATGTTCTTTCCAAAGTCCTAGCCTGTCTGTGGTCTCCTCTGGATTCAGCTCCTCATGGTAGGGAAGTCAGAGCTGCCTGGGATCCCTGAGGTTTAGAGGACTCATATCCATTCTATTTTGTGTTTTGTCTGGGAATAGAAAAACTTCCATTTAGATTCCCCAGAGGAAACCTAGTGCATTGGCATACAATCTCCCTTTGTCCAGGGGTGAAAATGAAACAGGCCTAGTAGGTCCCTTCTGGGACATTTCCCTCAGAAAAGACAGAGGAAGATTATTTCTTCCAGCTCATTTTTTCAGACACTATTTCAGTTTTACTTGAAATTTGTCTTCCCACTGTATCCCTGTGATACCGTCTCACAACCACACATCCAACATCCGTATGTTCTTCCCTGAGTCTTATCTCTACTTCCATGTTTTAGTGATGTCATTTCCAGATAGAGCTTCCTATTCAATTCAGCTACATGCTCTCCCTCCTCTCCTGCTGTCCCATAAGGTGATGGATGCTATACTAGTGCTCAGCCACAGCTTGCACAAGCATTGTAATTTGGCCCCTCTTCATCTCGCCTCATGTGCGAATCCCTGAAATGCCTTTGCAGCTGCTCTTTAGGTTCAGCCCAGGTTGCCAGCATCCTTCTAGTGCCACATGTCTTGATACTGAGGCAGCAGACCTCATTCTCCCTTCCCTTACATCAGTGTGACCTGTGCCCAGAGGGTTCAGTCTGGGCAAGTCCGTGGACAAGGCTCTGGGCAGACACCTGTCAACCATTCTGACCCTGGGAATGAGGCAATGGGACTGCTATTGGCTGCTGGATTGACAACCCATAACCAACAAACCCAGTGACTGAAGAGACTATGAGCAAAAGGGATTAGGTGGGAAAGAAATTCTTTGTGGACCAGAAGCTTCTCTGCCTGTGTGTGATCTGCTCAGTACCATGAGATCCTGTAGATATAGAACTCCTCTGTCACCACATAATGCTCACAACACACACAGGCAGCTTGCTGCTTTGGGCAGAGGGAGCCCAGAGCCTCCCTGCAGTTTGAGAAAAGTGTGTGTTGCTCCCAGTGGGCTGCTGCCTCTTAATTACTTCTGTTAAAATGGCTTAAATGAACCCTGCATCTTGTACAGTCAAGAGGCTCCTAAGCACCTCCTCACTGCAGGCTGCCCAACTGGGGTTTTTCAGTTTTTGAATGAAACAAGGCCTGGAAGTTTAAAGGCAACTTGGGAATTGCAATTGTGTTTTATACAGCAGGTTTAATGGTACCTGTGTGGATAAATCCCCTGGACCACTTTGACCATTTATCAGAAGAAAGATCTGAAACAGTGAGTCATCAAAGGACTCATTATATTTACACATGAATTGATTGTCTGAAGAGAATTCCAGACCAAGAAATCACATTTTGCTTCCACTTCTCATATCAGCCATGTGTGAGATCTAACTCATGCCCTGCTCTGAACCTCTCTTGAGTAATTGTTATCCAGTCTTTGTGATGTGCTCCAGCTGCAGAGGATGAAATATTGCCAGTGCATCTTTTACTTTCCCTTTGGGACACCAAGGCTTTGTTTTGGCATCCTTCCCCCTCTGGTGAGCAGACCCACTGAAGTCAGTCTGACCGTCATCCATCTGACCATGGCAGTGATGCTCATGCTGTTCAGACCAACTGAGCAAATGACTCTGAGCCTCTGCAGGCTGAAAACTGTTCAGGAGGGGGTAGAGTGCATTGCTGATACTGCTGTGGGAATTCTCAGGAGTTGGTTCCTGCTAGAGCCCCATCCCCCTCTATTAGTTTCCAGGCCAGTAGCAGCAATAAATGTCTCCTCTTTCTTCCACCCTCTGCAAGGGTTTCACTCAGTAGGAGCAGGGTGAAAATGCTTCTAAATCCCTTTACTGTTCATGAAAGTCAGTAAGATCAAAGATTACCTTCCTCTTCATTCCTGAGAAGGAAATGGTATCACTCTGCAGACTGGCTCCTCCTTACAGTTCTTTAAATCTTCAGAGAATGGATTATATTTCTCAACAGTCCTGATCTGTAACACCTAAATATTTCATTTGCTAGGGCAGAGAGCTGCACAGAGAATTTGGGCACTGCCTTGGCTTAGTTTACCTTTGCTTCCTTTCAGGGGTCTCATGGGAGAAGACCATGATCTTCCATGTGCCTGCAGGCTGCTGGCAGAAACCGTTTCTGGGCATAACAAATGGTTATCTGGGTCATTTATTAGCAAGCTCCTTCACACAGCATATCTGAGTCTCTCTTTCTTTACAGGGAAATGTAAAGGCCAAAATTTGTTTCCATTTTAATCCCACAATAATTCCAGCAGGTGACTGTAAAGCAGAATAAAACAACTCTTTATGTTAGGGAAAGCTGAATAATTCAGACACCTTCTTTAGGCCTCATCTGTTTCCAGGATAATAATCACCCCACATTTTTTTGCTTCAACAAGACCGGCTACCCAGGACTTCACTATATTTGATAGGATTTGTACTGATAGGAGGAGAAAGCACAGATCCTCTTGCCATTGGAGTGAAAAGAGAATTTTATTTAGTTGCTGGAACATGATGCTTGTGATGTAGTTGCAAGTTTCTGGCTCTGTTGGAGGATGGGCGGTGGCAGGTACCCGCATGTAAAAATATCCATTCACACATTAGGGAGGATGTTTATGCAGCCCAAGGCTGGGCACTCAGCTGAAACGGGAAAAAATCTTGCTTGCAGATTTCCTCTGTGATTTTGGCCCCATCACTTCATCTGTGACTCATGCCTCCACCTGCAAAGAGAGCAGTATAAGCACTGCCTGCCTGCTGCTGGCAGCCACAAGGAGCAACATATGCAGTGAGTGGCATGGGCTCAACGACCATAGTGACGGGAAGTGTTAAAAGTTATCCTTCACCCTGAACAGCTTGTCCCCAAACCTCCAGGAAGCATTGCTGCTCTCCTAGGGGAGGCACCAGTGGTACTGTGGGCCTTGCTGCACCCTGCCTGCAGCCTGCATGGCAAGGTTTGGGCTAGGCAGGTGCTCAGTCCTACACCAGCTTTAAACCTGAACGGCTGGAGGGGAACAAGGCAGGCTCCAGGCTGGCACCCTGTGCTCTCTGTATCCCTGACAAGGGAAGACTTGTTCTGAGAAGCACGAATTAATTTAGCCAAGGAGATGAAAATTTAGGGGCCATCAAAACGTATGTGATCAGATTAAATTTATAGTGGGTGTACAGACTACAGTCTTACCCAATAATTTAAATATGAGGAACAAATGAGAAACACGAGGAAAGTGGCCATTTAAAAAAAAAAAAAAGCACACCTTCCCCTGATATTACAAAAGTTTCCATAGTTTTATAGCAACTAGTTAACTAATGTTTGTTCCTTTAAAACTATCCTGGCTAAGGGGAGCTTTATAGACAGATAATTTTAGTAGTATGTATACAGGGAGTCTGTGGGTACCTGTGCAAATACATAAAAAAGGGATGACAAGGCTCTAAAGGAAGCTGGAAGAAGTGGTGAAAAGTCTGTGACTCATCACTACGGAGACAGATAACGTAGATAAAATTGTTCTAAGAACAAAGGAATCCTACAATTGTTACAGATATTTTAGCACATAAAGATAATTGTACATCTAATATTACTGCACAAAAAAAACCCAAAACAAATGAAACAGCAGTATCCTATAAACATTTATCTTCTGTATTCTGAAAAAAACCTAGCATATTAGTATTCTACAAGACAAATGCATTATTCTACTCAATCCTTTACTAAAGATAAAAATTTCTAAATCAGGACACCTAGATAATATTCAAAAGGTTTCTAAAAACTCTCTGAAGACCTCTCTAGATAGTAGTTAATGTCAATTTTTAATAAAATTTGGGAAAATGAGATTTGTCTGCAAAGTGTAAGGGAGGCATCATTCCATTAGCACTTTTACATTATAGATGGGGCAGCAAGAGAAGAGGGAGATAGCAAGGCAGAGGCAGAGGGAGGTTGATTCCAGCCCATCACCTAAGCCACTAGCCCATAACTGGGCAGAGGGATGTGATGTGGAGGCAGAGGCAGCTGGGGCTGGGTTATTACTGCACAGAGCAGGGTACTTTGTGCCTGAAGCCATTTGGAGGAGGGAGAATCTCAAATGTGCTTTTGTCCTGGAATAGTGCCCATCACTAAACTGGCTAAATTATACCCCATCACTGGGGCTGATATTTCTTGCATTGCAAGCTGACTAACTGATAGACCTCAAAGCCTTTTCACCAACCAGGAATAGTCAACATGAGTCAACTGCTATCTCAAGAGGTTTCAAGGGAAGTGCATTCCTGACCTGCTGCTCTCACATAGTCCAGTAGCAATCCAGAAAGGATCTTAAATTCAGTGTCTGCAAACTTCTCAGTTCTCACTGTCTTGTAGGCTGGTAAATAATGAAGATTTACGCACATAAATTCCGGTTACACTGACTGAGAAAAGTCTGTGCTCTGGAAAACAGTGTTCTGAACAGCATGGTGGGAGCGTGAAGAAACACAGGGATGGGCTGCCAGAATGGCTGCCCTGACCAGTGGAAAGGCATGGTCTTTGATAAACAGGCATGATCCTGCTGAGTGGGTGCCCTCACTGGGTCATCCTACATGTGTTTGTGCAAGGTAACGGCCAGATATGCAATTACCGGAAAATGCTGGCAGCTGAAAATCCAGACTTCTTTCCACCTGAGCAGCTCTTCAAAAAGGCTCTCCTTGTTTCAAGATGTTACAGAGGTAAATTTGAAGAAAGATTTTTTTTTTTTTAAAGCATTGCATGATCTGAGCCAGAAGAAGCAGCAGTCTGTGTTCCAGGAAGGACAAGGGCATCATGACAACTTGGGACATTGGGTTTCTGTTACCAAGCAAAGTCTAAACAGCCCACATCAATGTGCACAGTCTCTACTGGCTGGAGAGCAGCCTGTGCACAAGCACCTCTGAGAACTGCCAGAAATTCAATGTCTCATCTTCCTTCAATATTAAGACTTCCTCTGGTTATTGAGACTGGCAGTCTCTCAAGCTACTTGGAGGGCTTTATTTTTCCCTATGATTCTTTTCTTTTTCCAGTCACCTTTCTCACAGGTGTCTGACCCCAAAGATTCCCTCATAAGCTGGAATGTCTAGACCTGGGTCAAGTGGTTAAACCAAAGATAAATACAGCTAAAAATACATTACTTTCAATTTCACTGCCTAGCCTGCAGCTCCAGACAAATGACATTAACGCTTGCCTGCCTATTCTCAACTGTTGAATCTGTAGTGACCACTCCCTCTTCTTGCTCAAAGTTTCTTAGGTAGTATATGGCTGCTATGGCTTCTGCCACAGAAGATGATGTGCACTTAGGCATGAAAAATAAGATGGTGCTGTCCTCATTTTTCCATGATGCCAGGAGTAGCTTTTGCTAATAGCGGAAGACCTGAACAGTTAAAGGGCTGCATATTGAGATATGCTAATACACTTGCACAGAAAGTAGAAAACCTCAAATTTCCTAAGCACTTGGAGTGATGCAAGGAAATCACCTATGTGTGTGTGTGTGTCTGTGTGTGTGTGTGTGTGTGTTGCTGCTGAAGAAGATGCATTGCTCTCTTTCATGTATGTGTACACTTCCCACTTCTTTTGATACTTGCTCTTGTCAAGCTGCAAATATAGTTTTCTCTCTTTGAATGGAGCTTTCTGAGTAAGATGCCTGACTTATCTACCTGTTACATCAGCTTCTCCAGGTCGAGAGATAAACACGGGCCTAGCAAAAAAGCCTTGCCAGCTTTTGACAGAAAGATTAAATGCAAGTGATTACTGAACCTAAGGCAGTGCCAGTGCCCAACACATGAATCTCAGTAAACAGTACAAATCCCTCCATTTCAGAGGCATCAGTAGAGTGAGAAATGTGTCCCACTTAACTGTGACAATCAGTCTGATCCCAGGGGAGTAAAGCTTAGTCAGCCCAACGCTTCTTACTCTGTTGCCATAAGTATTGTTTGTATGATCTCTTCTCTCTCAGCAGTTTCTCAGAAAGTAGCCCTATCTGGGGCTACAGAAAAGCAGGCAGTTGGTCCAAGCTATCTCACCACGTGGGAGAGAGAATAGTAGTATGAAGTTGGAGAGGATGTAGGCATTGCAAAGGACAGGTTCAGCTTCTCCATCGAAGTTTGAATAGTATGAATGAAAAATAATCATAACATTAAGTTTCCCCCCATCCAGGAGAAAGGCTGGTGAGATTTACTCTGGGAACTGAAAAGTGATAGCACAAGTCACAGCTACATTGGCTGAATCCTTCTGCTTTCCTCTGCACAGACGTACATGGTACCATGGATCAGAGTTTGTTTATATGTTTATATCATGTCTTGGATACCATAGCTGGAAGCAGAAATGCAGAAGTTTAGCCACCTGGGTCTGGTTTACTTGTCAGGTTCTGGGGCAGCCCTCATTCAGCAACAGCACACCAGCAACTCACTACCTTGGCTGAGGCTGTACATGCCACCCAGCCTGCTGCTTCTAACTGCTCAGCAGAGAGATGCTTTGCCCTTTTACAGTTCCTCCATGACCCATCACCCCTGCACCACCATCCAGGCCTGAACTAAATACACTACCCTCTGTTGATGGTGCATCCAGCTAGCAAGTAACCCATGCGTGCCTGTGTCCTCAGATTTGATGGTGACTTTTTCACAGCTGTGTCACTGGGGACCTGGAAGGACACAAAGGAAAAACCGAAACAAACCTCCCATTAAATGTTGATCAGAGCAGGAACATTCAGGATTTCTGCCATATTCACTGACACTGTCTTGAGAAGGATTGTGGCTTTGAGGCTAGGCTACAAGGGATCACCTTGCTGCTCAGAACATGAGAGGAAAGATGTCGTCTTTCAGTACCAATGTCTGTGAAATTGTGCATACTTACAAAATATAATGTAACCACATTGTACCACTGCAAGTATCCAGAAAGCCTGTAAATGGATAAACCCTAATGAAAGAGGAATACTTTATTTTTACATCTACTCCAAATCTGCCAGTCTTTGACCCAAACTGACAAAAACTATCACACAGGGGTAGCATCAGAGAGCAGGCTGTCAGTGTATCTGAGCATTCATTTGATTCAGTCCTTCTAGGTGACTCAGAGATGCACAGAAACCTGCCATCTCTGCACTTCAAGAAACAGCTTTGCAAAGAACCCAGCAAGCCACGGTGAAGCAGTTTTAGGCTTCAGCTGAAGACCTCTCATGCCTCTTGCTGGAGAAACAGTGCCATAGCAGAGGTCTGGACAACACAGAGAATGAAAATAGTAAAGTGGAGAACAAGAGCCAAGTACATCATGAATCCATGTTTCCAAGGACAAAGAGGTTGCCCAAAACTCACTCCCAGTAGTAAAAAATTAAACAATAAAACGATGCAACTTAAAATACAAAATAGCATAAGCCTAGTGTATGTTGGCTCCTTATGTCTGGTGAAATACAGTTCATATTCTCCTGTTTTTAAAACCAGAATGACCACTCCAAGGGCTGTGGTATGTGGGAAAGCATATTACTTGGTCATATGGCATAGAGAAAGATGACATAGAAGCGAACTGTGTTGTAGCATAAAGGTGGTGGAAAAAACTTCAAAATAACTAACTGGTGTTCTGATAGTCCCTAGCCACATAGTGATCCACTCTGGGATCTGCATTGCCACAGGCTGTTTCCATTGCTTGAGTTAGCAAGCTCCAGGCCAGCTCAGGAGCCTCCACTTGGCATCATCTGTAGTGCTGTGACTGCATCATGAAGAAACCCAAACCTTCTGAGTACCTCTTGCACAGAGCCAACTAAAGGGAGAAAAACAAAGAACGAATTGAATTCAACAAAGACAAATTAAGGTCTTGCACCTGGGAAAACATAATCCAGGAGTGCAGCACAGGGTGGAATGGATGGCAATTATGTGGAAAGGAACCGGGGTGTCAGTATGGGTGAACAGCAGGATGATGCTGCAGAGAAACCAAAGGGATGCTGGGCTGCATCAAGAAGGGTATCACCTGGAGAGATAAAGAAATCATCCCACCCTACTCAGTGATTCTCAGGACACACCTGGAATAGTTTTGGTCTCCACTGTGCAAATTAAGATGTGAACAGTCTGGAGATGGTCCAGAAAAGGGCCAGGAAGATGATCAAAGGACTGGGAAGCCTGTCATGTCAGGATAAGTTGAGTTTGTTCATCCTTGAGAAAATAAGGCTTAGGGGAGATCTTATCAGCATGTTCCAATATTTAAAGGGTGGATACAAACAGGATGGAGACATGAGGAGTCACACTGTAAAGATGAGTGGGAATAGGTACAAGTTACTCCTGGGAGATTTCAACAGAAGACGACAAATTTTCAACAATGAGAACAGTCAGCATTGCAATAATTTCCCCAGGGAAGGGGTGAGTTCCCCAGTATTGGACAGTTTTAAGATCTGCGGGTAGACAGGGTGCTGGGCCATCTTGTCTAGATCTTGCTCTGGCCAAGAAAGGTTGAACCAAATGGTCTTGGTAGGATTCTATGATCCTACAAATTTAAAAAGGAGAATGATGTTGGATTGTTTCAGTTATGTAGAAAATGTTTTCACTACATTAACATAAGCCAGCTGCCTATGGGGGCAGTTGGAGCTCTGAGACTGCCACCCAGAAGGCTTTGATGTTGGTTGAGAGATTGGCAGCGGTGGGTCGACAGGGGCTTCGCAGGGTTCAGCATCACTGTGTGATGTGATACTTCTATTTCCACACCCCACACTTTTCTATCAGTGCTTTTCTTTCCCCACTGCTTTGCCATATATTGTTCTCTCTCTGATACAGGCTGTTCCAGTCCCAAAATACCTTCCCAACAATTCCATCTTGCTGTGGCTTGGATGTGATTTTCAGGGAGCTATCTTCCTTGGAAATTGGGTATGAAAAATATGAAAAATTCCACATTTAGAGATGCAACTTTATTCACAAATCAGTTTGCACCTGCTGCTTCAGCAAAGGTAAGAGAAACAATGTTCTCCTTTGTGGGAAGAATACTACACTTTAATTGCTATGCTTCAGGTGAAGGAGGAGCTCCAGGGAAAGCCTTGGAAGATCCCACTCTAAAGCTGCTGTTCTGTCTGCATAGTCTCCAGGAAACCTGAAGAAAGATTGGTTTTGTTTAAAGTGTTGGGGATTTAAATCTTTGGCAAACATTTAATGTGTTCCTAATGGAGCATAAAGTGAGTGGACTCATCTTCTAACACTTCATTACCTCCTTTATTCTTTGTTTATTGGTAGTGATGGCAACTGAGTGGCCTAGAGGGAATTGGCAATTAAATTTCTGTAGCAGCCCAAAATAAAATTGTTTTTAATCTAGGTCATGTATAAACAGATGGAAAATCTTCATAGAATCATAAAAACATAGGATGGTTTGGGTTGGAAGGGACCTTAAAGATCATCCAGTTCCAATTCCAAGGGACACCTTCCACTAGACTGGGTTGCTCAAAGCAACCTGGCCTTGAACACCACCAGAGATGGGGCATCCACAGCTCTTTTGGACAATCTGTTCCAGAACCTCACTGCCCTCACAGTAGAGAACTTCCCCCTAATATCCAACCTAAACCTACTCTCTTTCAGTTTAAAGTTATTCCCCCTTGCCCTGTCACTACAGACTCTGGTAGAAAGTCTCTGTCCTTGCACCCCTCAAGCGTTCAGGGCTGCAATAAGCTCTCCGTGCCGTTCGGCTTGAAGCAGTGGAGGGGACAAGAAAATCACACCTGGTTTTTGTCTAAGAAGCCCTAAATCGGCCTGTTTGCTGCTCACGTTTCTGCAATGCAGGGACAGCTGAGCGTCCCTAGCGCAGCGGGGCGCGCTGGGGGCCCCGGCTGCGGGCCCCGGCTGCGGGTGCTTCGGGCGCTGCGGGCGCTGCGGGCGCTGCGGGTGCTGCGGGCGCTGCGGGTGCTGCGGGCACCGGGACCCATTCAGTCCCCCCGGCAGCTCCGGGACAGCCCGGCAGAGGGCGAGGGGAGCGCGGCTCCTGTAAAAAGGAACATCCCGCTGGCAGGGTAAGTGAGGGGTAAACAGGCAACATAACGCCGGAGTAAGGACTGGCAATGTCTGGGCCAGCTGCGGCAGAGCTGGACCGCGCCCCGCACCGCGGCGGAAGGGGCGCCCGTCGGGCCGGGAGAGCAGCCGAGAGCGGGTCTTGCCAGGGAGGAGAGGGAGGGAGCGACGGGCTGGGACGGCGCACCCCGCACGGCCCCACCACTGGAAGTGGAGGTCAGTGAAGCCCGCGGGTTTTCCCTGGCTGGAGCGGGGCTCCTGGCCCGGCGGGCAGCCTGCAGCTCGGCGGCTGCGGGGGGACAACACGGCGAGCAACGCAGGGCGCGGGAAAGGTGTTCAAAACACTCGGCAAAGGCCAGTTCAGAAACATGATTTGAAGGCAATAGAGACTTCAAACCTGCAAGGGTTAGAGGGGTGGCTTGGGCATTCTCCCAGTTCAGGTTTAAACTAAGGACCCGCACAAACAGGCGAAGACGCCTATGTGTTCATATAAGCCACACAATGAAAGAGAATACACACAGTGTACTAACTTATTCACAAAGTAAATTGGGGGAGGAGGGGAACCCTCCAACTTACTCCTACTGGAAGAATTAACTATAAAACCATGACACACATGATTTTCAGGCAAGTCTGGATGAATCTGAGTGAAAATTTAGGATAAAATCATTCTTAGTAGGAAAGTCCATGTAGTCTACCCCATACTTGTAAGGCATTCTTTTGCCCAAATGTTCTTACAGCTGATCAAGATAGGAAAATCCATTTCAGTGAAATTTTTTTAAGTATTGGATCTGTTTTGAGACAGTAAAAAAAAAAAAGAAAAAAAAGGAAAAGAAAATTTAAAAATCCTGAAGCTTTTACTGATTTCCTCTTGTTTATATCTATTGTTATTGGAAACACTTTTGACACTTTGTGTTAACAAAACTGCCTTTTCTTCCATAAACTTAAGTAATTTACAAGGTTACTAAAGGAAAATAGTATTCAGCCTTTGGGAGAAACAAAAGCTCTCACTGGGCAAACCCATTATATTTTAGCCCCACCTTAAAATGAAGCTTAGTCATAAAAAGGAACAGGCAAAGAAAGGGAGATAAGAATCTTTACTTTTTTTTTTTTTTAATAAAAAAGGTATTTTTTGAAATCTCTTATCCTTGTGATTCGTACCCATGGAAACATTGTTTTCAGCTCAGTGGGCTTTTTTTGATGGATTTCTTCAACTTGAATACTTTTAATGTTCATGCTTTGAAAAAAGTAATTTGTATATTTTGAAACTACCCTGCATCATGGTCATTGCTGTTGCTTGTATTAGTCCCTTACTATTACTTGTATTAATGGAAGATGTAGAGGCTGTAAGATGACCCAAGTGCGAATCAAACACAGAACACAAAAAAGTGCATTGTGATTAGCCAGGAGAACTGGCAGACTGCAGAGTTCAAGAACAACAACAACAACAAGAAGCCAGCCATTGAGCAGCCAGAATTACCTTTAAATCATGACATTTAAAGTATTTTATATTTATTTAGTTCTAGGTTAGGAATCTTTAAATATTTTGTACAGAAGCTCAGGCTTTCTGCAGCCTCTTAGCCAGATGACAAGAAAGCACTATTTTTAAAATGAAAGCCGAGAAACCCATGTAATCAGAAGCTTTAAGGAAAATAAATACCAAGTGTCATGAGTGTTGGCAGCACTGTAGTTCCCTACCACTGTTTTCCTTCAGATTCTGTTTTAATGCAAAATTAAACGTTCTTTTGCCTTTACGTTCTTCAATAGTATGGTTAAGTGCAATATGTTGCCCTTTAAGTAAATGCTCTTTTTACAAGCAATTTGATCATCTTCAATTATGCTATTATCAACAGCTGAGGTTAGTTTAATTAGTTTTAAAAAATCAAAGATTTAAAATTATATCCAATTTTCCTCTCATTATGGATAAAAAAGTCTGGAAAGTCATTTTGCTTTTTTGTTTATTATTAGCTTCCAGTCACAATAATTTTTGGACCCTGATGCATTAGAAATGGTTTGAACTGCAACAAAACAAGCAGCAAATAACTTTCTACAAAAATATTTTTTTCCTCTAAAACTTCAAAATCACATGGAAGTATTTATTTAATGTAGATTAATTTGGCTACTTTAAATAAAACTTTAATTCAGAGTTAAATTTGATTTACCTGTCTCTAATTTGGAAGGGAGAATCCTAAGATTTATAGATCATGTTCTCATGATGTAGTGCCTGTAATATAATATGCTGGTGCAGCAGTGAATGGCAGAGGCTCTTCCTGTGAAAATCTTCTGGAACTATTTGCTTTAGAGCTCTCTGATCTGATCATGAATTTGTATTAATTTATTTTAATAAAATAGCCTGCTAAGGATAACACCAGCTAGAAAATAACTGTAGCACAGACTGTCTGTAACATACCATATTAGTGTTTCTGGAAGTGCAACACTCCTGCCCTACCAATAGAATGAAACAGTAATAAATGATGTGTGCAGGAAGCATTCCATCTGGTTGTCTTGAAGTCAAACTGGAGGAGCTACCTGACAGGGGCCATCGTCTCAATGGATGCAAGCATCATAAGCATCATAAAAGTCTCTCCCAGCCTTCCCAAAAGCAGCTGGGGAGTAGCTGCAACTCCCTGGTAAGAAGAATGGGTAGAAGGTCAACATGTACTGTAAGACTCGGGCTGAAACAACAACACCCTCTTTCAAATTGAGTCATCTTCTTGGGATCTCTATCTCCAGGTACTGCAGTAGATAAACAACTGGTAACATATGGATAAACATCCCCGGGAGAGGATATAGAGCCAAAACAATGATGTAGCAGTATCTGAAGCTCCCCCAATGCCACACACGATGCCATGGATCGTCTCCCTCAGCAGATCATCTTTGATCAGCTCCCTCCATGCCAGGAGGGAGCTGAAAGCATTCCCAGTTCTCTTCTCAACAATGTTCTCAGTACACTGGGACAGAGGAGCAGAGTGTATTGGGGTCCTACTGCCCAGTGTGTGGTTGGCAGGAAGCACTAAGCTGGACCTGCAGTGTCCCACAGGGGCTGAAACCAGGCAGCCAGTGCCCATGTGGGTCAGGCAGGGTGTTTGTATCCCTGGAGTACAAATGAGCACTGTCAGCATATAGGAATAAGCAATAAGTATTGTCAGCACATAGAGCCTGGTAACATACTACAGATGGCATTGTAATCAATCCATAACAGTATGATTTATATTAATAATGAACCCATTAACTAGATAAACTACTGGTTCCTCTCAGATCTTAAATCTAAATTCTCAGTGGAAAATCCCCAGCAAATGGGTGATATTGTAGGACTTTCTAAGAAGAATTTACATCTAACCCATTCAGTATTTTAATCAGAGACCAGAAACGTAAATATAAAATTACTGCTGATCAAAGTCACAGGTGACATCAAGATTAGCAAACTACAGAAGAGGAGGTGTTATGCTATCTGATCTGGGAGTGCTTGATGTCAGAAGTGTGGGCCCACTCCCAGAAATGGGTTTTGTGGGCAATGCCATGCATGGCAGTACAAGCACAAGCCATTCCCAAGGAGTGAAGGAACATCCTCTGGGTAACAGCAGCTCTGTAAAGGGTAAAACACAAACAGTTTCATGGTAAACTTGCTGTTTCATGACATGACAAAATACTATGATGATCCTGAAAGCAAAGCTGTAGAGGTATTTGTATATAAATACATATGTGTATTTTTGATTAAGTGGATCCTATATAGCCAGAAGCAGTTCAGGCAACCATATTTTAAAGAGGATGTTGAAAAACTGAGCGGGGTTCACACAAAAAAAACCAGGAAAACAATATATAAGGACTGGTAAAAATAACTTCTGTTGAGAAAAATAACTTACCAGAAAGAAATACTTTTAATTGACAGGATGACAGTGTAGATAACACCTTCCCAGGAAGAAAATATTGAGAATGTATTGAAGCATGAAGAAAAGCATAAAAAGAACCAGTGACTAGAAGGTGGATAGAGCCAAATTCATACAGAGAATCCAAGCCTACATTTATAATGAGGAGGAGGGGGGTGAGGACAAAGGGAAAAATAAACTCTTTATGTCTTGATTTCTGCAGATCAGAACTCAGTGTCTTTCTTAAAGACAGCTTTATAGTTAAACACAAGTTATTTGGCTCAAGTCAGGGCAGCTACTTGTGATATACAGGAGTGCACATTCCTATGGACTGCCAAAACATGTGATGGATGCCTAGAAACAAACCACTGTACTTTGAAGTGCTTATGAGCAGAGACATTCCTCACTTTCCAGTCTTTGGGCCAGCTAGGGGGAGACCATTTCATATGGAAAAGCAGTTCTGATTATTCATTAAAAATACACCAGTGCAAATTCCCAAACCCTAGTGTTTGAAAAAGGCACTATTTGAATGTGTCTCCTCTAGTCCAAAAGATTTCAGGACAAATTTTGGGCCAGGTGATTTAATCTCTGTCCTTCTGGCTATGCTTTGAGTGCTCATTCCTGCTGCCATCCCTGCAGCCTGAGACATGGGCACCAATCTGGGTACCCATACTTTGTAACTAAGCAGCTTTCTTCTTCTTTTGGTAGGTTATGACCCTGAGACTAGTTCAGTTGGTTAGAGCATGGTGCTAATTATGCCTAAGTCATGTGTTTGATCCCCATACAGGCCATTCATTAAAGAGTTGGATTTGATGATCCTTGTGGGTCTCTTCCAACTCAGAATATTCTGGTTCTCTGAACCCAGTTCAGCTTTCTGCTCCAGTTCATGATCTGCAAACAGCCTTGTCAGCACAGCCAGGGCTGGCCAGACATGACACCACCCACCACAGAGCAGGAAATCCTAACGATATCACTGCCTTGGAGGTGCAGATGCGTGGCTCCTTGTTGCCAAGGGAAAGGTCCAGCTTTCCTCCTCTCCCCCAACAGCATGGTCCTACCACCTGTTTTTGCTGATATTGGCAATTTCCTGGCTAATTCTCAGCTAGGTTAGGCATCCAGCTCAGAGGGAGCAGCCTAAGGGGAGTGTGACTGCTGGAGTGGCTCTACCGTATCTCTATCATCAGACCACACCCTTAATTCCTCATATAGCTCTACAGCATTCCCAGGAAGGGCTGGCTCCATATACTATTCTAAACCCCAGGCAGGATCTTCCCTCCCTCTCCACTGTTCCTAACAGTGCCTTTTCCTCTCCCTTATTAACATCCAGAGCTGCTGTGGCTCTGGCGTGAGCAGGCTCAGATTAGCTCTCAAGACAGTGGCACAAATGGTCAATCCTGGAGAACAGAGGGAAGGGTAGAAGGCCACACCCAGAAGTTTCTTGCTTACCAGTTGAACTCAGCAATGTGCATTTGCGTTCTAGGGGAATGGTTCATCAGGCTTATTCCAGTGAAACCCATAAACTTCAAGGAGAGCACTGCATTGCCAAAGGATTCATATTCTTCTACCAATAACAGTGGAAGGAAGACATATAGCGTGATGAGCAAAAAGACCCAGCACCGCTGGGTAAAGGTCATTGCTGTTTCTATTGTACAGCAGAAATAAAAACACAAGCTGCAGCTCTGCACAGTTACATGCTCTTCAAAGAGCTCTTCCCCCGCACCTCTTTCAGTGCCTGTCCCACCCTGCTAGAGTAATTTGTAACTATGGGTTTCTGGCCGAGTTTCCTTCTCAGTCATGTAATTTCCTTTTCTTTTGTGGGACATTTGCAGATTTTCAAAGGGAAAAATCTGTATTCTGTTTCACCATCCAACAACCCATCAATGTGGAAGAGAAATGTACCTAATTTTTGTGTGGCTTTTTACCAGTGTTTTTAATGCTAAAATACAGTTAACACTGAGTGAGAGCATCAGCACAGAGGTCCTGCAAATTTGAATCTTTTCTGTGTGTAGGAAAGGTGTTGCCTGGATAATAGCAGTAGGATTAACCTTTCTACTTGCAACAGAGTGACTTTTCCTGGAGGAAGATGAACTCCAGCCCCAAGCAACTACTTCCTTGAAGCTTGGGAAGCAGACGTCAGCCTCTTGGTATTGATGTGGTTATGTAGGATGTTGACAATCTTAAACAAGAATATTCAGTAATGCCAGGGCTGCTATGTGCAACAGGTTGCAGAAGAACCTGTACGTTTTTCTGCCTTTCCTTAGGCAACCCCCACCACCACACTTCTAGCATGGGTCCTCACTCTCTTTGCAATGTTGAGCTTGAGACACTGGGCCTTTCTAGGGAACGATACGTTTATTGCACAAAATACATCCAGTCTCTTCTGCTGCAGGAGTCAGATTTCACAGCTGACAGATGTACCTGCCGACTCCCAGCATTTTGAGCTCTGATGACCATTTAAGCGTGGTTGTTCCCAAGTTCAATTCAGTTTTATCCACTTTTGCACAGATTATTTTTCATACCACTGGCTAAAAGCTCCGTGTCAGTAGAACCTTCTTGCCTCTGCAGGAGACTATCCAGCATTTCATGGAGGAACAAATTTGACAATATAATACTGGAAAGTGGACACCTAATTACCTCATTCATTACTGATGCCATTTGTAAAGCTTTTTTCTGAGAGGCTGTCAGACAGAGGGGAACTGCTGTGGGTGATGGAGTGGGGGCTGGATGCACTCATTAAAACAAATTAATCTTATGTCTTACTAGTAAGTGAAGAGGAAGTTTGTTGAAGAAAGGGAGGCTTTCCAAGCCCCAAAGGCTCTAGTTGTGCAGAGAGAGAGTACAAGTTTGCACTGTGTTCCTCCTATAATTAATTTCTAGGCAGAAAAGGTACATCTTCATAGAGATTTTATCACCTGATGTGGTGGGTTGACCATGGCTGGACACCAGGTGCCCAGCAAAGCTTCTCTATCACTCCCCCAGCTCAACTGGGCAGTAGAGAGAAGGTACAACTAAAAGCTCATGGCTTGAGATAATGATAGGAAGACATCACTCACCAATTACCATCAAGGGCAAAAATGACTAAACTCGAGAAAATTACCTTATTACTAATCAAATCAGAGTAGGATAATGAGAAATAAACCCTCAATATGAAAACACCTTTCCCCTCCCCTCCTTTCTTCCTGCTTACTCCTAAATTCTCTAACTCCTCCCCTCCAGCGGTGGAGGGGGTGGGAGAGGTGAGGGGGGAGGGAATGGGGGAGGTGGCTGGTGGGTTAGTTCAGAAGTTGTCACTGCTGCTCCTTCTTCCTTGGGGGGAGGACTCCACATCCTCTTTCCCTGTTCCTGCGTGGGGTCCCCCCAACGGGCTGTAGTTCTTCACAAACTGCTCTCCTGCAGGTCCCCCACAGGGTCACAAGTCCTGCCAGGAAACTTGCTCCATCGTGAAATCCTCTCTCCGTGGGTCCACAGGTTTTGCCAGGAGCTTCTAGTGTGGGCTTCCGATGGGGTCATAGCCTGATTTGGGCACCCACCTATTTTGGCGTGGGGTCCTTCAGAGGGAAACAGTAGATATCTGCTTCAACATGGACCTCCATGGGTTGCAGGGGCACAGCCTGCCTCACCATGGTTTTCTCCACAGGCTGCCAGGGAACCTCTACTCTGGCACCTGGAGCACCTCCAGCCCCTCCTTCTTCAACTGCCCACGATGTCTGGGGAGCTGTTTCTCTCACATATTCTCACTCGTCTCTTCGGGTGCAATTGCTGTTGTGCAGTTTTTTCCCCCATCTTAAATGTGTTATCCCAGAGGCGCTACCACAGCCGCTGATGGGCTTGGCCTTGACCAGCAGCGGTAAAACTTGGATCTATTGGACATAGGGGAGGCTTCTGCCAGAAGCCACCCCTTTAGCCCCCCCACTACCCAAACCTTGCCACACAAACCCAACACCCCTGACTATTAAAGATATTAAGGCAACTGACACATTAAGACAAGGCAACTCCCTCTCAATAAATTAGCATGCCTGTGTTTACAAGAAGACATAATAGCTGTTATTTATATTGTACTTACGTATTTTCCTTATAAATAAAAGCTTTATGCCTCCCTTTGAGCCTGCTCTGAAAGACTTTGACTACGGCAGCTACATCTAAACTATTACTTTAAATTAGCATGGCATTCAGAGTGCATTTGTATTACTGCCCTGATTTTTATTGTTTTTTTAATTATTATTTTTTCTCTCAGTTCATTCATCAATCATATTTACAAACCCATTGTTGTGCTTACTGCCAGTTTAGTGTTCTCACACATTTCAGCACACAGAGAGAAACTGCAAACTAGGGCAGCTTTATTAGGATCTCTAATATTTCTGAGGAGTCTGAAGGTGCTGACAGCTTATGGTATGTCTTTCCCAGGCAAGTGCAAGTGCCTCAAAGTCCATCTATCTGCAATTACTGGAAGGGGTAAAATTACAGAGCATGCTTTTCCTCTGAGAAGGAATCCTCTCCCCAGAGGTTAGAACTGGGGAACAAAAAGCATATTACAGCTGGAGATCTGGCGAATGATACTTGTTTGAACTTCCGAATAATCATCTGTGCCACACTGGCTGCCTTTGCAAAGCAAGCTTGTTTAGAACCCAAGCTGATTACCTTCCTTGTTGTTTTGCCAAGTAGTTTAACTTTAGTCCTACATCAAGACCTAACACTGAAGTTCTGCCACCCCTCAGCACTCACTGACAGCAGTGGAAGCCGCTCAAGAATGGCAGAAGCAGGCCTCTATTGTGCTTGGGCTATGTCCTTTTTTACTTTTTGTCCTCACTCAATTATTCTCTGTTCCACACCACTCTTTTACAGTAGGCAACTCAGGGTGGAGGGTATTAGGAAAGAATTTTATTTCTCAGGACTGCAGAAAATGGTGTTTCTCAGGGCTACAGAAAAAGGGAAGTAGTTTCAAATATCCAAGTGAGCGCATTGTCACCACAGCCCTGTTTGCATACAAGCCCATTGTCAACCAAAGAAACTGGAAAATTATGGCTATTTATCTATCCTTCTTTTCACCCCCCGTTGTGCCTCTTTTGGCAGGGCAGCTGAACAGTTTGCATTGTTTCAAATTTAATGCTTGCAGATGGTTTTATTTAGAATCCGTTTTGTTGGTGAGACATGCTTCCTCTGTTTATTAAATTATGCCTACTTTTTTGTCATCCATCATGTTGCCCGCAATTTCTGCACAGTTCTCGAGGGTAGGGCTGGTTGTTGCTGTTGCCGTTGGGGGCATTACTTTTTTTGGGGGTAATTTGAAATACGATCGAACTCCGAGCGCCAGGGAAACACGGCTGGTGCTGATATTTTTCTCACAGAGGAGCATGACACTCCCGACGGGCGAGCAGAGGCGCGGGGCGCTGCCGGTGAGAGGGGCGCCCGGCCCGGGGCAACTCCGCCCCTGCCCCCGGCCGGCGGGGGAGCCCCGGGGCACGGCCCCGGGCGGGGGTCACGTCTCGCCGCCGTGCCCCGGAGGCGGGCGGCCCCGAGGGCGCGGGCTGCGGGGTCCGGGCCCGGCTCCGCGGGGCGCCGCGGCGGCTGCCGGGCGGTGGCAGGTGGTGGCCGCGGCAGCGCCCGGAGCGGAGCCCGGCGCCTCGGCCGGGCCGGGCCCCCCCGGCCGGCAGCTCCCCCCGCGTGGTGCCCGCGGGCCGGCGGCGCGGTTTGTGTCCTGCGGAGCCCCCTCGGGTCCCCGGGCGGCCGCGGGCGCAGATCGCCGGCGGCTCCGCGCGGAACTCGCCGGCTCGGGAGCAGGAGGTGGGAACCGCGGGCGGTTTGGGTTTGCTCGGCTTCTTCTGGGTTTGTTTGGGGTTTTTTCCCCCACCCTGCTTTGTGGGGTTGGTTTTTACTGGTTTTTTTTCCCCTCCTCTTTTCCCAGCTCGGGTATTTGGAGGGAAGGCGGGAGCGCCGCGGCCCCGGGAGAGCCTCGCCGGGCCGGGCCGGGCCGGGCCCAGCGGCCCGGCGGCACCTCCCCCCGGTTCGGGGGGTCCCCGGGCTCGGCCCCCGAACGCCCCTCTCTTCCGTTCTCCATGTCATTTCCTGTGCTAATAAGATGGTGGTCACGGCCGGGAGGGAGGGAGCCGCCGCTGCCGCCTCCGCCGAGCCCGGCCCGGCCCCGGGACCCGTCCTCGCCTGGGACTAGCCAGCGGGGCCGGCGGGGTGGGAGGGCGCAGCCAGCCGGGCTCCCCCCGCCCCTCCCGGGCGGAGCGGGCCCCCCGACACCGAGGCGGGCTCCCCGCGCCCGCAGCGCCGAGGTGAGTCAGCCTCGCTGGTAGCCAAGGTGGCCACGAAAATGGCTGCGGAGCGCGTGGGGGGGACCCGTCCCAGCCTGGGGGGGAGGTCCGGG
>JAWWES010000168.1:22370755-22470857 GCA_035583135.1 Lophotriccus pileatus
CCCAGAGAAGCTGTGGCTGCCCCTGGATCCCTGGAAGTGTCCAAGGCCAGGTTGGATGGGGCTTGGAGCAACCTGGGGTGGTGGAAGGTGTCCCTGCCCGTGGCAGGGGGATGGAATGAAATGGGCTTTCAGGTCCCTCCCAACCCAAACCATCCTGGGATTCCGTGATTAACAGATTCACTGATCAGTATTAAAAGATTCGAACCGGTCTGTGTTGTTTCTATGTGAGAGGGTCCCTCCGTTCCCTGGGGTTCCACGGGGCGGGATCGGTGTCCCCCTCCCCGCCCCGCTCCTCTCCGGGACTACATTTCCCGGCGTGCCGTGGGGGCCCCTGCGCGATGACGTCACCCGGCGGTAGCAGGGGGCGTGGCCCGCGCGAGCGTGGAGCGGGGCGAGCGGGGAAGGACGCGGGGCGAGCGTGCGGGGGGCGCGAGGCCGCGGGGGGGTCCGGCCAGGCGAGGGGGACCGGGAGCGGGAGCGGGAGCGGGAGCGGGACCGGGAGCGGGAGCGGGACCGGGACCGGGACCGGGACCCGACGGGAACGGCAGCCCCGCCATGGCTGCACCCTGCTTGCGGGCACCGTGCCTGCAGCATCGCACGGGCCCCGTGCAGAGCGCCAGGGAAGAGTTGTCCTTGCATAGCTTAACCAGGATGCTCTGTTAACTCCCGTGGAAAAACTGCAAATGCGTGTTCTTGGGCCTTTTTCCTCTCTGTTATTTTTTTTAGAGTTAGAGAATCTGTCAAGCTTCCTTACAGATGTACCTGTATTCCTTGTCGTATTTCAAAGGGAAACAGAAGATGTTTCCCAAGTCCCCTTTCAGATCCCCAAGACAAAAAAAAAAAAAGCTGGCCTGTGGGCAAAACTGTTGGCTTAGTGTTGCTTCCTCTTTCTCCTGTGATTAATGCCTCTCATTAATGGGAGGAGAACTGGCAAAACCAGCTTAAAAAAATACCAGCCTGACTGTAAGATAAGGTTGTTTTCCTGCTCTGCAGGTGTGTGCAGTGTTTTGTTGAGCAGCAAAAAGCCCCAGCCCCAAATATCCAGCAGCCCCCTGGATCTGGTCCTGCCGGTGAGGTTTGACTCCCACGACTTTCTGAGAGACTGGTGGAGCATGAGCTCGCTGCCTGAATTGGGTTTTGTGTCCACTAAATTTCTGTTTGTCCGGTCACCAAGATTATAAGCAGTGAAAGTGGACATGGAAATGACTCCTGACTCTCTGATGGATTTTGCATAAACCCCACAATAGATGCACATGTCTAATGAGGACAGTGTGTTTTTTCAAGTGTAAGCTGCAGTTGGAAATGAAAGTATTCAGTTGGTGGATGTTCGCTTCTTGCAAGGGATGCTCAGGCCAAAGGTGCTTCTGCTCAAAAAAGAATGGTTTAGCACAGGGCTGAGTGACGTGGGGCTCTTGAATCACATGCAGCCTGCAAAGAGTTCAAGTGTTGGGGTGTTGGTGGGGCCAGCAGAAGGACTGTGTTAATGAAGGAAGGGTTGGATAGCTGAAACTGCTCACCAAGGAGGATTTGAGGTAGCCATGGGAGATGCTGAAGGTTGCCCTGGCTCTTGGCTAGATGCTGAATTGGCCAATCCCACTGCAGGGTGGAGTAGCAGGATAGGGAAAGTCACAGTTCCCTCCTGCCTGGCAGTAATGTCAAAAGCTGCTGCTTTTGGGGCGTAATGGGGCGTGAAGGAGGTCCTATGGCTCTGGACTCAGTGCTGGCTTTGGTTTTGGGATACCAGCCTGTTGCTCCTTTAGGGTCTTTGTGGACCATGCATAAGCATGGTACTTCCTGGACCGGTTTATGGGGGACTCTCTCACTGCAAGCCTTACTGGTCGCTGCTAGCAATTAGTTGCATTTTTTTGACAATTAAAGAGAATTATTGTGAGGGTAATACCTGATTTTAAATACCTGATGTCTTGCAAAAGCGAGAACTTCTCGGAAACCTTATTTTTTATGAACTGAGGCAAGGTCTATCTTATTGGAATGGCATGGGGGCAAGCTGTTACTTGTATTCCTTGCTGGAAAGTGATGGAGCTGCTTGAGATGGGTAGGAGCAGTGTAAAGGTTGTGTCCGTGAGTGCTGCAAGAGGAGCCTGAAGTGGGAGGGCTCCTCCACTGCAGCAGGCTTTGTGATTGGGGGGCTGCAGGCACTGTGGTCAGTGGAAGTTGCTGCCCTGAATCAGGAATCAAAGTATATATATTGAGGAGAAAAACAGTAAGCCCAGGCAAGAGAGGTCTTTGGTTTTTTTATAAAGAGTACTGTGTACACTTTATCCTTCTGTGTTTTTTTTTAATATTCCTTTTTCCTTTCGTAACTCCTGTCTCATGCTGGTTAATTCCCAAGTGGAGTTGTGGTTTTTTTAAGCTTTTTTTTCCCTCATGTCCATTTATGCAAGAGAAGTATGTGCTTTTACCTAGCTCTTTATTCTTAAAGTTGCTGTTAGCAGGGCCTGTCTCTTGCTAGTTCAGCTCTAAGTGCTACTAAACCATTTCCAGAGCTCTTAAAATACTGCCTAATGTTCCTCACGTTTTGGAGTAGTATATTTAAAATTGTTATTGCCAATCCAGTGTTGTTACATGGGTGTGAAAATTTGCACAGAGAAACTAAACATAGTCCCAAAGACAAAATGTTTTGTGTTTGTTTTTAGTTTGATAAAGAATAATACTGTAGGTTAACTGGGGATCCTCCAGAAGGAAGAAATAAGCTGCTAAAGTTTGATCTGAAGATACAAGTCAGGGTAGCTGTGAGAAGTAATTATTCTTGTTCCTAGTGGCTTGAGTGCAGGTGGGAACTTCTGATACCTCTTTTGCATTGGGAACATGTGTATCTGAGACCCATGGTTTTCCTAAGTAAAGCTAAAACAAGCAAACATAGCTTTCATTCTTCAGTTTGGATTGCAGCTTTCCAGCATTTTTTTTAGAAATCTGGAGTCAGTTGGATGCACATCAGGTTATGATTGATGTATCTTCTTGCATCAGTGTTGAGTTGACTGATCTGGTCTCTCACCCTTGGGACCCCAGGGCTGAGAGCTGCTTGAGGCACAGGCTGGTGAAGGGGAGTCAGCACGTGCAATTGAGCTTGCATTGAGCGAGTGGCAGAATTCCTCCTGGCCTGCCACTGGGCAGCCCTGCTGTGGGATGCTTGCTTTGCTGCTTCACGTTTCGCTCCTTGTCATGCTTGTGGCGTGTTTCATTGCAAGTGCGTCTGTACAGCGCTCGTGCCTGAGGCTCTGTTGTAGTGGGTGAAGTTTCTTGGACCAGAGCTCTTGTGCAGCTGCAGACAGTTTTAGTGCCTCCTCTTGCACTGACCTCTCTTCAGTAGTGGAGTAAAGAAGGCTTTAATTTCACAGGCTTTTCCGTTCTCCCCATGACCTCTTCTCTGCTACTGAAAGCGTTTATAAATAAAGCCTCTAGAGCAATGTTCCATCTAAAGCTGCATAGTGAAATGCTGCTTTTCAGGAATCCCTGCTAGTTAAACTTGCCTGTGCAAGTGGATTCCCGTAGCAAGTCCAGCCACCCAAAGAAAAAGCAGAGATAAGGTGAGAGGCTCCTATCACCCTTAATGGCATCTTCAGAAAGATGAGGGAGAAGTGCTTTGGAAAGGGAGGAAGTTTGCAGATAAAAGAGGCTGAAGAGCAATGGAAAACACAGCCATTCTGTGGCATCTTTGAAAGGTGGGAGCAGCCAAGGTGGACAGAGAAGAAAGCTGGTGAGGAGGACAACACAAGTATCCCATCTTAGAGAACTTTTTCTTTATCATGCCCTCCATGTGATAGGCACTACAGTGCTGATAGAAAAGACCAGGAGGATTGAGACCAAGGAGGCAAAAAAGCAGAGGTGAAGGGGTAAATTTTGACTTGGCATCTAGAATCATGTTTGCAATGTATTTTTTTTAGAAGTCTGGTCGCTGTCCTCACCACGTAGGCGTTGGACTTCTGCTAGAGTCAGTGGAGGTGGTACTAGAACTGGCATTTTTCCTCCTTTCATTCCAACCTCTGCACATAATTGTCAGAGCCTATGTTTCTGCAGAGAGACAGTCAAGCAATTAAGAATATTGACACGTGAAGCTTTGCTGTTATGTTTCTGGGTCATTGATCCCTTTGTGGGAGCAGGATAGTTTGTATCCTTCAGGGCTGTTGCTCAAATGCCTTGTTTCTCTGCAGGGCTGGGAGGCAGTACTCTAGCATTTCAGACTCAGAACAGTTTCCCTGCAGTCAAAAGGTAAAAACATTATACATATAATTTAAGATTTAAGCTGCAGAAACTGGCAGCCTCCAGAGGGAGGTCAGTAATGTGTACTGCAGAACTGTTTCAGTGCAGTCCCTCGGTCATGGACAGCCATAGTAAGGGGCCCATCAGAAGGGTCTATCATAAGCAAAGTTGTCCAGTTTGAACACACTCTGATAAATAGCTTGGTTTCTCTGCGCCCTTTCTTCTCTCCTCCTTAGGCTTTGGCTTTTCAGCAAGTGTAGTTTTACTTTGCCTGCAGTGACTTGTCCCAGAGGAGGGACTGCTGTTCTGAAGTCTCAGCAATGAGCCCTACCGGGGCTGCCACTCCCAGCGGCTCAGCCGGGCTGCCCGTGCTGCTGTCAGCTGGGGGCTGGCTTTTGCCGGTGGAAATTTAAATATGGGTACTGGGTGAGATGTACAATGACAGAGTGGTAAAAGTGCATGGGAGGTGATGTAGGGGATTATCTTGTGTGCCAGCTATAGAATTGCTGTAATTAGCTCCCCCTGAAAGTCACTGGTGCTCCTGCCTTGCGTGGTGGGGAGCTGATACACTGAGCATCCTTTTGCCAGCCCCTTAGCCAAGTCATTGCTGCATGCTGCAGAGCACTGTCTCCAGGCTCCTGACTATGGATTAGGGCATCTGGAGCTTCAATGGCCCTCACTAACATCCTTTCAGTGTTGAAGGCTGTTAGTTGGAGCTGATATTGGTCAGGGCCATCAGCCATTTGCAGGCTGATAATCAGTCTGAAATGTTGTCCAGTACATTCTTTTTTTGGTACAGTGAAGCTTGATTTTGAAAATGTACCATCTAAGCTGTATCATAGTATGCTGAGTGGAGTTAAATGTGGTTCTTCAAGTGCAGATTTAGTGTACATAGCATCTTCCTGGAAAGATGTCATGAGTTTGACTGGGATTATTTTTCCACTCCCAGCATGCTCCTCTTTACACCTTTCACCTCTTGCTTGGAAAGGCTAATCATAATGTTGAATATGCCACATTTTGCAGAGTCCAGTCCTTTTATTCCTTCAGATGAAGTGAATGAAAACACTTGGAAACTGACTGCGGGAAAAATCAATACCAATGAGACAGAAACATACTTTCATGAACAATAAAATATGGTCTATAGTTGTCATGTTTCACACCTAGGAATGCAGACTATCTTTTCTGAGATCAAATTAGTTCAATCAGCTTTTGAAGAAACTTTTATTGTTAATTTTCTCTTCCCTTTGTGATTGGAAAGAGAACATTCTTATGTATGATATGTGTGTAAGTTCCTTTGTTCCTTGAGAAATTTTACCTGAATCAAGTAGTTAAGGGCAGGTGTATGGGTGTAGTGGTGCTGCATTGCTGTTGCAAAGGCAGTACCTGCAGGATGGTGGATCCACTTACTGCATCTCCTGGATGTCTTGAGGGCTTGCACCAACTACATCAGATGCTAATGTATCCTCTTTAGGTTTGATGGACTTAACTGGTGGTTGATTGGGATTTTTTAACTACGTCTCATTCCTAGTCAGGTGATAAAATGTTGGTTTTGAATTCTGTTAGGGTAGTTGATAAACTTTTGTCGTCCCTAAGTGACTTGTGTACATGAAGTCACTCTGACATGCTCCCTCTGCTTTTTGGACTTGAATGGAATGACTTCTTGGGTTCTTTCTGTGCTTCTGTTAATCAGTGTTTTAAAATTGTCCATAGCATAAAGGACCAGGCATTTCTGTGCAACCCAATACCTTTATGTAGAAGATGCACTGAAGGAGTGAGGGTTGCACAAATGGACCAGAAGTGCTTGGCCCCTGCTGGAAATTTTTTTCTTGTTAGCTGTGTTACGATCTACAGAGTCTGAACACCTCTCTCTCTGTATGGAAGGGAATGTGCAGATCAAGTGGTGGTGGTGGTGAATTCAGCACACGGATATCTGATTTCTTGGCAGATCTGACACTGGAGTATCTGGACTCCTGCCTGCCCCAAGGAAAAGGGTCAGTGTGACCCATGCTCAACCAGTACTCATCCAAGCCTCGTAACATGAGCCCCTAACCTGTAGACAGATTTACCAGCTCTGAATAATGTCTGTTGTGCTGTGAGATCTTATCTTCCTAATGGACTGCAAGAGGGTACAAATGAGGAGAAATAAATATGGCTCTTGCTTTTGCTTCCTCTGCATTTTGTGGAACAGTCGATTTGTTCTCATTCTTCCAGCTGTGTTCATTAGTGCTTTTAAAGGATTGAGCTAGTTTGTAAGAATTTTGGGAACAAGTGAAAGTATGATTTGCTCCTACCTTCTCATTTTCCCTCAAATATTCTTTCCTTTTTTGCTTAACAAGTAAAAAGAAAGGAGCCACCTGCTGTATCCTGAAGCTCAACTGGAGTGAAACCATTGTAGTAAGCATAGAGGAACTGTCATGTAACATCCTTCAACAGAAATGAACAGGCACCAACTGGATAAATGGTGCCGAAGCAGGATTTTATCTTTATTTTGAATCTGTATGCACAGGTCCCAATGGAATGGGGATCCCCCTGCACCTGACACTGCCTGCCTAGAGGTATCCATGCTGCGGAGGCTTTACAATTTGACATTTGATTCCTGAAGCTTTTGAGTTGGGTGGTGGGAAGGGGCATTGCTCAATAACCAGGTGCCTACTGGAAGGTCCAGAGGTCTCTTGGAGGGGTGGGGGTTTCTCATCTGCCTTTGGTATAAAGAGTTTTGGATTGCGATTTGTACGTAATACCTTCTGCTCAAGAAACTTTCTGTCGTGGCTGTATTAAGGGTGAAATTGTGTTTTGTTGTTCATGACAGAATTAAAGGACAGTCTTACCAAAAAACATTGATGTATATAAAGGCAGGCCAGCAGCTGGTTGTTGCTTTTGAGTGTGGTGTTGGCTTAGTGAAGGAAAAGGGAGCTCCAGCAAAATGCACTGAGTTTTCTGACTCAGTGGGGCAGTTTGAATTTAATGCATACCTTGGCCATAGCTTACAGATGTGTGTGAAAGCCTGTGTGTCCTATCCGATCTTCTGACACCACTAAACATTTGCCAGTGGAAGAAAAAGACAGAGTACTGCAGGTAATCTTTCTTTTTTTTTTTTTTTTTTTTTTTTAGGAAAAGAAAAAGCTGGAACTTCTAGAAGAATGTTAAGTGAAAGGCTGTCTTGTTAGAATATGGATGTGCTTTCCGAGGGGCTAATTTAGACACTAAGGAAATATACGTGGAGCTGATTGCTGGCCAGGTGCCAGTCACTGAAGGGCACCGGAGGCTGAAATGCCAGGCAGTGCTGGTAGTGCTGGCACTTCAGCTCATGACGGTTGGGTTGCATGAATTATCTCTCTGCCTTCCAGCTAATTTTATCCTGTTGATTTTTCATGAATCATTTCCCATCTCTGCGGGTTAGAAATTAAAGTGGAAGTTTGCTAGCCAGAATAGCCACATCTGCTATTTAGAAAATAATGTCTGGGGTTTGCTTCCTGCCCACCCCCGAGCCTTCTCTTCCCTTTCCCTTTTTACCTCCATCATTGTTCAAATACATGAATCATTAGTGTTGCTCACCCACAGAAATTTTTAGGCTGGCCAGCCTGCACAAGTGCAGGGGTCCTCTGGATGTGCGTGACCTCAGTGGGGGTGGCAGGCAGGTGCTGAGTGCTATGTGGCAGGGTCCCAGGTGCAGAGTGAGGCTGTCAGGACCTCATCGGGGCATCTTGAATTTCCTGCACGTGCCTTATTAAACATTAAAGGCACTTTTCCCTCTCCAAGCACAGCACAAGAGTAGGAGTGTGGCGGTGGCCCAGCCTGTCAATGCCTACCAAAGCACTTCCTCATTTCAGCCTTTTTAGCTGTCCATGGATGAGAGTAGGTCATTTGGGCAGTAAATTCACATCTCTGCTTCCCTTTGTTGAGCTCTGCACCCTTGATTGCCGTTGAGGCTGTCATCTGGGCCAACAGCAGGGAAAGGGTAAGTTCATTATCCAGAAGATGGGCACTACAAGTAGGGATACAGGGACCCACGTAGCAGTTGTGTAGCTTGGGGCCTTGTGAGTAAGCAAAGTTTTGCTGGCAGTTGTGCTAAGGAAAAAGCACGTTCCCGTTAAACATAGTGAGCGTTAGGTGAATGAGAGGAGGTTTCGAGCTTGCTGATTTTCATTTTTAATCAGTCTTGGGATCACAGCAAATGCAGGAGACTGAAAGAGTCGTCGTATTGGGATGGTTTTGAAAATTGCCAAGTGGATGGCCCAGGAAATGACAGGCTGAGTAGCATGACACCAATCCTGGGTGAATGTAAAGTTATTCATGCTTGAAAACTGGTGTTACAGAACGTGTCTTGTACTTCTTAAACGGGTGTGATTTTGTTCTTTGAGAAGCTTACCATTGGTTTAAAGAAAGATATGTAGATGTGATGTATTTACATATATAAGGCAGCTAACTCAGTGCATGAGTACCCAATTAATATCTAATGCCAGGGAATATCAATAAAATACGAGTGGCTTGGGAATTGACAGTAGTGACTGATAGAGAGTCAGCATCCAGTAAATATACTGAAGTGGCAGTATAAATAGTAAAGAGGATGAAGGACAGTATTAGCACACTAATAAATTAACTATTTGCAGATTAACTTTTAAGGTGAACATAGAAAATGGTTTTTCAGTATCAAAAGATCACAGTTCTGGCATTGCCACTTTAGATGAGTGGAGCAAATAATCCAGCTATTTTAAGCTAGAGCTTGATCATTTTACAGAAGAGTCTCTGCAACATGATATGTGGAGGTTGCATTTTCAAAGAAGTAGACTTGATGACCCTTCCCTTCAGATGAGGGAAGGGAGAAGCTAGTTCTGCCTAACACTTACTCAGTGATGCAGAAGAAAGCATGACACCACTGACAATATGTGTAGATGAAATATGTTCGGTGGATTGTAGCTGTTGATAGGGGCATGACGGTATAATGCAGTTGGTTTGGTAAATGGAACCATTGAAATAAAATAATTTTCATGCAGCCAGGTGGAGAGTTATGAATCTGGAAAGGCACATCCTGAACATGATCTGCGAAGGGAGGCTGTGTTGTCTTGAGCAGTCCCGTGTGAGAACATGGGGGTCAGAATGGGCAGGCAGCTCTGGGGAGCTTTCTGTGTCAGGTCCTAGCTGGAAAAGACAACCATGATTTTGGACACAAACAGGGAGGTAATGAATCAGGGTGAGGAGGTAGTTTTATGTCTGTAACCCTTATACTTACTTCAGACTTAGTCTGACATGACTTGTGGCTTTCTAGTGCCAGCATCTTGAAGCAATGTAGAGAAAATTGGAAGGATTACACAGTATAACGATGAAAATTGTTGGAAAGCTGAGAAGCTATTGCATGGGTACGTATCCAGGGCTCTGCTATGTATGTAGTTTAATTCAGTGCTTATCACTGTTGCTATCCAAACACCTTTCAGTAATTCTTTAAGGAAGAAGGCTTAAACCTGCCACTTAATTGTACGCTTATCCTGGCCTTGGGGAGAAAAATGTTGGTGGAATAGCATCTAGTTTTAGTACTGGGTTTTGTGTCTGTTTGTTCTACTTTATAAATGAAAGTATATATTTATGTTGAAGAAGCCAAAGGCAAAGAAGTGCAACTGGCAGTTCTGACCAAAGATGGTGAAGTTTGTTACAGCCATTAACCTGGGAAGCAATTCTTTCCATTTGTTCAAAGCTGTGTCCCAAGATGCTGGGTGTTTCAGCCTTTCCCACTTAGTTTCAGGGCCCTTTGAAAGAACACCTGAATGGTGCCCAGAAATAGTCACGTAAAACTTGTCTCTGAGGGGGATTAACAGTTGAGATGAACTTCTGATGAAGTGTTGGCTTCTCTTCCTCTTGCTAAACTCAGATGGAGAGTTTTGTCCTGTTTGTAGGCTAAAGGTAAGGGAATGGGACATAGTGGGGATCAGTCAGGTTGACCTAATTCTCCCTCCTACCCTTAAACTGTGAATCTGTGAGATCAATGCAGGGGGATCAATGCAGGGAGATCAATGCAGGATCAGTTTGTTGCTGAGTACAACAAATGTGAGAAGTGTCCATGTATTTTAAAACCACAAGTCCCATATTCTTTCAGCTGCAGTACCTGCCTTGTTCTACAGCAGCTCATACTGTTTCAGAAGCTTTTAGGCTGCATGGGAGTTTTATGTTGTTAGCATCCTGCTTTTTTGAGTCCTTACTCAACACCTAACATAGGGAAGTTGCATCAAATAATACCTGATTTTCATACACTTATGCTGATCCATGACGGCACATGGATCATCTTCCTACTCTGAGATCAACAAAGGGCAAATGCTCCCAACTGACCATAATACAGAATTTTGTGTCAAATCTTATAGTCATCAGCATTTCCCATCTTCACTAGAAGTCATCATAAAACAAACTTAAGACTGGTTCAGGGGTTATTTCAGAGGTTCTCTTCCTTCTTCCCCCTCTGAAACGCATCTGTCATGAAGTGGATCATGGAAGGTTTTGATAACATATTTTGCCAGTGAACCATGTAAGAGTGACAACGTGAACACATCTTGCATCCATTTGAAATGACAGGAGGAGTTCCAGGCTGGCCACTGGAGAAGAGCCCTGGCCTTGCAGCAGGTTGGGAGGCGGGTCATCAGGTCTTGCCCTGCCACTACCAGCCTTTGCTGTGCTGGTGTGCTGCTTTGCTGCACCACAGGGTGGGAGGACAGCTTCACCCACAGGAGCGTTGTTATTCTGGGGGGAAAGTTATGCCAGCACTGTGGCAACTGTAAAGGCAAAAGCAATTTTCCCGGTGGCACATTGGGTTATATCTGTCTGTGGACAGTGGTCCTCCTCTGAGCAAACTGGTTCTCCCTCTTGTTTTGTGGGATCTTTCAGTGTTTGATTTGGCTGTGAGCATGAGCTGCATAGCCAACTGGTACTTCATAAAGTGACCTGAAGTGGTTGGCATGGCCGAGGACCTTGGTAAGTGAATTTACCTCAGGGAGAATGGTCAGCCTGCGTCTTCCATGGCTGCATGGGGGGGAGAGCTCAGAGCCTTGAATGCTGTGCTTTATTCCCCCTTCCCGGCTCATCAGTAGCCGACTGTTCTGGATTACTATTTCTGGTAATAATATGCAACTGTAGAAAAAGCATATGAACTCAAGTCCATCTTTCACTATGGTCCTGCACTTTAAAATGTACAAGCTGTGCGAGAACTTTCTTAAAAGAAGAGGGGATGACCTCCAGAAGGCCAGTGGAGAGAAACTGAGTGAAGGAACTGTGTGCTGAGGAGGAGATGGATTCCTATATGGCTGTTTCACATGCAAGAATGTCCCAGTCTGGGAAACCTGCCAGTAAAATGTAAAATTAAAGCTCTGTTTTGGAGTCTGATCCACGCAGATAAGAGTCTGTGACTGTTAACTAATAACTACAAGAGGGGCAGTGATAAAGGCGGCATACTTGAGGACAGGAATTCACAGGTTTGTTCATGTTTAACCCCATTTGGAGATTTTTTCCTGCATTAGAGATTAACAACTCAGATGTTCTTGTGTTTTCTACTTCCCTGATTTTAAGCAATATGGTAAAATCACTGGAAATCTTAATATGTGTCATGCAGAAATGTGACAGGTCCTCGCCTACTTTTGAAGAAAACAGGAGAGGTTATGTGGCAGTGCCTGTGAAACTGGGGACAACCCAGGGGCACCTCTTGGGATTTGTAGCAGTCACACTGGTGTCCTGGGGCCACTGAGGACCACTGTGCCTCATACCACAACTGCCTTTGCTGTCCAGAGATCTCAATGTTGTGTGCAAACAGCACCTGAACTTCACAGCATCTCTCTCACCTGGGGATTGTCCACTCTGACATACTGCTAGGACTTTGTAGTAGGCTGTCTGCACAATGACATTTGGAGGGCTGAATGTCAGTGGGCACAGGAACATATGCATGGGAGGCCAAGTACCTTCATCAGTAACCAAGGAGGCTGCTCTCCTTGTGCTTACATGGTGCTTCTCCACATCACCTGAAATATTCAGAGGCTTTTCATATTTAGGTGCTAGAACAAACACAACTATAAAAACTGCCATTAACCCCCCATGAAGTGGAGGGGGTGAAAACTGCAGAATGTGAATACTCTTGTAACTGTGGAAAATAAAGGGGGAAAAGAAAGGGCAAGAAAGAGAAAGTAGTGGGCAGTGAAATTAGGAAAAATTAAACACCACTTTAAATACATCAGAAGATAAAAGAGTCCTAAAAGCACAATCGTCTACTGAGGTCTGGAACTGGAGAAATCTCCTGTGTTTCTTTTCTGGCAGAAAAGCTAGAAGATTGTACCAGTTACAGCAGCAGCGTATTGCTCTCTGTTGTAGCAGTAGCTTGGGAAATTACCAAATAGCAGCTACTACAGAAGTACGTTTTAAAGTGTGCTGTTCTGGCTAACTCGCATCCAGGGATTCTAAAAGGGCTGGCTGAGCAGTGCTCTCTGGGTCATAAATGCTAATTTAAAAATTATTTTTTTTAAAAAAAGCATACATAGTGACTTAGACTGAAAAAATGTGTGTTACTCATAAGCAAGCAAGCCAATTTCAAGTTTAATTGGGCAAACTAGAACACTGACTGCAGTCTGATGTTTGCTTCCAGTAAAATAATGTAATAGCTGATACGGATTGTTTTGGCCATGATTTGAGGGGGTGTTAATTGTAATATTCAGTCCGTACTGATTTTTTTTTAATCATTCTTTTCTAACAGTGTGATTTTCTGGTTTTGCTGTAATTTTACTTGATAAAGGTAAAACTGCTGGTATGACTTGCATGTTTATTGCACTGAAGTTGTGCCACAGGTCATGGGAATAAACAGGTAGGATGATTCAGTGTGTCACACACACGCTGTTGGAGTGAGTCCAGAGGAGGGCTGTGAACGTCAGAGGGCTGGAGCACCTCTTGTGAAGACAGTCTGAGAGGGTTGGGATTGTTCAGCCTGGAGAAGAGAAGACTCTGGGGAGACCATATTGTTGCCTTTCAGTATTTGAAGGGGTCTTGTAGAGAAGGCAGGGGGCAGACTTTTTAGAGAGGCCTGTATCAACAGGACAAGGGGGAATGGCCTTAAACTGAAATAAGATAGATTTAAATTAGATATTAGGGAGAAATTCTTTGCTGTGAGGATGATGAGACTCTGGAACAGGTTGCTCAGAGAAGCTGTGGCTGCCCCATCACTGGAAATATTCAAGGCCAGATTGAATGGGGTTTTGAGCAGCCTGGTCTAGTGGAAGCTGTCCCCCTGGCAGTGGGATTGGAACTAGATGATCTTTAAGTCCCTTTCGGCCCAAGTCATTCTATGGTTCAATGCACAAAGGAAAATCTGACTAAATAAAAGGTCACATTTTTTGTGACAACAGAAGGATAGCCATTGCTGATAGTTGTAGTAGTGTCAGCTGGGAATAGCTTTTTTGGCTTGATGCTAATCAAAAGGCAGGAATGGGTCTCTTCTCCCATTTAAGAAGTGATAGGATTTGAGGAAATGCCTTCAAGTTGCACCAGAAGAGTTTTAGATTGGATATTAGGAAAAATTTCCTCACTGAAAGAGTTATCAAACATTGGAAGAAATTGCCTAGGGAAGTGGCTAAGTCTCGATCTCTGGAAGGTGTTTAAAAGACATGTAGCTGTGGCACTTAGGGATATGGTTTATTGGTGGACTTGGCAATGCTAAGTTTACGGTTGGACTTGATGATTTTAAAGGTTATTTCCAGCCTAAATAATTCTATGACTTAGTGGTGGACTTGGCAGTGCTAAATTTACATTGGACTCGATGATCTTAAAGGTGATTTGCAGCCTAAATGATCCCCTGATTTTAAGTTTGTTGGTGTCCTGGAAGAAAACCCATCAAATTGGATTATGTTTGTGGACAACATAAAGTCTGAGCAAGTTACAAGTAATGAAAAGAGGTGAGTCAGTGGTGGATTTGGGATTGAATGTGTGCTGAGTGAGACAGGAAGGAGTTGTGTGAAAGCCTGAAAGCAGTCATCTAGTCTCAGAGCAGGTGGGAGGGCTGACCAGATGCGTGGTGGCCTGTGAGCTGTCACAGGAGTGAGGGCTTTTCCAGCAGCACGGTGGCTCACCGAAAACAGGACCCCAGCTGGGCACAGTGGGCAGAAAGTAAATGCATTACTTGGACACAAATGTGGATATCCTGAGCAAGGCCAGGGAGGGTGTTACCTTGGTGCAAGGTGCTGCTCCTGCCAGCACAGGAGTGCTGTGGCAGTGCTGCACAGGAACGTTGCTGATACGTTGGAGGGAGTTCAGGGGAGACCATGAGAAGGGAGGGCTGAAAAGTGTGCCATACAATAAAATGTGGAGCTTTGTGTATAAAAAAACCACTGGGTTTCTTCCCCTTTTTTTTTTCCTTGTTTGGAAGTATGCTGTAATTTAGCCTGAAGTTCACTGAAGGAAGCACAGTGACCTGCCCTGGCAGAAGGTCAGACTGTGTCATCACAGGGTTTCTCTTGCTCTGTGAGTCTCCATGAAGCAAGAGTGAGAAAGGAAAAGCTATTTTATCTTCAGAGACAGATGTCTGTAACTCTTCCTACTGAAGCCTTGGGGGATGTGGGTGTTTTAACTCCAGGTGTCCCGTCTTCCAGGCTTCCAAAACGGAAGCAGTTGGTTGTTCTGACTGAGAGCATCTGCCCTGCAGCCAGCATCTATCTTTCCTGTGCCAGTGTAGGCCCCACAGCTAACCAGCTCTGGGGCACCTGTCTCTTCTTGTCTTTTAACATTTTCCCCCTCCCCAGGGTTTTTCCCTCTTCAACTACTTTACTGCAGACTTTCCAGAAAAGACTTTTACTTCTCCTTTGGGAAGGGCAAGTAGGCCCTACCTGCAGCACCAGCTGGTGCATAGGTACAGGACTGGAGAGCTTCCCTCTTGCTCCAGAGAGCACAGACAAGGGACTCAGCCTGCCAAAATAATAAGCCCCTCTTTGCCCTTAGATCACTTTCCTTCTGAATGGTGGTGGTAATTCTGAAAGGAAATGTGTTTTGGTTTTGGCATCCAGTAGATGCTTAGAAGTGCATGTGTTTGCCTGTATCTGGTGGTTATGCTGAGGCTTTGCTTTCAAACCACTATATGAATATTAAGTAATATTGATATTACTCCTTGATACAGACTTGATAAATGTCTTTCAGGGTCCACACTGATGTGTGAGAAGTGGGACTGGAAAAACTATTCATTTGTCCCCTGGCACAGAGGGGAGCCGGAAAGGTTGGGAATAGCCTTCTTGCTGTAAACAGAGCAGAAATGAAGATCAGACTTCCATGGTATTCAGCCCCATAAAAGCATGTGGGGAACAAAAAAATGTCCTGTCTTCAGGGTTTTGTGACCTTAGGACTTGAATTTAGGAATGCCTTGAGCCAAGTCAGGATGGGGATGGGCTCTTCCACCAGCCCCCCCAATAGAAGGAGTCTGATTAGCAGCTGAGGCCCCTCCATCAGCACTGCAGGTATGCAGCATAACAAAGCATGTCATCTGGCAGTGGACATGGAAAGGAGGATCCCGGGGTACTGTGTGGGGAGCAGTGTGAAATCTGTCTGATCTGGTATGGTACCTGAGAGCAGCCAGTTCATGTGTCTTGGAGGAAGTATTAAGAAGAATGCAATGAAGAGATGAGCAACACTCAGTTTTATTCCTCTTCTCAAGCTGGAATGCTCTTAAGCTTAGTGGCCCTTCCAAAAATCTGAACTAAACCCATTCTGAATTATCACTTGACACATCTATATTTTCTCTTCAGCACCACCCCATGGTGGGAGGAGGAGGGAAGAGTTATCTTTTTGGAGCTTGCCGTCCTTAGACATCAAATGACTGTCAATTCTGTGATTCTGTGAAGTGACTCCTGGCTCTTGTGTTGAGCAGAGGGAGAGGCATTTTCAGTACAGCAGACTCGCGTGCCAGAGGGGTGGCTCAGTTCTGGACCTTGCAAGGACAGGAAGATTGAGAGCATAATTTGTGCAATCTTGGTGGAGTCCTGAAGGGCACTGTAGGCACTTACCTGTTTGTTAGAGGTGTCCAGAGCACATGGAAAGCTCCATCTGCAGGGGTGTAGTACACTGCACTCTGTTCCCGGATGGAAACTGGCATATGTTGTGTCCATACACAGATCCTGGTTCAGTGCCACAATCTGTATTCCTTTCTTGTCATTCTGTCCCCAAAGACCTGCTCAGAGGTAGTGGTGCTCCATGTTCCCATATATCACACCCATCAACCCTAAATTCCATATGCAACATTTTTAATGGGCACTGTGAAGCATACTTCAGATTCTTCATGCTTCGGGTTGCTCCATGGTGTTTCATGCAATTCATCTGACCTAGAGCTGAACTGCTCTTCCCTCCCCAGCCCAGGAGGGCTTTTCCACCTACATGCACGTGTAGGTGTTCCAGTGTGTGATGGCGGCTCTTGGTGCCAGGAGGGAGTCTGCTCTGCTGGCTGTATCCTGGCCTGGGGGAGGAAGGTTATGATTTCCTGCTGCTCATACTTCTCATCCCTTCCTTCATTCTCTTTCAGAACATGAGTGAAAACTTGAAGGACTGTTTGATCCAGACCCAGGCTTCCTTAGGTGAGATGGTGACGATAAAAACAGAGGCCTGCTCTCCATGCCGGGACCAGGAGTATGGACAGCCTTGGTACGTGGCTGAGCTTCAGACTGATATACTCTAGCCCTTTCTCTCCACCTACCCCTGAGCTGGTTTAGGTCAATATACTTGAACTTCCTGAAGTTATTAAAGGCCCCCCTTGTGAGGTTTGCCTTGGAGTGTTTGACAAGAGTGATCACCTACTAGTGTACCTACTCTAGATGAAGCCACTACCTGCTGTAGGCTTTAGCCTTAAGCGATCTCAGGTACCAGCTTTTGGCAGGTTGGATGGCAAGTTGGATTAATTCTCTGCTGCAGTGGTAGGATTAAAGGAATTTGTCAGGCCTCATTGCCTCAGCTCCTCTCTGTGTGCAGTCCCAATGTCTTGGTAGGTTAGCATCATCTTTCTGTTGTTCCCTCCTCAGCTCTGGAAGGCCTGACCCACAGTCCATGGAGATGGAGCCCAAGAAACTGAAAGGGAAACGGGATTTAATCATGACCAAGAGCTTTCAGCAAGTGGATTTCTGGTGTAAGTATCTTGTGAGTGAGGGAAAAGCACCACTGCTGCTTGTATAGACTTGAGTCTGTCCATATTGGTTCCCTACTGGTTTGGGGCAGGAAGCAGGGGAGAAAGAAGCCAGGGACAAATTTAAGTGCTTTCCTGGAAAGACTGGCACATTTGAAAGGGAAGCTGTTGCACAGAATCAGCGTGTCCATGAAGGCGTTATGCAGAGGTAGGGAATTAGGTGGAAGGTAAGCTTGGAAACATGAAAACACACATTGGAAAACCCTGAGAGTCTGCAAAACCCAAAGACTTGAATTCACAAACCGCAAAGGGAGCACTGCACAAATGACAACTCCTTCCCCTGTATTCTGGAAAAGAAAATTGGTGCCACTTATGCCGACCTACAAAAAAGGCAGATCTGCGTCCCTGTCTGGACACAGGGAAAGTGCCTGGGAATGCTATCTCTCTCCCAAGTACAGAATGAAGGCTGTATGATGAGGGTATTTGTGTTGAGGGATGTTTGTTTTAGCTTCCCTTTTGGGGTGTGGGGAATCAAATCTTGGTTGGAGGACTTAGCTGCTAACCAGGGATGTGCAGGAGCCCCTGGCCTCTGTCTCTGCAGGCAGTGACAGGGCCTTTCCCTGTGCATGCAGCTATCAGTGGCAAATATGTGTAGAGTGTTTATGCAAGCGCATGTGTTGGTTAGGCAGGTGTGGGCTGGGGCAGAGCCCTTGCTGAGAGACGTGGAGAAACAAGGGAGCAGCCAGTGAAGTGCCTGTGTGTGTGGAGGCTGGATATTTGGAAGGGGGCTCAGCTGGACAGGGGGGAGGAGCTGGCCTCACTGCTGTGCATCCTGTTTGCTGTCATGTGTGCCCAACCTAACCCTGGTTCCCTTTGCATCTGCAGTCTGTGAGTCCTGCCAGGAGTACTTCGTGGATGAGTGTCCAAACCATGGCCCCCCAGTGTTTGTGTCTGACACGCCAGTGCCCGTTGGCATTCCTGACCGGGCAGCACTGACCATCCCGCCTGGAATGGAGGTGGTTAAAGAGCCCAGTGGGGAGAATGATGTGCGCTGTATGAATGAGGTGATCCCCAAAGGTCACATCTTCGGGCCGTACGAGGGGCAGATTTCTAGCCAGGACAGGTCTGCAGGATTCTTCTCATGGCTGGTGAGTGACAAGTTTCCCCAACTAAGTGACACCTCAGCCATACAGCTCAGAGCTGGGGGAGTCATGGGCTTGTGGTGCCAAACCTCAGCCTTCTTCCCCCTTCTCTGAAGGTCTTCTGCTGACCCACATGGGCACTACGTGACCATCGACCTACCAGAAATATTAGCAGCTTAAGAGTATAGATATGTGAAAGGAGACCAGGTGCCATGACACCTGAGTTCAGTTCACAATTGTAGGAAGCAGAACTTGCTTCTACTCTCTCTCTTCCCAAGAACCATGTTCTTCCATCCCTACTCAGTCTCTGGGTGTCCTCAAGTACCTTTCTCTGCTCTGGTCATCATTTTGACAATAGAGGAAGGATTCTGTCTACAGATTGCAGAGCTCTCTAATGGGCCTACAGCACTCCCTCCCAGATTGCCTATGCAGAGGAGGTGGCCAAGAGGGCAGAAAAGAAATCCAGTCTGTCAGGAACTGATCTACATGCAGAACTCCAGCACCAAACTCCATGGTTTTTTCCCTTCATACTACAGGCCTTGGGTAGCATATGAGATAGAGCTGTCACTGGATTGACAGTTGTTAATTGTTATGAGAAATGCAATGTGCGATTTGAGTTATAGGTGGGAAAAAAACTGAGAGCTGCTGATATTAAATGCTCCTCCCACTTCTCCGTTTGTAAAATAAATGTGTCTGTAAAAGATATCTGTCCTGAAAGGGAAGTTAATCTTTTATGTCTCAGAATTGTTAACAATTTTGTCAGCTGCATCCGTAGTTCTGTTACAAATATCTGTACCTAGAAAAATGCCTCTTAGTTCAGGGTAGCCTTCACTTGGCACATTCAGGTCAGCAGGCTGTAGTACCAGGAGAGCTGAGATTCATGACACAGAGTTTCACATCATCACTTGGAACTGAAGCAGCAGTCTGAGATTCATATACCATCTTCTGCCTGGACCTGCTCGTTGACATGCTGCATCTGTTCTCTTGTTCTGTAGATTGTTGATAAGAACAACCGCTACAAATCCATTGATGGGACAGATGAAACCAAAGCAAACTGGATGAGGTGAGTCCAGTTCTCTTCTGTCTTCCCTTTTGGGGCTCTGTCTTCAAGAGAGAGGCCATCAAACACTCCTTGTTGCTTGCGTGTCAGAACAAACCAAAACACCACCACCCATTTTGTAAATAGTGTGCTTGTGCTCTTTCAGTATTTACTTTAATGAGTATCCTTTGGTGTCAGATTCAATGAAAGGGTCTAAAACAAGACACGGGTGTGTGTATGGAGGGATGGCTTTTTTCTGGAATGAGGATAAGTGATAAAGATGATCCTATTTATCCACTCTTAAAAACAGTGACAAGTCTCACTCCTTTTTTTTATTATTTTTTTTTAATGGTATGTTCAAATATTTGCAAAATGCTTTGCATTATCCCCAAGACAACATTTGATTCGGTTTGGGGTTTTTTGTCCCTTCCCATTTGATAGACACTGATGAAAGAGGTGCTTTTTTGTTTTCTTTCTGGGCTTCACTTGAAACAGCTGTCTGAGATGCCTGTCATTTGGCAGTGTGGGCTGTCCTGTGCGAGGAGAGCGAGCTACAGCAGCGCTGAAAGCAGGCCTGATGCGTGTGCTTGTGCTCCCTCTGCCGGCCCCGCACCTCGGCAGAGCAGGGAGTCAGTACTGAGCCAGGAGTGGGGCTGGCTCTGGTTTGGGACCTGCAGCAGGAAGGGAAAGTGTGTAAGCCTGACGCAGCGTTTCAAGCATGATGCAGTGTTTCAAGTATTGGCATATATCTGTAAAATGTAGGTCACCGAGGCCATATACGTGTGGTATGTCGCCAGAACAGGGCATTGCTCTACACTGAGGCCTGTCCCACGTTTAGACCAATCCTGTTTTCAGGGGTGAATTTTGGAAGCAGTTATTGTCAAGAAGGTATTTCCTAGAGAGTAAAGCAGTGTGGAATTACCTGGTTTGTTGGCCTGGATGTTTAGCATTTTCAGTTGTCACTCAGTGAGGGATAAAGATTGTAAAGTACAGGTAGATGCAAGATTGATCGAACTGGTCATATGTGGTTGCACTGCTTTTGCTCCATTTGATTCTTCACATGGTTAGCAGCTGTTCTGTCATTTGTGTTCTATAAGTTCAGCAAAGGATTTAATTTTTCTGCATGACAGTGAAGCTGGGGCAAAACAGTCTTGGAAAGCAAAAATTCTATGATCTCTTTTTCCTACTGCCACGAACATAAGCTTGATGTCTGGGTTTAAATGGGTGCTACTTGTGGTCCTAGCACCGAAAAGCAGAATGTTCTTGCCTAAACTTGTATTTGCCATGATTCAGTTTCAAGATGAGTGTGGTCTGGGCTGTTCTGTACAGCCTTGAAAGGCAAGGAGGTTATGGCTTTCCAGAAGGGATATGTTTGCAGCTCTTCTGGAAAAGGGTGTACCAAAGGACCTGTGCAGGTTATACTGGTGTTACTGGTCTTTCTGATTTTACTCTTGAAAATTCCTTCTAACATTCGTATTATGTAGAGTCTGACTGACAGTTCAAGTGGCAATAGAGGTCCTCAAAAAGCCTTGATTTTGTTTGTTAGCACCTTTCAAACTGAGGTTTGCTTGATATCCTGTGCCAGAACATCACCTGACACTGAGATTGCTCACAGAAACCATAGTTTCAGGACGCTGTAGACAGCGCTCTTTTTGTTTTTCAGATGGTGCTCTTTGCTATCACTCACAGATGGAGTGCTTTGCAAAGTAGATCTACTCACCCTCTGAGTAGGTGGGTATGGCATGGGGAGGGCAGCTTGTGCTGACGCCTCTCTCTTCCTGTAGATCTCTGGCTATTGTTTTTGTTGTTTGAATACCACATCTGAGCCCATTTTCATTTTCCCACAGAGGACAATATATGCACTGCAGCACTTGCTGGTTTAATTTCAAGTGACTGTTTACCCAGGGCAGTGGGTCACAGGGAAGAAGGAGTATGAACCATAGCAGGTGGCCTGACAATGGTAGCATCCTCATGCTCTTTCTCTCATCAGTCAGTCAGTCGATGTGAACTCCTAATGCTGGGAGCATGTTCTCCTAAGCTGGCTGCTGGAAGAAGAATAATACACCCTTCATCTCTGTCCAGAGTAAAGTGCTGTTGTTTGCAATACTTTATAAAACTACATGGCTTTGACTTGTGCATCTTCCTCTGTTTTTATTTTTATGGGCGCTGATTATCATGGATTGCAGCAAACTCCAAACGAAATTAGTGCTTTCTTGGACACAAACTGTAAATTGCTGCTGAAGGGAGTTCTTCAGTCTTTTGAAGGGTTGCAGAGAACCATCCGTTTTCCTGATTGCTTGTGAGGAAATTCTGTTATTTAGTTGTTGGTGTCCTCTAGAGATAATGGACTTGAGCAAAAAATGAAAGTAATTCAGAAAGTCCAGGAAACATCGCTCTATGTGTCACTTGGCCCAGGCTGAGATGCAGGATAGGAAGTACCAGCAAACTGATAGTGCCTAACTGAACTGTTGTACTGCAGTATCTCATATTTGGGATTTCCAGGCTATTTTAGGCATTTATGGTCTGTATCCCTTCTTACATATGAGTACCTGAGTTCTTAGGCTTTTGGCACAGTTCAGATTCATTCTTTCTCATGTGAAAAGTCTGGTGCAAGACTTCCTCGCTCCTTTTTCCTTTGCCTTCCTTTCTGCCACCTTTCCTCTCTAAGCATAGTAACAAAGAGGTCATCGGGAGCCAGACTGTTCTGTAAATCTTCCTGTACCCTTATAGTCTGTGATTTGATCTTCATACAATAATAGATGTCTGTGATTTGATCTTCATACAATAATAGAGCTTGGAAGGGAGCTCTGGTCGAGTGCTCTAGCAGCCTGCTTAAAGCAGGACCAACTCAGATTGGTAGATCTTTTAAGTACTAAGCTGCTGTTTCAACTTTACAGGACCTTTTAAAAATAAACATTAAAAAAAAAGTCAGGGTTACTGTGACTGCCCATGTGTTCAGGGTCAGTCTGTGAATGTCATTTTCTTGAACTTCATAAACTGAGTTCTGTTACCTTGCAACAAGTGGAGCAAATGTTCTTATCCGTTACAGTCTCAAATTTATGCATAGCAAAAGGATCCTGAAGTACTGTGATCCCTGTCAAAAACCCCAAACTACTGCAAAGCCCTCAGAAAAGTTATATACTTGTTCCTTAGAGGCCAAGAAAAGTGGAGTTTGCTGATATCTTTGTGGGGTGATCATTAAGTGCCTACTGTTCACGTAGTTTACAGTGTCATGTGCTTTTAAAGAAATAGCTGTACTGTATTGGACCTCAGATTGACCTGGGCTGAGGTGTGAATTCACAGCCTCACAGCTGGGACTCCTCTGGAGCTTGCTAAAACACCACATGACACCCCAAAGAGATACTTGCAAATATTGGTGACTGTCTCTAGGGACATACTGCATGCTAGAGGAAATGCACGAGGGGAAACAGATCTCTCTGCTAGTGATACTGTCTGCATTTTTATAAGGAGGAGGTAAATGTGCCTGCTAGGAACCTAACATTAATCGAATTTGTGATTAAAACTGGCCAGAGCTCATTACTCTCTGTGTGGCAGGCTTGCTATTGGAATACGTAAGTTATCTTAGATGCTGGAGCAAATGAATGGAAACTCTGAAATCTGAATATCTAGGCCTACCACAGGCTGTCATAAGTACCCTTGTTGGGATACCCTGTCTGGGAAGAGCAAAAAGGGCTCAAATTCCCCATCAGTGAATATTGCTAGTGACAGCAGCCGTGAATTCAGTGAGAAGAGGATGTGAAGTTGCCTTACCCTGCAGCTCTGGGGAGACTTCTGTTCTGCAAGCTGACTCCTACCCGGGGAGCATTTTGCAAAATATTGTTACTTCTTTTCATCAGAGCAGCTTGTTTCCACCACATGGAGGCACTGATGATACTGTGCAGCCATGAGTACCTGCTGAGAATATACGAAGCCCAGTTTTGCTGAATGTGATAAAAATCAAACTGTGAATATTCTCTTGCTCAATTTTCCTAGTAGCCTTTTCCCTCCTTCCAGTGTTCAGCTGGGAGAACTCTTTTTTCCTTTTAATTTGGTGAGGGTTTTTGTTGGTTTTTTTTAGAGGTCAGTGTAGCAAGTGCTTTTCTGGCTTTCCATCTTTCATTACCATCGCCTCTAAACGCTTATTTTTTCTCTCTATAAATGAAGCTCCACAAAAACAGTATCTCAAGCATGCATTTACATCTGTTTCAATGAAATGCTGCATCTGTGCACTTAAGTCCCAGCTCTCCCTATATGTGGCCTGGATTTGAGCAGCTTTTCCTGCTGGTTTTCCAGCTTTGACCAAGCTTGTGACACTTGCCCTGATGGAGGGCAGCAGCGTCAGTGAGATTGATTAAACAACGTCGTTAACAGCACTAAGGAGAAAACAGAATGACAACTGACAAGGGTCAGTGCCTCTCTGTAGGTTTTTCTTAGTCTGCAGCCCACAAACACCTTTCAGACGAGTGCATTCCAAACCCCTTATCTTGTGCTGGGCCACGGCAGTGCTGAAAGGCACCTATCTCCGAGGAGGCACCAGCAGGGCCATCACAAATGTGGGGGCTTTGCTTATACCAGTTTTTCAGAAAGTACTACAGGGTGGGTTTTTTGCCTGCACAGAGGGCAGTTGGCAAAGATCTTATGATTAAATGTATTTCTTTGAAAGAGGAGGGTCTGGGCTATCCCAGCCAGAGTTTATTCCCCTAACATTGCAATGATACTAACAATAGATCCCAAATTAAATGAAATCAAAGGTTCTGTCTACTACTAGTAGCATCTTTGGTTTAATTTAATTTGAGGCCATACACAGAAAGAAACTGAACACACTGAGAAACCAATAGGTTTTCCTGCCCATGGTGTCACTTCAGAGATACAGTTGGTGGGTGTCCCAACCATTAAGATACCTTACTTCTTGCATGTGGCCTCTGATCTCCTCTGTGCTGTGCTGCATATGTACACACAGATGTCCATTGCCCAGACTGCAGATTATTCCTCTGTCTGCAGTTCCACCTTGTTTATGTGCAAAACTGCATGTTCAGACAGTCTGTTTTTTCCTTCCCTATTAAATAGATCTGCTGCCTTCTTTTCTTCCCCCAATAAAAAAAACATAGCTAGGACTAATGTTTTGTTTATTTTTAAAGTTTCCTTTGACTGTGGCTGGAAAAATTAGCATGCACTCCCTTTGGACAAAACTGCTTGTTCTCAGGATGGCTGCCTCTTCTTCTCAATGGGCTGAGGCTATGAGTTGTTTGTTTGAAGTACCAGAAACTGGGTGCAGACTCCTGTCAGTGGCAGTGATGGAAAGCCTAGCCAGGAAAAACAAGTGGGTGGCCTCATTCCTTTTGAGAACAATGGGAAATGGCATCCATTTCTGGGTGAAACAAGAGCTTGCTGTGAAGCAGACAAATGCTGGATGTGCAGTACCATGCTGCTGAAAAAAAGACCTTTCCTCAGGGAAAGTGAGTTGCAGAAATTGCCTGAGTCTAGTCAAAATCTCCCTACTCTAAAAAAAAATCTGATTTGATACAGCCTCTGCATGACATCCCGCAAGTTGTAACAGAAGGGGTGTTGTAAAAGTGTCCACTGCATGTTGTGCCAGGCAGAACAGCACGATATGTTTCAGGCCTCTAAATTTCCTCAAAATTTTGAGCAATATTATCTTAGATGCTGATTCACCTTGCAAGTGATTGTGAGTTCACACGCTTTTTTCTGTGTACAAACTGTGGCAAGTGATACGAGGCTGAACTGAAATTCTCCTGTGTAAGTCAGGGCATCAGACAAAGTGTAAAATTTCATTTTACCTGTAAAGCTGAGAAGGCTCCTTCACACTAGTGTTACTTGGTGTTTCTTTTCTTAAGCTTGAAAATTGCCTCTTAAAAACAAAACGGCTGCCTTTTCCTGGTACGATTGAGGAAAACCAAGAGGTTTTTGCGGGTGGGGGGAGCTGGATCCCACCGAACTCCTCTGCCCCAGTGCTGCACTGGCCAAGTGGTTGGGTGCAGGGGGCTGCTTTGCACTGATTTCCTTTTACCCAATTATGCTTTGTGGGATGTTCAACCCAAGGAACATGGCTGAACGAAAGAGGAAGCCCAAATTTTCCAAGGAAGAACTGGACATTCTGGTCACTGAGGTGACCCGAAATGAAGCCATGCTGTTTGGGAGGGAGACAATGCGTCTATCCCATGCTGACAGGGACAAGATCTGGGAAGGCATAGCCAGGCAGATCACATCAGTCAGCCAGGTCCCCAGATCTGTGAAAGACATTAAACACAGATGGGACGACATGAAGAGAAGGACCAAGGACAAACTGGCATTCATGCAGAGGTCCCTCTCCAGCCCCGGCAGCATGGGGCGGCCCTCGGCCATCGTCCTGACCGCCCACGAGAGAGCCATCGAGTCGACACTGCATTCGTCCCACCAGATGCACGGCTTCCAGAGAGCGGATCTGGACGTGCTTGACAGCCCATCAACAAGCTGTAAGTATCTTTGCCTTAACACCTCTTTGTCTTATGCTTGGATACCTCAGTTTGACACCATAAGAGCGTTGTGTGTTGTGTGAGATGCTGGGTTACCTGTCAAGATAGGTCCTACTGCTGTGGTTGGTTTCAAGACAGCCTGCTCTGGTGGTTGTGGGGTGTTGAGATGGATTGTTTCCAAGTTAAGATCATCTTCTTTATCTGTTTATCTGGTTCTTTTCCATACTGTCTTCTAAGGGTAGAGGATGGATTATGAGTCTGACCTAATCCTACAAGTGAGGGAGCATCTGTAGTTGAAGTGCAACTACCTCCAGTCTATGGAAAAAATGCTTGTAAAAGATTAGGAGATCTTCACCGTGATAAAACAGCAATGTTATCAAGCTGAGGGTCATCTGCCAGTCACTAATGGATCACTTCCAAGAGGGCTGTTGGGGGTCTCAGTGATCACTGGTGTTCATTGCTCTGAGGCTGGGCCACTTATGATTTCTCCGTAGTGATCTGAAGGATCAGCATATATGCTGTGAAAAAGATAGATGATAATGACTGCTTCTTCACTGGTTTTAAAGGAACTGCTGGGCCTGCTTTTGAAGTTATATTCTTCCACCAAAATTCTCAGACACCTTCCAGTGCTAAACCACAAGCTGCTTTTGCAGGTTCTTTGTACAATTGTGTACACACAGATTTTCTTCATGGATGTGCAGCTTCTTGGTCTGTGAGCTTTTAGGCATACAAAGGAGAGAAAGGGGATAACTTCTTGGGGAGTGAGTCAACTAACACCTCATGAGTGTCACTGTCCTACCACATTACATCTGTTCTCATATTTGTAGTAGTGTTGTTAGTGGGAAAGCAAGGACAAAAATCTTCAAAAACTTACAAAGTGGGAATTGGTCATTCTTTGCATCTGTCTTGGAAGCCAGTGGAACTGTTTTAGAGATAAAAGGAAAATAGCTTGTGCAAGGAGAGAGTGGGCAGCTGCAACTGATGAAGTCTTGTCTCTCTTACTCTTGATATGCCTGTATCTGTAAACTGGCACATCACTATATATTTATCACCCTAATGAGAACTTTCCCTGGTGTTTTGACTTGGTTTTGATTTTGCATCAAGTATACTTGCCTGATTAATATAGGGTCCTGTTGCTGCTATGCCTGACTGCCTGATTGTCTTAGTGATATCAAGCTACATAGTGGCTTTGCAGCACGCACTTTGCGAGCAGCAAATACTACATCTATGCTTTTCTCAGTGCAGAGATTGTGAGAAATTACATGGGAGCAGAATTTTTGCATGAGGGGTCTGTGTCCCTCCAAAATATTAGAGTGTGCTAGCTACTTATGGTTTTGGGGAGAGGGAGTCTTTGGTACTGTCTGAAATGGATTTGTATTCCAGTAATGAACGATGCGTGTACAGGATACCATAATAGCTTGGGTTCATCCACTCTTCACGCTTCTTTTGTCTAAGCTTGTCACCCAGATGCTAACATTGCAGCACTTGCATGTTGAGTTATACTTTAGAAACCACAGGCTTGTCTGAAATGGCAGACTGAGGGGGGGGAAAAAACCTTTTTATATGTTCTTTGAAATACCCTGAAACAGAAGCCAGAGTTGTGAGGGATTTCACACTAATAATTCATGCTTCCTCTTCTGTTTAAGCTGGTGACGATGAAGAGATGCCAGGCACTTCTCAGGAACACCACTTCGCTTCGCTGCAGAGGGCTGGTGCAGGAGTCAGTCGTCTTTCTGGGCCCTCCTTCCTCTGCACTTCTTCCTCACCAGAGCACTTGGAAGCTAGCAGCCAAAGGCAGGAACTGCACTGTCCATCCCCACGCACCACCTCGTCCTGCAGACCCCCGCACCCCCGCACAAGGAGCCCACCCCTCTCCAGCTTCGATCGCCAGCTTCTCCATTCCCATGCTCAGCAGACAGACATGTTCGGGCAGTTCTGCCGGGAGCTGGTGGCCATTCATAGGGACATGGCAGACAGCATGCATGCCGTCAGTCAGAGGATGGCTGACCTCACCAGCCAGGTTGGCCAGATGTGCCGAACACTAACAGAAATACGTAATGGGGTCCAGGCTTTCCACAGGAGACAGGATCCTAGTGTCATGCAAGGGTCTTGTCAGCAAGAAGCTTGCCCTAAACAGCCCCCAGAGGCTAGTGCAGAGTCTAACCAACACCCTCTAAAACAGACGACTCCTGCACGGACTACCAGGTCACGAAAGAGAAAACATTTTTAGTCTCTGTCATATAAAGTAAAGAAGGGTGCCTCTTCCTGAGCTGCTGCATGCTCACATGGCTTCTCTATGTGTATCAGTACTCTGTGGGGAAGGTAAACAGCTGACCCAACCCATCCACCCCCCTGCTAGCTAACAGAGCTGTATGAATTATGGCAGCTAAATAATGGGACTATCCCTCTGCAATGGCAAAGAGGAATCTCAAATATTATAGAGCTTGGAATGTAGGACGTCTTTCTATTTATAGAGGCTAAGAGTTTTCACTGACTCCCTCATGCTTTAAATGCTCTATAAACTAAGAAATGCAGTAGGAATCATTATCTGGATCTCTTCCCATACCTGTGAAATGTTATTTATACAGACAACATGCCACAGAGCTCCCTTTGCAATTGACTAACAAATTTACCCTACTATTGCCTTCCCATCATTTTCCTGAAAATTAGTATAGGCAATATGTACAGAAATAGATATGACTCTGAAGACTCTTATTGCTCATTCTTTTATTGTGCATTCAGCAATAGTGAGCAATCCACGGCTTACTGTGACTCATACAGTTTTAGGGAGAGAGGTGTAAAAGAGCTTTTGCAGAGCAGGGAAGAAATCATTATGTTGAGGACAGGTCTGAGCACAGTGGGTTTAGGCTTCTGAGAAAGGGCTGTGATGGCATGGGCCTACATCCTACAGTACCACATGCACTTATATTAAAGAATTTAAATTTTATTTGCTCTGGTCTGAAACCCTTACCTACCCTTCACAGTTACAGTTAAAATATGATTATTTCACAATATGACAACATTTAAAGAGAATTGTATCTTATTATTTTCTTACATGTTGTAATTGTCAGTTTTGAACCACCTCACCCTCTTCAGAACATGAAAGACTGCACAGAAACAATAGAAGATGTAGGGCCTGCGTCTGACCTAAGAACAGTTTTGTTTTGTTTCACTGTAATTCTTTCAGCTTCAGTACAGTTACTTTGCACTTCGTGTTATTTAGGGTGGGATCTGTACTGTGTTCTCCTGTTTTGAAGAGTTTACAGTCTAAATTCACAGCTACATAGATTAAAATCTTAGACGTGTTGGTTTTGTACTGCTTTCTTTCCCCATAGAGATGCAAGAAAGAACTGTGTTACAACATTTGAATTGCTTTGGTGCTGTGTGAGGGTCCCATGTACAACCCCGATTCTGGAACTAGGCTTTAATAGTGTCACCTCAGCTGTATGTGGTAGCTCTTTTATAAGAGCTTTCTTTCTCCTTGATTTGCCCATCTGCATCTACCATGCTGCCCCCATTTCTGGAAAAATCTGGATCCTTATCATGATCAGCAGGGAAAAGGGCCAAGTTGTTAACCACACACAGGACACCACTGCTCTCCAGGCTGTCCTATTATTTTTGGAGGCAGGTTGCAGGAAGCTATTCCAGTTAATATGAATGAGCATCATCATGCCATGTCTGGGCTACAAACTTGGCCACAAATTTACAGAAACTTTAATGGGAATTGAACATAGGCAGCATGGTGAAGCAGAAGGATGGTGTGTTTTGTGTGATCTTCAGGGATCTTCTTTAGTCTGTCTGACCTGTCCTTTGAAAGTATAGTGCACTTAGCTTCTCTTCTGGAAAGGTCATTGTATATCTGCTGTGTCAGTGTGTCAGGCATACCTGACCTGCTTTTCCTTTTTTTTTTTTTTTTCTTTTTTTCCTAGATGTTCTGTAATTTTAATTCAAGTAATTTATTTTTAGTGGTGCAGTAAAAGGCCCTTGCTCAAGGAAACACTGGTTTGGCTAGGAGAAAAGCCTCCTTTCTGAGGAATGACTTGACTGGTTTCATGCAGAGGACATTCCTTGTAGTGCTGGTGCCAGACCGGGGCAGAACTTGCTCACCTTCCTCTGAGGATGTCCTTTTACTTCTGTTGTAACATTTGTATTCTGCAAAAGTCACAGTCTCTCTTCAAATGAAAGGGAGATTGGGAAATCTGGCAGAAGTGATCTAATTTATGAATCAGAGAGGACTGAAAAAGGGTGATATGTTTTAAAGGCTTTCTGAGTCAATGTAATGCTGCTACTATATATTAGAAGTGATATTTTATATTTTTATAATATTTGGTCTCTGCTATTTTGGGTATACGGATAAGATTAGCTCCTCTGATGTTGTCCAGAGGGATCTCTTCTGGGAACCCTTGAGTCTGCAGAGAAGGAGACTCCTGCAGGTGCTGAGCCCTGGAGGGAGTTAGCATAATTGCTGCCATCCGATTGCCCACACAGATTGTGTTTAGAGAGAGACTCCTGGTGAAGCATGCACAGCCCTCAGTGCAAACCCCCAAAGGCTGGGCACTGGTCAGGAAAAAGGACCTTTTACTATAAATTGCATGATATCTCCCCCAGTTTCCTCTGTGGACTATTACAGATTGGTCCAGATCAGGGGACGTATCTCCTGCCCTGTGTACACCCCTCGGTGGAGTGGCTTTTCTGTACTGGCTCTCAAGGGATACTTCCTCCTGCACCCATCGTGTTAACTGCCTGTTGAAGTAAGTGCCTGTTTCAAAGCAAACTGCTGTGCTTAACCCCAGTATCTCCATGTCTTGTACATGCCGAAAAAATTCTCTTTTTAAAAATATTTTTGTTAAGAATGCAATAAATATATAACACTTTTAACACAGCTGCTGTTGAGTCATTTGTTTCTCTCATGCAGTTTTTGCCCTGAGCTGGTAACAAGCCTGTTATAGATGTGGGTCTCCTGGAGACACTCAGCATAGGAGCGCTGAGGCAGGGTCTGTGGGTATGGCATCCTGGGGCACCAGCCTGGGCTTGTGGCAGCTCTCTTGCACAAGATCTCCTGCCTTGGCTCTGTGCCTGATGTTGATTTTGGAAAGGCCAGTGGGCTGTTCCCTGCGGTGCTCTACCCTGCCTGGTAGGGTGACATCAGAGCACCCCCAAGTCCAGATGGAAGGTAAGCAATGCAGTGGGTAGGAGGGAGGCATGAGGCAAGGCCAGGGGGATAGCAGAGGGGAGAAAGGTAAAAGCCTGAGCTTTCCTCCAGCTGAAAAGGTCCCCTTCCTCTTTTCTGTGTGTTCTGGAGGGTCTGTTCACCTCCTGGGAGGAATGGTCCCAGCTGCCAAAAAATACATGGACATTTTTCTGGGCATGCTTACTTGGCCAGCCCAAAATGTGGCAATTTGGTATCCTGAGTGGGCTGTAGCTTAGAAAAAAGAGAGATATGTTTATTTGCTGCTAGCTAGAAAGTCTATGGGAAAGGTGGTCCTGCAGAGCAAGGAGCTGTGCCTCTGACAGCAGTGGGGTTGATTGAAGCCCCAGTAGCTGAAGCTGGGTCATAACTGGTCTCCATTGTTACAATGGCTGGTCCTGAGCAGCCTGGGCAAGATCTGTGGTGTTCTTGAGCCTGACCCATCCCAGGGACTGGGCAGGACATGAAATTACCTATTTGTGGCTGGTGGCAATGCACCTTTGTAGGGCCAGGTGCAGCTGAGGGTGGCTGGATCTGTCCTAGGAGCAGTATGACCCCACTCCTCCTCTGGGGATCATGGTCCCTTGGGAAACCTGCTATGCAAGCAGGGCTGTGCCCATCTGTGTGCATTGCTTAGGTCAACCTAACAATGCCTGTCCTGGGCATCCAAACCAATCCAGACCGAGCATTTGGCACTGGGAGGGGAACTGGGCACTTTCCAGCCTTCACAGGAAGGCTTGGGTTGTTCAGGATGTGAGCACTTTGGCCACAGCACACGTGTCAGAGAAGGCAGATCCTGCAGTCTCTCCTCAGCAAGCAGTTTGTGTCCCTGGTTCACCAAGCAGGCTGCCCTTTCGTGGAACGACTTTCTCCATCCTTGGAAAGCACCTGTGGTGTGCAGCGGCACTAGGTGTCTTAGACCAGTATGAGGTTTATGCAGTCCTTTGTAACCTGTGTCTTTCGAGCTTCTGGGGACACTGGAGGCTGGGGTTGGGCAGCACTGGTTCATTTGTGTGGATGATCTCATCCCATTTACCTTACCTCAGGGAAGTATCACAGCTGGAAAGCTTCCTCTCCAGGAGGGTAAACCACTTACTAGCTGAGAGCAACTGTGGGGAAACTGTTTGTGACTGGATTATTCCACAACTCTCTGTTAAGAGCTCTTGGTGAAATTGGCAGGGCTGGTGGCTGCAGGAGGCTGGATGGGATTGAGTGGCCAGGCAGTGTGCTGCAGGGTTGCAGCAGTGCTGCAGCTTGGACCCTCCAGCCTGTGCTGTCCCCCCAGCTCCCCACTGCTCCAGGAGGTGGCCAGAGCTACTGGACGCAGGCAGCAGACACTCTCAGGCAGAAACTTGGAGGCCTGCAGAGGCAGAAGGAGAGTGATGAATAGGAAAAGCATGCTCATGCTTAACAAAATACTTAATAATAAAAGTAAGCCCTGGTGGCAATAGATAACCAGACTCTCTCCTTCCTGTTCAAAATTATATTTTAGGGAATTTTCTAAATCTCACTGTCAAATGCAGTTTTCTGTGACTGCACCGGACCATCCTGGCACTGCTCTGTGAATTTCTCAGTGCCACTGGCTGTGGGTGTGTGAGTCCTGTATGTTGTATTAAGGATCTCTGAGTGACTTCTGGTTGGTAAATCTTTGCAGGTAGCCAGGCTCCTTTGCATGAGCACTCTGATCTTGTCACTGTTCTGTTGTGGACAGTGGGAGGCTAGGAAGCATCCTGACACTTTGCTTGGACTGGGGAGAGCATCCTCTAGGATCTCCTGTGCTGCAGGGCATCAGACTGACCACAGCACATTGGTATATTTCCAGGGCTGTGTATCTCATGGCTGGCTGAATGCCTGATCCACCTTTTGATGAGGATCACTAACATCCAAAAGCAATAGCCTGACAGCTGTGTGCCATTGCAGGACCTCCTTCCCACTGTGCTGGTCCAGATCTCTCTTCCTTTTCAAATACAGAAACTGGTGGTTTAAACTTTTTGTTTTGTGACCAAAAGTAAAAGAAGGGTTAATAGAAGCCAATTTTGGCAGTGCCAGAGTCTACTGTTTAAAAAGTTACTGAAGATAGAGGAGAATCCTGGGTAGCACACATTAGGAAAAAATACAACTGCTTCCAGGCACATGCACTATTGCTTAACGTTAAAACCAGAATTGCTGGAGTCTCAGGCAGTCTGAGACACTGCAGACTTGTTTTATGTGTTTTGCTGGAAGTTTCACCAAGTTTGTGACCTTATGTGTGTGGGTTATTGTGATCACGTGCAGGCGGGCTTGTGTCTTAATTAGCGCATTCACATGGCTGGAGAAGGGAAGAATATGCAAGGAAACTTTGGCGGATTTCTTAAGCCAAAGAAATACATATATATATATATATATATATAAGGGACCTTGGGCAAGGACTAGTAGCAGCAGATGTCAGAGGAGCCATATGGCACTTGCCTTCATTAATGTTGCTGCCTCGGGGAGTGCTGAATAACAGAGGCGAATGACATAAGAAAAGAGTAAGCTTTATCTATGAACTGTTCGGGTCTGCTTTGGGGTCTGTACATGCCATGATGGGTCCTCCTCATGGTCCTAGGTAGGTGTTGCGAGCTCATGCTGCTGGCAGCTGGAGCCAGTATTACCAAGCCTTTTCCATGTCCTCTAGTAGGAACATGAATAGTGTGAGAGAAAATAATATGACCCTAGCGATAGATCTCAGCCTTAGCAGGTTGCTTAGAGTGGGAATAAATACAGTTTGCTGAGCTGAAAATTAGCTGGTTTAAATCAGGAAAATAAATCGCATGCTCAGAAAGTGATCTTTCTGTCAGCATTGCCTGGAGATCCCCACAACGTGGTGCTGGGATTTCTGCTTGCAGAGCTGTTTGTATTTTTATGTCACACCCTGCTGAATTCTTAAGTGCAAAACCTTCCAGTACCGGCACATCCTTGGACTACGAGCACATGCCCCCATGCACATTAGGTATCCATGTTTCTGTCCCTAGAATCTCAATTCTGCTTGTCTGAGAGGAGAGAAGAGAAGAAATCTGTTATCTACTAAAAAGGAAGGCAGTGTTTTGGGGAAATAGGCAGAGGAACCCTGCCATATTCCAAATATTCTTGAGAACAGGGAAGGAAGCACTGGGATGTGAAGTGATGGTGGGGAGTCACAAAGTCCTTGTTTCTATCACTAGGCAAAGATATTTCTGCCCAGGAGAGTCTGTGTCACCCTTACTGGCAGATACCCCTTCAGACTGGATGTCCATTGTTGTCCTCCCTTCCCCAGCAAGAAATTGACCCACTGGCTTAGTGCTCCCTGGGTGTCCATGCTCATTGTTCTGTATCTCTGTAAACTTGCACACCATTGCTTATAACTCCATGCTTTCCAGTCTGACTGTGTTGATGGCTCTCTCTGAAGGTCATTCTGGCTTCTTCATAGTTGTCATTCTGATACAAGGTGGGGCACAGGAGAGAAGTTTGTGCTTCACACTTGCTTTGTCACCTTGCCCTCAGGTACGTCATCATCTCCCGGGAGGAGAGGGAGCAGAACCTGATGGCCTTTCAGCACAGCGAGAGGATTTACTTCCGTGCCTGCCGTGACATCCACCCTGGGGAGAAACTGCGGGTGTGGTACAGTGAGGATTACATGAAGCGGTTGCATAGTATGTCCCAGGAGACTATCAACAGAAATTTCACAAGTGGTGAGTCCCTTCCATTTCCATCCTCTCTCCTGATCCCCTTGGGCTGCCCCACTTGCTGGGCCAAGTGTGGTGGGTGAAGTAGGTGATGCACATACTGTGCGAGGAGAGTTGCATTTCTAGAAGCAGAGCATCTCTGGGTGAGAGCTCCCAGCTCTGCCTGGCACGGATGGATGGGTGTACAGGAGGAATAAGATAAGCACTGTCATGGAGATCATGAAAGAAAGATTTGTGCTGTGGTGTGTCATGTCATGTGTTGTGGTGTGTCATGTCATGTGTGTGCTGCAAAGGCCTGATGCAACACCCAGGGATCACAGAGCACCCCTGTCACAAGAATTTCTGGCCTGAAGATTGTCAAGCTGGTGATCCTACAGACAACATTAGGTTTTTCCTCTGAACGTGCTGCTCCCTCTGGCTCCTGTGAGCAGCCTGTTTGAGGGAGCTCCAGTTGGTTTCATGTGCCTATGACAGATACTTCCTTGGTGTGTTTGTATGTCCATTTTCCTCGTTTAATTTATCTCCTCTTTCTTCAGAAAGATAATTTGGGATCAGCGCGACATCAGCTAGAGACTCCTTAGTCTCACAACCTTAGAGTGTATGTACAACATACAGGAGGCTTTGTAATTATCAGACTGATTGTTCCTTGGATAGAAATTGTTATCTAAAGAGTAGCAGTGCTGGAACAAACCCAGCAGTCCTTTGGGCCAGCATATTGTCAGCAAAACAGGAAGCTTTAGAGGAAAGCAGAAATTCTTAATTCATCTGTTCATCTATACAATGCTGATACCTGAAGTTAATTAGGAGCATTTTTTTCTAGGCTAGATGCAGAATGGCAGGGCCTCAGAGGGGCAGCCACACTAAATATAACTTTGTAATTAAGATTCCCGTGTATACTATTACACAGCTGCTGTTGCTGCCTTGACTTGGTAAAAGGTGTCTCCTCTTCAGTCATGGGGTGGACAAGATGTCCTGAAAAAGCTGGTTATCTCTATCACTTTAGGGTTATTATGCACTTGCAGTGTTACGTCTTGGTGGCTGTACTTGGGCTATTCCCACTTCTGAATGACATCATTATGAATTTGCTTTTTTATATTAATGAACATCGCTGAGTGATTAGGTACAGCTTCAGTGATTTTGCTGCAATAACAGGCACACATTAGTCATCCAAATGGCTTAGTACTTTCTGGAAGTACAGCAAGACAGTCTGTGCCCTTGGACCAGCTGCTGTAGAGGGGCACCAAGGCTATGAGCTATTGCCCTGCCATACAGACATGCCTTTAGTCGTGGTTGGTCCTGGTGTGGTGGTTTGTGTGAGCTGAGATGGTGACTCACAGCCTGCTCTGTGCTACAAGTACAGTGAAGATCTGCCCCTGGACTTGTCAGGACCTGCCATAGCCTAACACATGCTCAGGTAGAAACCCATGTGGCTGCGGAGACCATTCCAGAAATGTCTTGCTGAGCTCGTCCTGCTGCAAGCTGGGCTCAACCTGTGATCACAAAAGATGTTAAAATGGGGCATCACTTGGTCCATTTCTAGACTTGCGAGACATCAAAGCCTCAGCTGTGAGGGCACTGGGATGTGGTCAGGAAGCAGCACAAAAATTTGTTGAGTCACCTTCTGTTTAAAATATTTCAAATCCCCTGCAGATGAGCCTGTCAAATGAAATGAAGTGGCACACTTCATTAACTCACAGAAAAATGACATGGTCCTGGGTTTTGTTTCTGTCAATAGTTTCTGACCCGCCTCATTGTTAGAGCTGAGACCAATAACATGAGGGATTGTCTTGTGATTTTTAGCTTTTCCACAGGGCTGAAGCATTCGGCTTTGGGGAAAAACACCAAGAAAGAAGAATTCGTTCTCTAAATCCCTACCTCTGACAATAGTTGTTATAGTCTGTAACAGGGGAAATACTAAGACAGAGACTCAAAGCTTTGTCCATAGAAATTCTCATCAGTGTGTTGAAAATGAGATCTGTTGTTATGGATTCACTAAAGAAGTGGCTGGGATTCCCAGCCAGCATCCAAACCCACTCCAAAATCCCATCCATTCAGGCCAGCCCTTTTTACAGTGCCTTACTCTAACTGTTTCAAGTCTTGCATCTTTTCTGCATTCTTAGCATTGTTCTCCTTAGAGAGGGAATGGTAGCTTTTGCTCCATAACTCTTATGAAAGCATGAATACACTTTAAAAGCAAACAAAACCAAAAATCAGCATAAAGCAGCGTCTTGTTTGGGAAGCCTTCAATGCTTGAAGTTATTTACAAGATAGAAGAATGATGGAAATTGAGCCAAACCTATCGTCTTTTGAATTTTCAGGTAAGGAAATCTGGCTATTCCCTTTATTTTAAGCCGTTAATAATTTGTATGAGGTTGCTTTTATTTTTTTTTTCCTATTACTGAACGGCCATGCTCTCAGACTCCACCGGGACAAGCTACATGTCCCATCCTTGGCAGGCATTCACCCGTTGTAGATCTGTTGACAATGAGTACCTTAGGTTTTAAGAGTGCAAGTTATTTTTACTCCTTTACCTTTGCATTTCTGGAGCAGCCTCCAAACTGAATGAGATTAAAGTGGCTTGCAGACTTCATGCCATGGCGTGCACAGACGCTGGGGTTGTCATGAAATGGTGTAAATCTCTCACTGCACTGCTGTACACTTGATACCTTTTACCAAGTCAAAACAGGCACAGGACTTCCAGCCAGCCAAAATGGCACTTAGGCTCTGGGTATTAGGTTCCACTATGATTAGTCATTCACCTCATAGTCCTCTTCCAGCACAGGTTGGTTTATACCTTTAGGTTAAACAAGCTGCCTGTAGTTTCTCTTCTCTTTAAAGTGTGTGGGTTCTACTCTGCTGTGGTTACCCAGGACTGTCTCTGTTTTTGTAGACATGCCCATTAGCAGGGCTTCTCCTCTTGCAAGCCTCAGTTTCCACTGAGTTGTGTCGGTTCCCTGGCTTGTAACACAACATGCAGACCTACAGAGATCCAGTCTGCCTTTTTGTTCTTTTTTTGTTTGAGTTTTAGATTAAGGGATGTTGCTCGGTTCCCAGTGATAATCCCCACACCCCATTTTCCTTTCTAGGAGACAAAAAGTTACAGAGTGAAAAGTCAGAAAAGAACATAGAAAATCAAGAGGATGCAAGGGGGCCACTCCACTTCACCACCTTAAAGCAAGGGAAGAGCCCCTACAAGCGCAGCTGTGACGAGGGAGAATCCCACCCCCAAACAAAGAAAAAAAAGATTGACCTCATCTTCAAAGACGTCCTGGAGGCTTCTTTGGAGTCTGCCAAGTTTGATGAGAGCCAGTTAGCAACAAGTACACCACTTTCCATCAGAAAAGCATCTAAATACCAGGCTGAAGACATCTTTGAGCAATGTGGCAGTGCCATGCAGCACGGCTCCCTGAGCCTTGGCAGAAACCAGAGCGAAGGGGAATGGAAGGTCCCCCACAGTTCCTCTTTCATCTCAGCCAAGGAGATGGGCATCCTTGAAGATGAAGAAGAAGAGCCCCTGTCACTCAAAGCAGACAGCCCAACCGAGTTGTCACTGGCCTCTGCACAAGGCAACTCCCATGAAATCCCCACCACATCCTTCTGCCCCAACTGCATCCGGCTGAAGAGGAAAATCCGGGAGCTGCAGGCTGAGTTAGACATGCTGAGATCTGGGAAGTTACCTGAGCCACCCGTGTTACCGCCCCAGGTATCCGAGCTCCAAGAGTTCTCAGACCCCACAGGTAAGCCCTGCCAAGTTAGAGCATTCTCCAAACCCTGCCTAAGGAGAATAGTGAGATGCCTGTGTGCTGTGTACCCATCTAAAGCATTTTGCTCTGAGTATTCAGGTGAACCTGTGGTTCCATGGAAGGTTCATTGTCAGGTTTTGTGAGTGGGTGGGCCAGGAGCTGATGCTGTGGGTACAGTGGAAAACACTGTCTGGGAAAGACTCTGTATGACAGCTTGCTCTATTTGTTGCCATTGTAATCGATAATACACTGCCAATAAAAAAGACATTCCATTGCAGACAGTTTGTTTGCTGTATTTTTGATGCATTCTCTTTCAGCGGAAGCCCCTCCACAATGTCTCACATGCTACCAAGAAAATCTGAATGACTCTGTGGTAACACTGAAATGTGCTCTCTTTGTGTATGAAATGATGTCCTGCTGTGTCCCCTGTTGGAAATCCCTCTCTGTTTCTTCCACTGCCTTAACACAAGCATGTGTCCCTTTCTGAAGATATATTTCCCTTCCTCCAGGAACATGCTGTCAAGCAGCCAGGAGCCTTCAGTAAAGGGAACATTTGGGTCAAACAGTGTATTGTTCAAGTGGCCAGGATGTAGTGTCCTTTCTTACTGTTCATTGTGGCATGTTGGAGACAAAGTTCATATGCAGAAATACTGATTTCTTTTCCTTTCTAAGCCATGATTCAGATTCTATCCATAACGTATTGTGGACAGGAGAGGGGAGGTTGTGTCTGGCTCATTGGGCAATGCTCTACTGTCCCCAGTAGGATGCTTCTCTAGCTCAGTGACTTTGTAAATATTATATTTTTTTCCTTTTTCTTTTTTTTTTTTTTGTTACAGCTTCAGAAAGCATCATCTCAGTTCCCACCATCATGGAGGACGATGACCAAGAGGTGGATTCTGCTGATGAATCAGTTTCCAATGACATGATTGCTGCTACAGATGAGCCTTCCAAGATGTCTTCTGCGACGGGCCGGAGGATACGGCGGTTCAAGCAGGAGTGGCTTAAAAAGTTTTGGTTTCTGCGGTACTCCCCAACATTGAATGAAATGTGGTGCCATGTCTGCAGGCAGTACACAGTGCAATCCTCTCGGACTTCAGCCTTCATCATTGGCTCAAAGCAGTTCAAGATACACACGATAAAGCTTCACAGCCAGAGCAACCTCCACAAGAAGTGCCTGCAGCTTTACAAGCTCAGGATGCACCCAGAGAAGACAGAAGAGATGTGCCGAAATATGACCCTGCTCTTCAATACAGCCTACCACTTGGCCCTAGAGGGCAGGCCCTACTATGACTTTCGGCCTCTGGCGGAACTGCTGAGAAAGTGTGAACTCAAGGTGGTGGATCAGTACATGAATGAAGGAGACTGCCAGATCTTAATTCACCATATCGCCCGGGCTCTTCGAGAGGACCTGGTTGAGCGCATCCGGCAGTCTCCCTTCCTCAGCATCATTCTGGATGGGCAGAGCGATGACTTGCTTGCAGACACGGTTGCAGTCTATGTGCAGTACACGAGCAGCGATGGGCCTCCAGCAACTGAATTCCTGTCCCTTCAGGAGCTGGGCTTTTCTACAACAGACAGTTACCTCCAAGCATTAGACCGGGCTTTTTCCAGCCTGGGAATACGACTGCAGGATGAGAAGCCAACTGTTGGCTTGGGAGTTGATGGTGCTAACATTACTGCCAGCCTGAGAGCCAACTTGTTCATGACAATCAGAAAGACCTTGCCCTGGCTTCTCTGCCTGCCCTTTATGGTGCATAGACCCCACTTGGAAATTTTGGATGCCATCAGTGGGAAGGAACTACCTTGTTTGGAGGAGCTAGAAAATAATTTGAAGCAGCTGCTCAGTTTCTACCGTTACTCTCCCCGACTCATGTGCGAGTTGAGAGTCACTGCTGCCACTTTGTGTGAGGAAACCGAGTTCTTGGGGGACATTCGAGCAGTGAGGTGGATCATTGGGGAGCAGAATGTGCTCAATGCTCTAATCAAGGATTACCTTGAGGTTGTGGCCCATCTCAAAGATGTCAGTGGCCAGACCCAAAGGGCAGATGCTTCTGCCATTGCCTTGGCTCTCCTGCAGTTCCTGATGGACTATCAGTCAATTAAACTCATCTACTTCCTGCTGGATGTGATTGCTGTGCTTTCACGCCTTGCCTACGTCTTCCAAGGGGAGTACCTTCTTGTGTCACAGGTGGATGATAAAATAGAGGAGTCCATCCAGGAGATCAGCCGGCTAGCAGACTCACCTGGGGAGTACTTGCAGGAGTTTGAGGAAAACTTCCGTGAAAGCTTTAATGGCATTGCTGTGAAAAACCTACGGGTGGCTGAAGCCAAATTCCAGTCGATCAGAGAAAAGATCTGCCAGAAGACCCAGGTGATTCTAGCCCAAAGGTTTGATTCCCGCAGCCGGACATTTGTGAAGGCCTGTCAGGTATTTGACCTTGCAGCTTGGCCCAGAAGCACTGATGAGCTCATGAGCTATGGGAAGGAGGATATGGTACAAATATTTGAACACCTGGAGACAGTCCCGTCATTTTCCAGAGAGGTTTGCAGAGAGGGGATGGATACCCGAGGGAGTCTGCTGATGGAGTGGCGAGAACTCAAGGTGGATTATTATACCAAAAATGGTTTTAAAGACTTGCTCAGTCACATTTGTAAATACAAACAGAGATTTCCCCTCCTAAATAAAATAGTTCAGATCCTCAAAGTCCTTCCCACCTCTTCGGCCTGCTGTGAGAAGGGGCGCACTGCCCTGCAGAGAGTGCGCAAGAACAACCGCTCTCGGCTCACGCTGGAGCAGCTCAGTGATCTGTTGACGATTGCTGTTAACGGGCCGCCCATTGCCAACTTTGATTGCAAAAGGGCACTAGATAGTTGGTTTGAGGAGAAGTCTGGCAACAGTTATGCGCTGTCAGCAGAAATGCTGAGCAGGATGTCATCTCTTGATCAGAAGCCAATGTTGCAGAGCATGGACCATGGCTCTGAGTTTTACCCTGATATTTAGGAAGGAATGCCTCAGATCAGAAAGCAGTTGAATAATTTTTTAATCTATACTCTAAACTTTGATATATTATATAAAATATATATATTATCTATATTAAGGAAAAACCCACACTGAAAATTTAAAAGTCAAGACGATGTGCGTCTGATAGAAGCTAAGCAGAATTTTAAAGATTGAGACAATGTTTAGACATTTACTGGTGTCTCCAACCATGGCAGCTGCAATGTAGGTGGCAACATTTCATTCTTCAGAAGCATGTGCTGGGGCCATACTCTACATGTTCAAACCTAACAATCTATAAGCTACACAACGGGTCTTTGTCAGCCTCATCCTCACGGTGGTTTCCTTTGTATGTGTGTTGTCGGTTTGTTGGGTTTCAGTTTTTGTTTTGTTTTGGGTTTGTTTGTTTGTTTGTTTTCCCTCAGTTTTAATCTCTGCCTCTCTTTTCATTGTTCAGTCTAGTTATTGAGCCATTTGAGCCTTTTGTTGGCAATCATCAGATTTCTGATTTTCGACAGAGCATCCCGTGTGTTTATGTTGCCCTCGGCTCCCCAGCTCCACCCAGTTCTCTTCAGTTGAATGGAAGCTTTTTTTGCTCAAGAGATTACTGGCAGAAGGGAAGGGCTGAGGGCATGATTTTGGGTTTTTATTCTCACTTAGAAACAAATGCCTCTACTAAACTGTGATGCCCCTTTCTCAGTTCTCCCTACCTTTGGGCTGTAGAGTAATACTAGGCTTTCAGCTCCGTTTATGATAACCGTAGTATCAGTCTATTATACATATATTATAACATGATGTCATGTGCAGACTATAAAATAGCAAAATAGAGAAGGCAGGGGGAAATTTTTGCATTTATATTTTTATATTGTATGAGATAAATATATATATATATATATATATATACAACTATTCATTCAAAACCAGGGCTGCTGTGGAAGCTAGACAGCCAATGAGTCGAGAGCCATTTCTGGGCGGAGATTCAAAGGCTTAAAAAATTATATTCTAATTTACATTATTTATACTATGTCTTTATAATCCTAGATTGTTGTGGGTTTTTTGTTTTGTTTTGTTTTGTTTTGTTTGGAATGACTGAAAGAAAAACCTGCTGCGGTTTGGTGGCAGGAGCTATCAATGCAAGATTATCTTGGATTATATTCATGTGATGATGTCCTACAGAGGTTCACGTATTCTCTTGTGACCAAGGTAACATGTTCCACAGCACAGCAGACTGATGACAGCGGGAAGAAGGGATGCTCCGCTTCTTTCTGCGAAATCTTTCTTCCTTTCTTGAAGGAATGTGGAGTCCAGCTGAAATGTGAATGGGGGACTTGCACCTTCCATCACAAGGAGGTTGTTCTGTGGGCTTGGGGCTCTTCTTTGTTTTATTCTTTTAAAGTAAACAAGCTCCAGACATCCACACAATATCACTTCAGGTTAGAAAAAAAAAAAAAAAAGAATAAAAAGCAACAACCAACCAAAAAAAAAAAAAAGAAAAAACAAACCACACAACAAAAAAGGTGCAAAAACTCCACAGATGCTAGTGCCTTGCCCTGCTGATGTGGCATGGACAGCACCAACCTGACCAGACCATCATGGGAGTGAGACCTGTTGTCCAAAAGGTGTCCAAGTGAACATGTTCTCGCTTCCCAGAGGGATGAGCTTTGTGCCAAGCTGTGTTGTTTGGAAACATGATGGTGGTATCAGCAACACTGAACCTTTCCTTTCTCCTGTTACCCCCCTGCCCTTGGTCTTGGTGCTAAGATATCTCTAGAACCATTGCTGCTAGTTGATAGCTTTTCATTTATATAAAAATATATATATATATATAATATTATTTTATTTTTAAAACGTTTTTGTTTGTTTTCAATGGAGATGTAGCATGTTTGGAACCGATCTCTCTCAGAGTCACTTTCACTGCCAGGGTTCACACACTGTCTTCCCCGGGAAAACACACACTTCTACCTAGGTCTCACTCACCTCCTGCTAACCCCTTTGCCTTCAGTAGAACTTCACAGCCAGCACTGGGCAGAGGCCTGCAGCCAAGCCACTGGTTCAGCTTTGAGACCCACAGGAACAGCTAGACTGGAGTTGGTCAGAGTTTTGGAAGTGTTTGCCACTGTCCCTATAGGACTGAGGAGGGACTGAGCCCACCCAAAGTACTAGTGGTGACCCATCCCTGTGCCCTGACTCTGCCCCCTTTGCTGTAAAATGGGGCCTTTTGGTCAGACAGTCCAAGTGGAGTAGACCAGACCCTGTGAATATAGCAGTGAGGGCTGGTCAGGTGGCGTACCCTCTGTAGCACTTATTCCCTCTGCCTTACCTCTACCAGCATGTGCAGCCTGAGGGTAGCTTGGGCAGGAGGGGCCACCTGCGCCACTGCCACCCACCTTCTGCCAAAGTGCTGTCAAGGATGTAGGCACGGGGTGCTTTTCCCTGTGGTCCTCATGGAAATGTCACAAGCTAAGGCAGGGCATCACACTGTTGCAGCACAGGGACATTGATATGCAACACCTAGCAAGCAAAAAAATGGCTTTGTTTGCATTTTTTCCTGTTTTTCCCTATAAATGTTGTGATCAAATTGACTCATTCATCCAGAGGAGTAAATATTAAATTGGAAACCCTCTGCCAGCTCTGCAGACTTGGACAGTGGTTTGCCTAACCATAAAGTAGGGATCTCTCTACACAAGTTGCTTGCAACTCTCCAGGCCTGGTAAATAGGGTGCTGCCACTAAGCTCGTGGAGCTGCTGCCTTTCGAGGAGATGACAGGCTCCCTCCCTTTTTAAAATGTAAGGAGATGCAAAAAGATTAAAAAAATAGAAAGATTGCTGCTCTGTTAGTTTCTGACCTGGAGATGGGCAAGGTGAGCATAGATCATAGAGTGCATAGGAACTCCATTAGCTCTTTGTGGATGGAGTCAAAAAATCACCTGCCTTTCTGTTAGTGGCAGCAAAAATTCCTTGGCACAGAACCCCATCAAAGTGCCTGGCCCATGTGGAAGGAAGGGATACTTGAGGACAGACTCCAGACACCTTTGGAGACAGGAGTGCTCCCCCAGGGCTTGTGCTGAACTGCCTGAGGGGCCTGTTTACAACTCCTGATATGAGCCTCTTAACTTTTGCCACTGAGGAGGAAATGGTGCCTTGCCTTCTCAGCAGGAGCTGCCAGAGGCCCTATTCAGAAATGATTCCTCCAATTTGTCACTCCTTTCCTTTGCTTCACTTGCAATTCCTGCTCTCATCAGTGACACCTTTCATCGGCCACTCTTATTCCTAATGGCAGAGTGAAATGTGCAGCAGGTGGGTTTTTTTCTCCAGGCAGTCAGCTGACACAGGGAAAGTGCTTGTTTCTTTACCAAATAACTTTGCTTGCACCTGCAAGCATCGTCAGTAGGAAGCATGATTCCTTGCCACTGGATGTTACAGATATCCGTGATGGGAAAGGTCAGAGACTCCTTGCATTGGTGATGAGGAGAGACAAGAGGTTGGCAGAGCAGCTGGCCCAGACCAGGCCAGCTCCTTCAACGCAATTCCCTGTTACCCCCATGTTACAAAATAATCCTGGCCTTTGTCCTAGGCTAATGCAGATGTTTTACAAGCTTTCCCTCCAGGCTTACTTGCCTATCTCAGATCTGTAGCTCTTACTTTCATGGATAGTCTGTGGATGGAAATGTGCCAGCATGAGCAAGATAGAGAGGAGGGAGGAATACTGATGCAAAGTGTCCCTGGCTTACCAGTGCCCTCCAGACTTTCCTGGGAGCAGCTGCATTTCTGTGCCCTGTTTGCCTGGGCCTGGCCTGGTGGCAGTGAGGCCAGGAGGCAGCAGCAGGCATGGGGAGGGCACAGTGGAGCACAGGAGGAGGCCTCCTTGGCTTGGAGATCACCGTGTGTCAGGTTGAATCGATGCCTTTCCTGCTGTGCTGAGCGAGTGACAGGAAGTTGTTTTGGACGCATTGCTCACAGCATCTTGAACTTGTTTGGCTGCAAAGACAGAAGGGTTCAGTTTTGCTCAAATGAGCTCTTTATTCTCTTCTTCCCCCTGTGTCTTAGCTATGGCATCTGACTGTGAATAATGCACACTTCCCCAGACCCCTGGGTTTATATTTCTAGCCCATGGGATTTTTGGTTGCCAATTTCCCTTCCCCACTTTTTACTCAGGCTCCTTGCCTCTTTTACCCTGCTGTGAAGCAGAAATCTGTGAAGCACATTAAGACATGTCCTTCTGCAGGGCTCACCAGTGTCTGCAGGGGTCCGGGCCCTCCAGCCACGAGACCGACCTCAGGAGGGATAATCTTCACAAGAGACCAAAGCTCTTCCCATACCAGCAAAAGCACACAGGAGTTATGGTGGGTTTTGAGGGGACACAGTGGGCAGGGTTCTGGTGTGTCATCTGCCTTGGGTCTTGAACTGACTGCGCAGTGTCCCCTGTGCTGGTCATGCTTTTGCTGATATGACTATTCAGATGTGATTCAGGCTTGGTCCATCTCTTTCTCACAGCACAAACTCAAACCAGGTGGCCCGTGGTGTCTTTGGAGTCCCCCTCCTTTCTTATCTCATGAGGATTGCTGTTTGTTTGTTTGACCAGTGCGTAAGACAGCCTAGACAGCCAGCTTGCAGATAAGCAGCAACAGCCTCTGCTTTTGCAGATTCCCCTCTCAGCCCTGTCAAAAGAGGTCTTAAAAGCAGAGAAATGGTACGCTGATCCCCCAGCCATTGTATACAATGCAGTAATGCCTATGCAATTCCTGTCTCCCTTGGAGACATGTATGATGTGTGTGCATGTAAGCTAGTGTATGTATACAGTACATATGCATATGATCTATATATTGTATATACGCACATCCCAGTACATATACACACAGTACAAAAGATTAAAATCACATGCTTATATATCTATAAATAAAATCCTATATATTTATATATTTCTATGTTTTCAATAGATATAAAGATATAATATAGAGATAGACTCAACCACCCTTGTGTAAGGCTGGCCCTGTGTTCTAGCACAAGGCACGTAACACTGAAGACTTTGGACTTTGAAATGGTTTTAGCCATACACTGAGGCCTACATTTACATGTACAGCACTCTATGGAGAGGGGCTTTGCTGTGTTTAGGGCAAGGAGTTTCCTTGCTGGCATGTTACCCAAGTGATAAATAAGGTCTGTTTAATAGCGGATTGTCTTGGTAGGGAAAAATGCTTGAGTGTCCTTGTCTTCTCCCAAGTAAGCCTCTTGCTTAGGTCCTGTGTGTTCACACTTGGACAGATACATATCCCACCCTCATATACACTTTTGTCTCTCTGCATGGATGCATTTAACAGTGCTGTGGAAACTTGGCTTTCTGCTGTTCCACCTGGTGTTCCTCAGTAGTTGCCAGCACCCTGCACTGGCCAGCGCTCACACAGCACCCAGTGAGAGCTTGGGTTCACCTGGGGGCATCGGTCAGTGATACAGCCGTGGTGCTGGGATAAAGGCAGCAGGAGAGCAAAGGTGTTCCTGAGCGGAGGGAGGATTACTGCCGCGCAGTCGGAGATGGCGGGGATGGTATATGGAGCTGGAGCAATATGAATGAGAAGGAACCATGAATTTGGAGCAATATGGATGGGAGTGTGTGATCCCCACTTGGGAGGCACATTCATCTCTGTTGGGTCAGGCTGGCTGCTCCCTCAGGTCTCACAGCTACTCCTCAGCTGGTGAGCAGCCTGCCTGGCTCGGGTCCCAGGGAGGTTTTCTGGAGGAAAGGGATTGATATGATTGTGTGGAAGACATGGTCGGTGATGCATGTGTGCCTTCGGGCCCCAACACACAGCGTATGGATCTTGCCAGGCTGAAGCACCAAAGGATGCAGCCCTCTTGCCCTTCCCATGCAAAGAGTCACCTGTTTTCCCATGACTAGCATTTCTGTGCTGGGATGTGGGTGGATCCGGACAACGGATCAGCCTGGTGTCTCCCGATGCCTGTGGGATGGATAGCTGCTTCATCCCTCCATCCCTCCCTTCACACAGCTGCTTTTAGGCCACTGACCCTGCTGCATCCTGAAGCCTTTGGCTGACTCCTGAAAGGACCCGAGAGGTGCCTCTGGCCAGTCTGGTAGCTGGTGGTTACTCAGTGAGCTGCTTCCCCACAAGGGTTGAAGGAGGAGGTTTGCCTTTGCAGCTCCGTGCCTGGCCTGGCAACCACTGCACTCCTTGCCGTTTGTTTTATTTGCTGACTTCAGTCTGAAGGAGGGTGAGTTGTAATTCTGACGTCCGAATGACTCGTTACACTGGTATTGCCTGAGCAGACACTGTGCAAGCTCTCCCCAAGCCCTGTCACACACCTCAGTGCCCTCTCCCAGGCCTCTCTCCACACAACTGGTAATCCACCTCAGCCGCCCCTGCCTGGCGGCAGCTCCCCGCTCTGCCACAGCCCCTCAGCTGTGCAGCACCACGGGGAGCTCCTCGGCACCTGTTCCTCACAAACCTCAGAGACAGTTTTCTCACTCCCAGCCCCCTCTTCAGATGCCACTGACACTCGCGTAAGCTCAGCCCGTGGCCTGGCCTCCCACCCGCCTGTGCCAGTGGTGCTGCCGCCCGGCGAGGGGCTCCCATGCACTGCACCTCATGTCAAATAAGCTCGCTGGGCTACGTGGGGAACCATGTCTCATATGCTGTAACGTCCCAAATGCTACAGGAGGGCTACGGAGTTTTCTGCCAATCATGGCAGCCTCATAGACTCACCCGACAGTTAGCAAAAATGCATTTCTACTTCCAGAGAGCGAGGCTTTGCCTCAAACCTCTCTGTATCCACATCCAAGCACAGCCCTGCTGAACTGTTTCAAGCAATCTCTCACCCACCCACTCACCCACCACACACACATATGAAATGAGAGAAAAATATCTAGACGTCTATTACTACATATGTATTAATATGTTAATATCACTCTTTTTGAGAACATTAAAATGTTATTACTTTACAGACTATGCTTTATAGTACCTGTGTGAAAGGACCTAGGACACTGGATACGAATAGAGCTATGTTGATATATCATAGTATGTACACGAGAACTTTCCTTTTGTCATATTATCCTTGTAATGTAAAATGATTGTTAATAAAAAACAAAATTAAATTTATCAAGTTGGGTTGCTAATTCTTTCAATTATTCTTGAAAATTAATGTCATTTTCCCAGACCAAGGGTGTCTAAGCTGATGCACTCTCACTTCCCCAACCCAGCATTGTAAGGAGCAGGTCCAGTCCTAATTAACTGAGAAGGGTTAATTGCAGCCCCTGAGGTGCTGGTAGTTCTCCCTCCTGAGTGACTGGCTCCCTCGCATGCTGAGTGTCACTGCAGCCCCTTGACATCCTCACCTCAGTGATCAGGTCCAGCATACCCTGTGATGGAGCTGCATCATTTCACCATGGGCTGGGTTAAGCCAGTGCTGTGCCCAGGCTGCGACCGGCAGAACAGGAGCTGACACCTTCCAGCAGCCCAAGGCTCCCCTGAGTGAGCACCGGTGCAGCTATGTCAGAACACGCTACATTTGGGTAGGGGTACAGAGTGAGTGCCCTTGAGGCTCTGTGCTTCCTTTCTAGTCAGGTACAGTGGTGCTGTTGTTGGCTTTGCTGTGGTGGGCTGTGCTTGTAATGCACATTGACAAAACCTTGCATGTGGGCTTGGTTTGGTTTGAAGGATGGAGAGACTTTTCCTGAGCTCTACATGCGCCAAATCCAGGGAAAACTGGAGTTTTTCTATCCTTAAAAGAAAGGGCTGGCTTAATTTTGGATTATTCTTCTTTGACATGAAGTTTGGCTCGAGGCTGAGTTCGCAGTGGGTTAACTAAAAGTGCAATTTTTAAAACAGTTCAATGAAATAAGAGTAATCCTGTACATGGAGGATCTTACATCTGCTAAGTCAGTGTGGGTAAGAGAGACAACCTCTGAAAAAATGTGTGTGTCCATGGATTAGCACTGGGCTGAAAACATTGCTTTCTTGGGCTGAGCCTCGCTGATAACTGGGGATACAGCCCATGGCAAAGGCACCACAGGGATTATGGGTCACACTTCCTTCACTGTAGCTCAGGTTTGCATGGCAGTGCAAGCAGGGGCAACCTGGCAAAGGTTTAGGCCACCCCTGCTACAGGGTGGCAACCATAGCTAGAGAGAAACATAGGCAGAGAAGAATCCCCTTCCAGCACAAAGTTGCTCACTCAGCTGTAAATGTGTCCATGTGTCGGGGCGGGGGGGGGGGGAGGGGGAAGCAGAAAACACAGGAGCAACTTGTGCAGCTGACGGCATGGATCCTGTGTGTGGCACTGTGTACTGCAAGTGTTGATACTGATAGTATTGCTGAGCTTCATTAGGTACAGATGAAAACATTGACAGGACTGGCTCTTTAATTCAATCAGGTGTAAGGGATCCAAGTTTTCCAGTTGGTCTTGGAAATGGATACCAGTGGATAAAGAAGTGTTAGATGAAGTGGGCAAGCAGTTTACTCCTCTAGCAAGGGTTTATGCAATGGATGCATATGGTATAAAAAAGGTTTTGCTCTCCATTTAGAGGCTCCACAGTCGTATGAGTGCTCATAGTGTTGGGCTTTAACCTGATGCCCAGCTGTGTTGCTCTGGTGGCTGTTCTAGTTGCAAGGTGGCAGTGCAGCTTGCTAGTCCTCACAAAGGAGTGGAAATTTGGATGGAAATTCTGGCTTTGTGGGAAGTTTGGTCTTACAAGACCCTGGGCCCAGGGGAAGCATGCAAGTGGACCCATCAGTCCCCACAGGTAATGGGGCTGTGCAGAAGCTTTGGTTTCAGAGTAACTGCCTCCAAATTTTAACAATGGAGAGTAGCCACAGGAGCTGGAAGTGAAAAGCAGCTTTTAGGCTGAGAAGTGAAAATAACCCCAAGTTAGTGATCCAAAAGAAAAGGTTGTTTTGGTGACTTCATCAAAGTCATCAAGCACTCCACATATTACAGCTTGCCTTTTTCTGACAACTTTCACTGTAGTGATTTAAAATCGCTTATTTTTGAGCAGTAAGAAAACCCAGCAAAATCATGGTGGTTGTCAGGGCTTAGCTTCAGTTTAATGGGCTCTGGGTTTTCTGGGCACCTGTCAGTCAGAGCTTGAAACTTCTTCTCTGGTGTTTTGCCTTTGCTAGTCAATTGGCAGCACACAAAGCAGGACAATGCTTCACTTGCAGCAGCTCGACCATGTGTAAAGAGTCAGAGCTGCTTGTGAAATGCGTTGCTGGGTTGTAATTAATTTGCTATAGGCAGTTTTGTGCTGTAGATTCTTGTTCATCACCAGTGGCAGTGATCAGCCTCCTTGCTGACAACTTCAAACCAAGGACTTAAAAGCAAGATCCCTTAAAGCAGAGTGCATAGTCTGAGTTTCTGTCAGGAAGGGAAGCTTGTACAAATTCGTCTGATCTAGGACTAAAGGTGTCCTTTCTTTTTAGGACCACTGATTCTCATGTCAATATGAGTGAAAAGAAAATTGAAAAATTCCTCTGTGATGGTTGTCATAGCATTAAAGCCTGGCATGCCCTTCCCCAGCTCTGCTGGTGTCCTGGACATGCTCCATGGAGATGGCTGTTGTCAGCAGCTGGCACTTGAAACTTCATTTAGCAAAAAAAACCAAACGTGTTGTTTCTTCCTAGAAACAGGAGTACAGGTGCCTGTGATGCTAAGAGCTTGCAGGCATAACCAGAGGCGGTTTGCAGCTCTTCCTGGGGGCTGTCTTCTCCATCTGACTCTCTTGAGGTGGAAGGGAAAGCATGGGCAGCTGAGCACATATGTGGCTTTTAACAGGTGCCCCATAAGGTGTTTAAATCAGAGGGCGGGGCAGGGTGTCTGGGCAGTGCCACGTCCAGCTCTGCAGTGGCACTGAGCAGTGGGCACAGGGGACCAGAGGCTGTTTCTGGCAGAGCTGTTGCCACACAAATAGAGCCGCAGTTCATTTACAAGGGGCTCTAAAAATATCCACAGGATAATCAAAGGCTCCCAGAGAACAGCATATGCGCTAACTAGACTTTTTGATTCTCTGAAGTTTCCTGTTTGAAGTTGTTATGATCAAGAGGAAAAACAAAAGTGGTGTCTGCATAGCTGTTAGATGACCTATTTCTGGGTATGCTGCTGGTAGCCCTGGAGGCACAGAGGGGTGAGAGAGCCCCACGGAGGTCCAAGTGCTGGGAGGGGGAGCCCTGTGCAGCAGAGGGTCAGGGTTTGCAGAGCTGTGCTCCAGACCACCATTGCACTTTGTGGTGTTTGGGAGAACTGTCTGGAAAATTGGGTAGTGTGTAGGTTTCAGGTCTGACCTACCTTCTCAGGGACATCTTGGGGCCCCATCCTCACTGATCCCTTGGAGTTCAGGGAAGTGGAGGAACTGGATGCAGACCTCCAGGTCTAGGACTGGCAGTGGCTGTGATACAGCTGCTGGATTAGGTTACACTCTCTCCTGGCAGACAGAGGATTAGGGGACAGTCCCATTTTAATTTTTAAATACCGTGAGGGGAAAAAAAAGCTTCTAATAAACCTGAAGTGACAATGAACAGCAGGGTTAAGAGAAGAATGGTTCTGTGGCAGCTTTTGCTGCTTTTCAGTACGCTGGGCTGGGAATTACTGAGTAACCCTGCATGAATTCCCCAGGTGGGAAGAACTGTCCCTGTCAAATGCACCACCGGTGCTCAACTCCCCATGCAGCAAAAATAGAGCTCCTTTCTCTTCATCTCTACAGAAAGTTCTTCAGTGGCATCAGCCTCGCTGTGCAGCTGACAGTCTGGTGGCACCCCTCTATACGAAGCTGGTAGCAGCCTGGAGCTCCGGCAGACTGCCTTTGTTTTTGTTCCTTGTGCTTTAACACTGACTGTGATCGGTGAGAGAGTGCCCCCAAACTGTCAGTGAGGTAAATACTTCCCAGCCCCTGCTCCAAAAATCTGTTTTCTCTTACTTTTATGTGAAGTCTTTGATCTCTACGTCTTGTTAGGAACCAGCTAATTCCAGTGACGGTATTAGGTCAGCTAAGTATGTATTCCTCCTTATGGATTCATGGTTTACAGAGTATCATCACCACCACCAGTACTGAGATTGGAAAAAAAAAAAGAAAAAAAGGATCTAAATTAATTTCTTAGTTTTGTTTCAGAGAGGCAATATCTGGGAGGAACCTGGTTCCCAGATCCTGTTCACTAAATCCTTGCAGCTGCTGGAAAGCCTTTACAGCTTTGTTTGCCTGCCACTTTGCTGAAGAAGCCAATAGATTTCCTGTGCTTGCCCAGGATAGGACTCTATTGCTGTCTGCTCCCCTTCTCATATACCCATCCCTTGATGACACCCTTCAGAGGATCTTCTGTTAACTTATGCCAGCACTCTGTACCCCTGACATGACATGCAAGCAGAGGGGACTTCCCCTAGAGTGAACAATGCAGACACAATGTTAGTACAGCATGGAATTATTTACTTGCAATATTTTACATGTGCTGTAATATTAGACACAATGGCTGAGCATCATGCTCTGGTTTTGTGCTTTGGATTGTGAGAACAATATAGAGTCTTGGCAAACAGTATCTGGCTCTGTACAATAAACACACTGGGACACTAAAGGACCAAGTAAGCAAAAAAGCCTCCTCATGCTGAAAGGCCACACATCACTATTTCACTTTGCTACTATTCCTGTGCATTTTGCAAACAGAAGAAATAACATTGCATCGAGTGTTACTATTTACTCATCACATTTATCTTTCAGCAAATGAACCAAATACATTTTAATACCTAGTTAAATTCTGAAACACATGAAAAATGCTGTCAAAGCTCTGTCCTTTAATTCAACCAAACTGCAAACTGACCTTCAAAAGAGTGCAAGAAGCATGGTCCAAGCCACGTAGCTTCCAGCTCATATTAAGTTATTGTACTCAAGCCGTCTTAGACTTTGGGAAAATTTGAGCAAATCTTGGGCTGTATTTCTAGAGCCCACATTACAACCTACTTCATTCTGAAAAAAAAAAAAGTAAAAAAAATTTAGTGGTTTTGCACACTTCCTCAAGATAATACTGATGACAGATGCTAGCAAAATGCAAGGTAATGTTGTTCAACAAGATGTTGAAAGCACAGTGGTATCTGGGAGAATAGTAGAGCCTGAAAATTTTCCCAGCCCTGTTGAAGGGAATTTTCCATTACTTTCTGATATATTACCTCTCTGCAAAGCAAACATGGTTCCTATCACCATGCAAGGATATTTGGGACAACAGTTGAGGGGAAAACTCTGCACTGGAAAAGTGTAACCCTTATAGGGGAGCAGCTCTAACCACTCTCCTTACAACTGGAGAAGGGTGCTGAGAGTAGTAATGAGCCTAAAACATCCCAGAGATATTTTAGTGACTATTCATGATTTGTGCTTATTAATCCTTCTGCTGTAGCAGAAATTGCCTAAAATCAAACTAGATAATTTCCCTGGGAAGATCTTACTCTGAGGGCAGGTGAAGGCAAAGCGAAATGTGACTACAATCTATATTTCAACCAAGGAACTCCTTAATGTAGTCACAGGTTATTTCCTCTGGCCTCTCAGTCCCCTCCTATGAACAGAGGCCACATCAGGAGACCACCTCTCCCAGGCAAAGCTGGATACAATAGGGGAGCTGCATTTCTCATTCTGTTTTACAGTAGGCATGTTGTTTGGGTTTTGTCACTGGAAAAGGGACTGTAGATCTCTGTCCTTAAACTCTCAACTCTGGTCCATGGAGAAAAGTATCATTCATTCTGGGCAGGGAGACCTCCCCATGCCTTCCTTTTTTATTTTTGCCCTTCCTTCCTACAGTCTCTTGGCTTCCAGCTTCTTCATGTTAATGGTTATAAAAGGCAGAATAACCAGTCCAACCACAGACTGGCCACTGGGGACTCTAATGGCTGCTTTTGGTCACGCATATATCTTAGAAACATTAACTGACATAACTGGAGGGGTTTTTGCCTCTTCTCTTATGATGCAATTTATAAGCAGCACCCTTTAATTTAATACATAGTGGTGTTTACAGATCCTCCTGTATTTTCAGCTCCAGGAGCTAAAAACCGTGCGGCTGTCTGGCTCCATCCTCTGGCCTTGTTGCACTTCAGCGATAGTTGGACAGCTTGTGTTGCTGACGGATACAATGGCATTTCTAAATAACTCTCATTTATATTCACGATGTTGTCATCTACCAAAACCACTCCCCGCCGTTTGTCTGCTATTTTAGCCCCTCCGGCATTTTATCCCCTCTGGCCCTTGGGGTGCTGAGACACAGGTGTTGCTACACGGGCTGTTCGGAGGGATGAGGGCAGAGCCCTGGACAGACGCTTGAATGTGGTGACAAACAGCTCCAATTAGCAGAGTTCAGAAGAGCCGGGCTGGGCCTCCCTGCCCCTCCCGTACCACACGTAGGCAGCATTCCTCAACTCCTCACACCCAGCTGTTAGCCCCGTGGAGTGTTTGCTTCCTTCCAGGGACACCTGGCAGCCTTTGTTTAGGCTGCACTGATGGCGAAGAATATTCTTTCCAGGATAAAACACCAGACAACAAGAATGATCCAGCCTGGAAAGATGCAGGCATTTTCACTCCTGCTCTCTTTCCCGTTAAATCCCACTGCAGCAAAGGAGGAAACAATGCCATTCATTAACACTGATGGCACCACTTTGCTTCTAAGACAGATTTGTGGTTAAGTAGTGTGCATACACATATTTTTCTGCTATAAAAGAGGACATTGTTTTGTCACAGCTAAGTCAGATTCTGAGGAGCTTTGCTTTTAAATGCTATAGGACTGCTATCTATTACAGGGTGTGCCAAAATCACCAGGGCACAGGCAGATAATGTTGTTTACAATCAGCCATCAAGATGTTATAAAAGGCTCAATAAAATAAGCAGGATGCAGAGCTAGAGGAATTTCTTGGCAGCAAGGCAAATATTTAGGCCTTCAGGCTTTCCAGCACCAGCCAAATAGCATCATACCATGAAGTTATTTTTCTTACCATTATCCCCGAAAGAATCACAGTGCTGCCAGGAACCTATATGTAGAGTAGGCCAACATTCCAATTAATTCTGCACTTAAATGGAAATAATTATTCCAAATTTATAGGTATATCTACAAGTAAATCATGATCACAGCAACTATTAAGAATTCACTATCAACTAGACCCCTGTCTACTTTACACACAGTATCCTACAGCTTTTTCAAATAAGCAAAATCCCATAGAGCAAAACAAGAAGCCACTTTTCTTTTCTGTTTATGTCTCCTCTAGCCAGTAGATCAATAACAGAGATTAAAACATTGGATATAATATTTATTGGCATACTTAGCATTTCTGTTTGTCTGGTTGGTCCAAGCTGGTTTTATCATCTCTTCAAAATGATCCTGTAACTCCTGGCTACACCACCCATAAAAGGAATAGTAGTATGAAGATAACAGTTTTCAGTGTGCATCAACACTGTTAATCTCTTCACAGTCACAGCATTACTGAGGATAGAAAAGGTCTCTGGAGATCATATTGTCCAAACCCACCCATGCTTAAAGTGGGATAAATTAGAGCAGGTTTTCATGCTATATCCAATCAGATTATGAGTGTTTCCAAGGATGAGGACTCCCCACAACCTCTCTTGGAAACTTGTTCCAGTGTCTGACTATCCTCACAGTAAAAAAGGGTTTTTTTCGTGTGTTCAAATGGAATTTATTATATTGCATTTGTGCCCGTGCCTCTTGTCCTGTCATTGGATACCACTGAAAACAATTTGGCTCTATCTTCTTTTGTCCCCTCCCAGATCAGGTATCTATACAGACTGATCTAAACAGTTCCAGCTCTCTCAGCCTCTCCTCTTACAGAAGATGCTCCGGGCCCTTAAACATCTTCGTAGCCATTTGCTACACTCTTTCCAGAAACTCCATACCTCTTTGGCACTGAGAAGTCCAGAACTAGACACAGCACTCCAGATGTGCCCTCAGCAGAGCTGAATAGAGGGGGAGTGTCATCCCCCTTGACCTGCTGGCAATTTTTGTCCTAATGCAGCACAAGACACTGTTGACTTTCTTTGCTATAAGACCACACTGCTGGCTCATGTTCAACTTGGTGTCCACCAGGACACCCAGATAATTTTCTGGGAAGCTGCTTTTTAGATGGTCATTTCTCACTCCTTCACTGGTGCATGGGGTTTTTCTTTCCCAGGTACAAGACTTTGCCTTCTCCTTGTTGAATTTCAGGAGGTTCCTGTTACCCCATTTCTCCAGTGTGAATGTCAGCAAAACTGCCTTGTGTATCAGCCAGTACTCCCAGTTTTGTGCCATCTACAAACTTACCGAGGGCATGCTCTGCCCCATTGTCTAGGTCATTTATGAGGATGGTAAACAGTGTCAGTCTTGCTACCAGCCTCAGTCACCACTAGTTACTGACTTCCAACTGAACTTCATTCTCCTGTTCATAACCCTTTGTGCCTGTTGCTTCAGCCAGTTTTCAGACACCGGTTCTGGTGTTTTACCTTTGCCAACATGGTGGCAGCCTTCACTTGACAATCTTCTAGGCTTATTTGACTGCACCATCAAAATGGGCTGGATACTAAATAAAGCTTAGCTTAGTATTTTGATTTAAACAGAGAGTCAATCTGACCCAGCAAGCATGAAGCTCTCTGAGATTTTCAATGCTATGAGCTATATGGTTCTGTTTTCAGATTTTTGGGATGCCTTGTCCCCATGCAAGTCCCTTGAAGTTGTGTCTACTACTTGAAAAAAAGTAGTAGGACAGGCAGTGTGCTTATGGGGTCATGACATCATCACTGCTGATGCCAGACTTTCAGTCCATCTACACACACAAAAAAAGACAGTGAAAAGTAACGTTTAAGCCACATCAAATCTTGAAAGTGCACACAGAAAAAACAAGCCCTGGAGAGTCTGTCTGGTCAGTGAATTCCTTCTGTCTGGAAGTGATGAAATACATGGCAGTTCTTAAGAGTTATCTTCGAGTAATGCTGGTATGAGTATTTGAGTGCAATAGTAACTGTCAAACCAAAACCATCCATCAGCTCCTAAGGTATGAAATGATCCCACTTCTTTTGCCTAATTTTAGATGTTTCATGAAATATATTTAGAGTATTTGAAACTTTCTAGCTCAGCAAAAACCCAAACAGAAAACATGGCAGTAAACAGAAAGATTTGGTCCAAGTTTTCGGAGGTAACATTGACAATAACTTTTTGTCTGTATTTAGGGTCTTCCTGAGTGACACCACAGGAAGATAGAAAGATATAGACATTCTGCTAAAGGGTCCTGAAACCTTAACATTTTCAGCAGTTTTCATGAATCCTAAATACGAGGTATCAAACTCTCCAGGAAACAAAAGTAAATAGAGGTGTTTGACTTCTTGTTTGGCAGTGTTTGCTTCAAAGGCTGCGCAAGATGATGGTGTTGACTGTTGCACCCTTTCTTCTTTGTCTGTTCTCTCCCTTGCTTCTGTATCTTTTTCTAGATATCCATTTACTGCACCTTGGCTTCACTCTCTTTCATACTGATACTTTGTGTCTGCCATGACAGTTAGTTCTGTGATCTTCATTTCTCTCGGTCTTGTAAGGTATTATGAGAAGCAGCGACTGGCACAACAGTTGCATGTTTGTGATTGTGGAGCCAGCACTCATCAAGGGACTTGGGGACAGTGCCAGATGCCAGTGAGTGACTTACAGTTCCATGATAACTTCGCTCCCCTCTGCTATGCTACAGAAACAGAGACCTCACAGAAATTACACTGGCAGGCTAATAAAATTCATTCACATCATCCAGGCAGCCAAACCTCTTGTTTGAGACAACCACTTAATTAGGTGAGAGATTTTCCTTTAAATACATTTTTCAGACAGTTTCTCTGGCGAGGATGGGCAGGAAAATCGGAGAAAGGTGGTGTAATAAGAGTGCTGTGCTGAGAAACTTTGAGGAGGGGAAGATGGAAGATGGAATACAACTTATTCCCCCAGGCTCGGAGGCCTGGTGTAAATCTTCTTGTCAGTAATCATGAGAAGCCTACATGTGGAGCTGGTGCCACATGGCTATCTGTCTCCTGGGGTTCCTCAGCATTTCTTCCCAGTGGCTCCTCTCTGTACCTGTGACATGTAAGCCCAGACTGCACTTGCCAATTACGTTGCTCTGGCCAGCACCATCCTGGCTCAGCATTTCCAGCTCTACGCTGGAGGCAGGCAGGAGCTCATGAGGCACCTCAAACATGATCATCTCATTCCACACCGGGTTGATCTTGTGTTTTGCGCGTTTGGTCTGCTTCTTCTTCAGCTTCAAGGACTGGTGCCTCAGTGTCACCTTGACAGAAACATCTGTATAGGAAGTGGAAAGAGACACCAAATTAATGAGCATGCAACAAATAGACTAGACGAGACTAGACTAGACTAGAATATGCTGAGTTGGAAGGGACCCATCAAGTCCAACTCCTGCCCCTGCGCAGGACACCCCAAGAATCACACCATGTGCCTGAATGCATTGTCCAAAAGCTTCTTGAACTCAGACAGGCTTGGTGCTGTGACCACTTCCCTGGGGAGCCTGTTCCAGTGCTCAACCTCCCTCTGAGTGAAAAACCTTTTCCTGATATCCAACATAAACCACCCCTGACTCAGTTTCATGCCTTTTCCTCAAGTCCTGTCACTGGTCACCACAGAGATCAGTACCTGCCTCTCTTCGTCCCCTCACAAGGAAGTTGTAGACTGCAATGAGGTCTGTCTCCTCTCCTCTAGGCTGAACAAACCAAGTGACCTCAGCTGCTGCTCATAAGGCCTCCTATCCAGATCCTTCACCATCCTTGTGGCCCTCCTTTGAATGCTCTTTAGTAGCTTAATGATTTCTTTTATATTGTGGTGCCCAAAACTTCAGCCAAAAAATGCAAGAGAATTGACACCAGTCTGAGAGACAGCACATAAGAAATATTGATCTGGGGCATATTTGGTTTTCACTTTTTAGAAATTATTCAAATCTCTTTGGCTTTCTAAGCCAAACATCTTTTTTTTTTTTTTTTTTTTTTCCTGGTGAACATCACCTTTCCCACTGTCTTTCTAGATTCACATAATAGCAGAAACAATAGTCTCTGTTTCCTTGCTATTACACTCACCACTGCCAAGTAAATCTTTCAGCTGCTTGGAATGGAGATTTTTAGCCTTGATGATCACCACCAGAAGGCGGTTAGCTGCTGGCAGGTAGCTAATAGAGAGCAGAACCTCCCCATGGCCCGTGGATGGCTCCTGAAAATGGAGACACAGAAAGAGTTAATTTTTTATACAATCTTGGTCATAACATTAGGAAAACTAGGTAGTACAAGACTGATGGGTGGAAGGCTGTGGACCAACCAAGCTATCTCTCTGTCTTTGTACAGGAGATCTTTTCAGTTACACTGGATGAGAATAAACCTTCCAAACATGCCTGAAAGGCTCCTCCACTCATAAGGCCCCAATCACGTGAGTTACTGAATCTTTATGTTGCTGGAAAGTAACTGCTTCCTGACATTGACTTTTAGCAGAATACTTAGTCAGAAGAAGAAGATTTGGGTCTGCAATACAATGCAAGTAGTCAGCTACTCCTATTTTGAGAGACCACCTCGCTGCCCTGTATTTATTTCCACCACTCCCATTACTGCTTTTCATAATTCACTTTTTGTTTCAGCTGCTTTATTTCCCAGGAGGCTCTGATGGACGCAGGCCCCAGCCCATACTGCCCGGCAGAAGTGTAAGGCTCCCTGGGAAAGCACAGGTGATGCCTGGGACTGAGTCAGACCTGGAGCTGGAGCTACATCTTCTCTGACACCCTACTTCGTATGGGAAAAAAACCCAGCCAAGACAAAATCCTCTGTGAACTTGGCACAGAATTTTATTCTTGCTTCCCACCTCTCTTCTCTCAGGACTGTGAGCAGCTCTCCCTGCTGCCCCTGCAGGAGACTTCTTTTTCTTTTCCTTCTTTTTTTTTTTTTTTTTCTTTTTCTTTCTCTTTCTCTTTTTCTCTTTTCCCTTTCTTTATTGTCCTCTTAACCACCTGATCTTTTTGCCCTCCCCTCCCACTTGCCCTGTACAAGCAGCCCCAGAGGCAGAAGCCTAGAGGCAGCCACACCACCACCACTCTCCCCTGGGAAAGCAGCGCAGTTTCTTCCTCAGGAGCCAGCAGGGAAGGAGAGAAATCCCATGCCGTTTTGTGCAGACCTGACGACCCATGGCAAGGGACGAAAGTGGAGCGGTTATTCTCTCAGTGAGTAGGAGCTTGTGACAGAAATCTGGTTTAGTGTGAGGTTAATGACCCAGAACAGTCACAGAAAGCCAGTGTCAATTCAATGGACTCCCTTTGGACTCCTTAGCATGATCTACATCCTCTAGGACAGATAGCCCTTCTCCAGGCCATTTCTGTGTTCTGCACTCTCGCTATTAAGTGAGCCATAAATATTTCAAATTAAGTTTTCAGATCAGTACTCAAAACAGGCAAGGACAGGCCCCTGTATGCTCCCTGTGAGCTGATTGACTCTCCAGAAAACACGGCTGTCATCACTGTCTGGTTTGAGTGACTAATTTGTCCTGCACAAATCAGGTGGGAGGCCATTAGCAAGGAAACCTGAAATTCAATCCTAAGTCAGCCCAAGTAAATCTTTTTTTCATGCACTCAGGTAGCAATGAAGGGCTCATATGCATTTCTTTTACATAAATCCTGTCTTAAATTGATGTGGACCTTAAATAAAACCATGCATAAAACCAGGGATAGATTCAAATGCCCCTATGTTTACTACAAAATGATAGGTGTTTGTACACAGAGGGACAAACCCAAACGCCACCTCAATACAAAACCAGAGTTTAAGCAAGTCATAAGCTGGTTTTGTGTATTTGTCCTCACTACATCTCACCCAGGTCCCATTCTATAGCTCTTGGCTAGAGTTTGGTTCCTGTAGCTCCAGGCACAGATAGATACAGTGGAGAGTGGGAGGGGGTAGGGCTGTGTAGATGTGCACGTACACATGCATGTATGCACACACGCACAAACACACACATTGTACACAGGTCACATCTTGTGCTTATGGCTTTCTAACTCCTAGTATTCTGATCAAGTTTTTGACCAGCCTGTATCCACATGAAATCAAAAGCTGCAGTGGTTGGTCTCTGCTGGAGCTTTGCTTGAAGAGACTAAGCCAAAGGTAATTTTCCTTCCCCTTTCTGCTATTTGTTTTCTTTTCTGTTAAATCCATAACCTGCATTTTGTCCTGCAACCTTTCAAATTCGTACAACCATCAGGGCTTCAGTCTTCCTTTCTATGCAATAAGGATGAAAAATATCAAGGGGTCATCAGGAATTACGTGCAGGGCACCATGAAATCACGAAAAGGAAGTTGCTATGCAGGGACCCACTATCATCACTGTCATTAGCAAAGCAGTGGGAGGGAAGGAAGACAAGATAAGGTTATCAGTCTACAGTATCTATGCTTTGCATTGCTCACAGGACTCCATGAATTCCTGAATGCTAATTGCATTACCTGGTTAGCTGTAAGCTCCACTTGAGCTCCTTCCCTTGGGTGTAGGGGAATTACTGGGAAGGTACATATGAAATTTCTTCCCTTCCTGGCATTTCAGGGAAATGTCAGACTTTAGACAAAGCTCAGTAACTTTGTTCCTGGATGAATTCTGTCAAAAATAGCTCCTGTTTTTTGAACAGCTCTTCCTCCCTCCCTCCCTCTGGTTCTCAATGAATGATTCAGGATCTGTATACATAAGCTATCTGTGCAATGGTTGGCTCTCTCAGGTCCCAGATGACGCAAATTCAGCTTTCACTGCACATCCTCAGCTCAAACTGGGGCACTTTTCAGCAGTACTGTTGGTGCTAACCTTGTGCTGTCAGCCTGGAGAAGAAATGAATGCTGTCCTGTACCTATGTGCAGTTGTGAAGCTGGACAAGACAGAATTCCCAGTATGTCAGGACTCCTTCATGTGCACTGGAGTGACAACTAACCATTGCTGTGAACAGGCTGTTTCTTGGGTATTGCTAAAAAAGCAGATGCTTCAGTATGGCTGTTGGGGGGAGGGTTACAGATATTAGACCAATATTCAGGCTTGTGCTTGAAGTTTAGTAAACTGATTCAGACCACACATTTGTTTCTGCTGCCTCTGTCTCTGCCAGATGTTTTTTTAGGGTGGACAGCCCTGTTAGTATTCAAGTGGTGATCAGATAAATCAGCATTATTGGAAATCAGAAATGCTGACTCTGTACTCTGTGTCTGTGGCCAACTCAGTGGAGAGCCCCCACCCCTGATGTGACAGGCAGTAATTTATTTTGTCATGCTTAGAGACAGCATTGGTGTTGTTTTGCGTTGCTCACCTCATACCACACCAGAGTACAACAGGTTTGTTGTGATGTACCAGTAGCAGCAATAGCAGCACCCTGCTGACACATTAAATGTCTTGCTGCTGCTAGAGGAATAACCCAGTCCATGGCAGGGAAAACGCTTCTGAGGAAATATGCAAAGAGTTAGTGCTCTTGAAGCATCCCCTGTACCTACTTCAAGTACTGCTGGAATACTTCCCTCCATTTTCCCTGTTTGTGCTGCTGGGAAGATGTGGATAAGGAAGGAAGGGAAGGTTTTGATGTTTAAGAAAACCAACACAGTGCAGTGAATGATATTTTGACATCTCCCAGAGCAAACAGCAGTGGATTGATCCCAGTAAGAATAAGTGGTCTTCACTCAAACATTTGGGTCCCAACAAAATGTATGTGACTGCTAGCCTAAGGCTCTCTGGGATGCCACCATATGCCCTACCAACACACAGCTTTGCAGAGGCCCTCCATTGGGCTCTGTAGGCACTCTGGTATTTCAGCTCTTGCCACTGTGGTCCTGTATCACAAATTCTCAGAAACTCACATACCTTTTTCTAGACATAGCTTTTGAATTACAGGTGTCAGTGTCAGATTGTCATGGAATTAAGGAGGGTTGATGGGCCTCTGCTTCTGAAATAGTTATCTACAGACCATCACAGAGCACTGCTGAGTGAACTCTGCAGTCCCACATCAGCCCTCTAAACCTGCTCCAAACAAATAATGCCACCCACCCACATGGAGCCATCTAGCAAAAGGGCTTCTCTTGTCCGAACTATTAATCATTAGGATTTCTGGACTACCAACACAGACTGAGTCCATACCTTCTCTGGACTCTTTAGCCTTTCCCACTGGGCCTTCCCGAAGGATTCCTCCATCTCAGCAAGGTTCAGTTTGAGTTCCCCCACAATGCTGTGTCTGGAGAACTTGTCGCAGTTTCTCAGGGTGAGAGTCAGTGTCCCTTCTGTCATCTCCTCCTCAGTTAATGGGAATCGCAGGACCTCCTCCCAAAGGGTGTGAAGTACCTTCTTCTTCAGCTCTGTCTGGGCCTCAGCAATACCAGACTTGCTCACCAGTGTGCCCAGTATGTAGCAATGGCAGCCGGCGTCTTGGTCCGCACTCATTCTGCCATGCATAGCTGGAAAAGATTGATAGTAAGGACCTCTCACAAAAGACAACCCTGGAGTATCTGTGGCCAAATTGCTTATTTCATGAGAGCCATAAAATAAAACAGCTGCATAGACATTGATCCCTATTCCTGCTTTCATGGGGCAGACTAAGCTGTGAGCTCATGCTGTAGTGTTTTCATCATGCTGCACAATATCCCTGTCCTTCTGCCACTGCAGAAGGATGCTGCTAGTGTTTGGGAGAGCAACAGCTGAGTTCAAGGGAACATGGTCTGTTGAAAGATACAGAACAGCAAAGAGATGAGACAGCGTGGCACAGGAATTGGCAACTCTCATTTACTTTTACCTTGGAACACAAAAAGAGCTTCTTACAAAGACTTTAAAAGCAGAAAGGTCAGTCACAGACATCAGGAATGGGATATACTTCCCCCTTGGCACACATCCATCCCTGCAGGCCAGTGGGGGATAAGTCTAAGGGTTATTTCATTCAGCTCGTTCAACCTCTGGTAAATGAATCCATCAAAAGCCATCCCACAGCCCAAAAGATCTGTGTCAAGAGATGTTCATCCCTAATTTTATATTGCTTTTATGTTGAAAAGCCTAGAGTGAGAATGGTATTTCACACTCCAGTTGCATCAACAGAATTGTAGTATCTTCTCCACAGCAAGAGGAACACACCTTTCTCCAAGGGGTCATGGAGCATCAGGACTTTGTGGGCAAAACTGCTGTCCTTGCTGCAGCCAGTCCAAGGACAGCTTCTCCTGAGCTGCCAGGACCACAGGGCATGGTTTACAGGGCTCTCCTGGCTTCTCAGGGGAGCAGAACTGGGGAGCAGACCCTGCCCCTTCCCTGGTGGCAGTAGATACCCAGGGAGGAGCATGCGCACTGCAGTGCCAGGGTGGCAGCCAGCAGGCGTGGGTGTCCATGCTGGTGGGGAACTGTGAGCTTGCTGATGGCATCAAGCCCACAGCAGTGGCTGCCATTCAGCACCTTTTCAGTTCTCACTTCAGAGGGTGTGATTTGATCAGGTTTCCACAGAGATCTGCACTGTGCATGAATTATTCAGTCAGCTTATTTTACTTTCCCGGAGGAACTGATGATGCTTCAGCCCTGAGTGGAGAAGCCGTTACAGTTGTCAGTTCCTGCTTCAAAGAGTGACACAGAACCTGGCTGCCTGGCCAAGCACAGCCAGAGGGTCCTTCCTCAAAATAAGTTTGACATCTCCAGCTCAGCCTTTGACTTAACTTGAGGAAGAGGCAGTAGGAAGCGGGTCAAGTTGAAGAATGAAAGGTAGAGAGAGGAAGGAGATAGTAACCCACTTCCCCCTGACCCCAAAAGAAAATATGAAAAGAAGAGGTTGCTTTGTAACATGTCTGGGATTGGAAGAACCCATCATGGTTTCTGAATCCTGCTTTTGAGTTGTGCAAACAATTGTTCCCAAGCCATGCCCTGCACACTCACTTCGAAAAGTGACATTGCCAGACATTTCTGTTCTACAAGCCCAGAACTGGTGAAATATCAAGTGGTCCTGGAAACACGTGTTGGTTTTAAGGTAGGAGGGGAACTTTCTATAAATGTAATCAACAGGTGTCTTGTACCATTCAGATCAGAAAGTCTCTGCCCCTTACCTTCCAGAAGTGCCACACGCAGCTCGCCCCTTTGTTGATCATACGCAAGGGAGTAGTGCAGCTCAGGGGCCTGGTTACAGCTGGCTGCCCTCTCAGGGTTCAAATGCTCTGTGACACACACATCCTTTACCACACCTGGAACTGAAATAGCCTCTTTAGCAAGCAGGACTTCACCTTCCCAAGAGAAAAAATTCATCCTGTCTTGACTCAGCTTTTCTAAATATCTTACTATTCCTGTACCTTATGTGCAGGAATATAATTTATTTTCCTTCTTCCTCCATCATCATATCTCATTTTTACTCTCTTTACTCACACTTTCAGCTCTTTCTACAGCACCTGGACAAGCCTTTTGCAGTCCACCACATTGTGCTTTATGATGGTTCTTTTACCTTATTCCTAGGCCAAGATGTCTAAATGACACTCATTACTTGTTATGTTGTTTTATGTTGTTTTAATTTGCATTGTTAAATTGAATCGTATGTTCTCTGTAGTGAGAACGTGAGTCTGCTTTTGAGCTGCTGTGCAATTCTGCATTAGGTCAGACCTCTCTAAAAGTTTTTTTGGATTTTAACGAAGTCTTTGTCATGCAAAAGACATCTAATTCCATAGCACCTGATCAGGTTGAAGACAATGAACTTGAGAATACTGGAGGCAGTTTTTCCATGTGTGATTTTAGAGCTGAGTATGTATTTTATACTGAAATAAAGCAAGACTAAAAGAGAAGCCAGAGATTTTTGTGACCAAAAGCTGTAATCTGCCAGGTCAGTTCTGATTCACATGGAAAACGATAGTGGGACCAGAACATTTCCTCCTCAAAATCTCAGACACAGTTCAGACCAGTTCACTGTGGCATCAAAAGGAGAATGTAATGATTCTTGCTTAATTTTAGCACCACTTGAGCTATGAAATCAGGCACAGCAGGAAGGAAACTTGCTTGTACCATTAGCAGTGCAGAGAGGCTCTTACACTAACACACTTACATAAAGCTTTAGCCTAAATGCAGCCATCATTCTTCATCCTCTCCACCCTATAATCTTCTTCCTGACACCTAAGGATGTGCCTCAGACAGACTCTTCCTCCAATGCAGCTGCTTCCCATGGTATTTTTTTCCCATACTCATAAGTCTCATAAGGGTTGAATGTAACAATCATCCTTCCAGAACAGCAAAAATATAATCTTAAGCAATTAAAAAAAAAAAAACAAAACAAAACAAAACAACAAAAGAGTATTCAATAAAAATCATGACAGGTGACATTGGCTCTCTGGCAAATCTTCAGGAAGGTTTTATTAACATGGTAGCCAGAAGAGTCAATTATCCTGTTAAAAGGTGGCTGTGAAGTTAAAAATCAGTATGGAAGCAACCCAGATATGCTGCCAGATGTATATAATTAACATTGCATTTTCTCTAAGGGTCCAGAAATCTTATGTTTCAGGTTTTGGAGTGTAACCCTTTGGGCTGGATGGGAAACAGGAATTCCGTATGGCAAAAATATTTGAGGTGTCAGCCTTCAGTTTCACTGCACATTACAGCAAGCCAAGACCATCTCACCAAACCAGTGGAAAAAAAAGGAGCAGAGAAAATTAGAAGCTTTAAACCCCACTGTTCCTGACAAGGGTGGTTGCTGGGCAGCTAGCATTTGTCCTGGAGGAGATACTCTGCCCAATTTTCACCAGATATTTCACACACAGTCTGGCAACTGCTCTCGGTAAAACTACACTAAATGGACTTTTCTACAGGTTGTTTGCTACCAGTGTGGCATATTCTTCAACATAAAAGATGTTCAGGTAAAAAAAAGTATTGCAACAAGACACAATACGGCTTTGTTATCTGAATGTTCTGACGCACTCCATGACTACCTTCTATTAAACAAATATATTGAAGACAGAACTCACAGTGCTCATAAAAGGAGAGCAAAAACCATCCCATATCTTCATTTTCACATTTATGTCTCTGAGAAAAATCACATTATGCTGAGAAGTATCACAGATCTACACCCAGAAAAGCAATTATCAGAAGATCAAAAGCTCCTACCGTTTTGAGGGAGAACAAACAGCTCTTCATTGACTTGTATCTTCATCCTATTCTCATCCAAACCAGTATGTTTTCCAGTAGCTGGTTCTTCTGTTGTCTTCAGAGAGTACTGTGTGTAGTTAACAATTTCAGGTGAAGTTACTACTGGTTTGGGGCCATAAATGTTGGGAAACTTCAGCAGTGCTCGAGGCTGTACTGGCTCTGCGGTTTTCTTAATGTTGAACTGAAAATTAAAACCTTGTTTATTACTTTGAACTAATTATACTAATTCTTCAAATTCTCACAGCATTAAATGAGCTGAAACAAAGAGAGAAAAAGTGGTGCCTCTGGTCAGTCCTACTATCATTTTTTATCAAGTTGTAGAAACCGCTGCCTGTAAGTCCAGAGACTTTCTTGCCAAAGCTGACACCCTTCTACTTGGTAGATGTCTTGTCTACTTGGTGTATGTCTTTTCAGATTTATTCCTCTCCAGATGTTTGAGTGAAAAAATAAAAAAACCCACGTTCTTATAATTTGATTTTTCCTCTGTTTCTGTACCAGTTAATCTTTTCATAAGTCTGTTTTTCCTCTTAGCACAGAAATTAGCCATTAAGTTAATTTTACTATGATTAATGCATGGTAATTTTTACCTTGATGTTTGAAGTCAAATCCAAGAGCAAGAGGCTACAGCCACCCATAGATTTCAGAATATTTTAAGTGAGTGTGTAGTAAACATTAGGATGGGAGACAGGTCATATAGTCACTTGGATCAAGTATGGCCATGGTGTAGTAAGAAAAAGGAGAACTGGTTGAACAAATGAACCCTGCAATGAAATACCAAGAATAGTTGATCCAGTGGTCATCTCAGCCTCTTGGACTATCCCCTGGCTCTGTAGACCAGAGCTCCATCTGACCCTCAGACACATATTTCCTCTTTATTACACCGGGATTGAAATTTGGATTTATGCCTGAGTTTGTTCTTAACACTTTAATTCCTTGCTGAATCATGAACATGGAATGAGCAGAAGAACCTGAAAGACTCAGGGATGCAATGCTCAGGGAGTCCAAGCAAAGGCTGGCACAAAGGCATTATTGTTCTCCCTAAACAAAGAAAAATATTTAGTGGAATAGAACAGTTCTCTTTTCCTTGTGTCCCAAGAAAGAATCCAGTCTGCTTACAACTGAAATCGTTCCTGATTCATTTATGTTTGGATTTGTCAATGGGGAAGAACAAAAGCTGACTAGCAAATGACCCCAACCCTTGCAACAGATTTTATCAATGTTTCCAAAACATGAGAGACAAAAAGCAGAAGTAAACCAGCCATTTTGGTTGATTATTGTGCAGTGGGATTATCTCCAACCTTGCTGCCTGCCAACCTGTTTTGTGCCAAAATTGAGGGTGAGGCAGAAAAGGTTCATAATTGTAATTAAAGTTTTTCATTAGTCTTATTGTTTCCTATTAATAATGAATGTAGATGATGCCCTGAAGCACTTATTTGTGTTGGGACTTCAAGGTGCCAGCTTGTATGCCCAGAGGAAGCATACCTATTTCTCAAGAAACAGAGTCTGAAGAAAGAGAGCAGGCTTGGATGTTGGCTATTTAGTCATATCCTGCTCATGAAGAGCATAGTGCCATGGTTACGTACACTTGGCAGTGGTAGAGAATTAATTAGGTGAGTGATTCCATCTTCTCAAGGCAACCAGTGCATCGGTGTTTAGGAAGTTTACCATGTTACATAGCATTTTGTCTTGTCTAATTTTAAGAGCTCTGAATGAGAAGTGGGTTGGAAAAGAAAGACGTCACTGTGTGCCATCCTCACCTAGTGTTCAGCTGTGTTTAGCTATTATGTAAGTCATATGGTGTGGGCCTGTAAGTGAGATCCCTCTTTCAGAGATGTGAGCCTCATCAATCCTCTAGGAAATGTCATCCAAACCTTAACTGCAGTTTTCCATTCTTCTAAAATTAAAGCAAACCAACCAAGCAAAAGATGTGAGGAATCGCTGGATAACACTTTGAAAAGCCAGGATGCTTTTGTTGTGCAGAGACATTATATCTAGCACACATACAGGGCCTGACATGGTGGTCAGTCTCTGCTTTTCTCTCTCCTGAAGCTGCTGCATAAGGCTGCTATCCTACTAGGCACTGGCCATCACAGCAGAGCCACATGCCTGTGTTCCTCTGTGCTGCTAGCATATGAAGCACTTTGAGATCCTTTGGGATGAAAACACCATACAAGTTTGAGTTATTGCTAGTACAATCTTATTTTCCTCTTGCTAAAAGTCAGGCAGGCTGTAGTCAGGAAATCCATCAGCACACAGCACCTAAGAGCTCCACCGGGTCTAAATATTCCTCCTGTGTGTCTGCTCTGCAGAATTAGAGATGAGAGGTATATGCCAGCACAGTGGGACTAACCCACTCCCTCTTCCAACTGCATCTGCCTCTGTTTATTATTTTGCTGCCAGCTCTTTCCCAAGTGCTATCTGCTAATCCAGTTACATAGCAGTGCTCTATGGAAGTTTTCTTTGCAAATCAGCAGCAGTGTCTTAAATAAAGAGATGAGCAGGATAGTTCAGACAATTTTGTAAAAATGCATGAAAGCAAATATACCAAAATAGCAAGGAGGCTGCAACTGACCCTTCTGGGTCCCTGGCCGGTGTTACTCAAACAAAGCACCAGATTGTTGCCATTGCTGCATGTGTTTAGGGATCTTCTTTCTGCAGTCTTTGCTGAGACTTTGCATATTTACAACAGTTTTTCATTGTTCTATAGATGTATCTTTGTGTTTGAACTCTTCCTCCTCACATATGCAGGGCATGTCCACAGGGAGCCTCTGTCTATAGCAAATACAAGCATCGCTGTCATGGGAGACGTGCCAAGTGAATAAAATGCAGACTTGCTTCATCTTTCCTTTGTCATCTCTGTTTATCAGAATCAGTTGCCCTGACAGGCTTCAATAATTAAGTATGTCAAACACTGACTAGGACATACTGTGTACTAATGTAGTCAGAAAAAAAGTCTCGACAGAACAATTTATAAACATAGACAGAGATGATAAAATTTCACACGCTCCAAACTCAAATTGAGATTCATTCCTTGGAGGTATATAGACTGATTCTGAATCAGTGACAGCATAGGAAAATACATGTTCCTGGCAAGAAAACTGTTTTAATTGGAAAGAATTGCTAAACATACAGAATATGCAAACTAAGAACATTCTGCACTTTCTGTGACAGAATGTTCACTTGCCTGCTTTAATTTGACCAGATTTCTTTAAAAAGCCCCAAAGCCAGTAATGTTAGAAATAATATTTCAAATTAAAAAGTCTAAAAGAATGCAATCATTCAGATAATAGTGATACATTGAGGACAGGCTGAATAACTTGATCCCTTGTTGGTCAAATACTGGATTAAGTCATGGCAAGACCTGATGAATGTAAAAATATTGTGAGAACCATAACTGAATAGCTGTTGGGTTTGGGCTAATGGGTCAAGCTTGAGGCTTAACTGAACAATATGGAGAATTAATGCTTATTTCAGTCATTTAAACAGGATAACACACCAATGGACAGGGTCCAGGATGGATTAACGCTTTCCCAAGGTGTTTCCCAAAAGGCGTATAAAAGAAACAAAGTCCAATGATGGAGTTAAAATAAAGATCTCATATGTTTCTGAGCTAGATAACAACAACAAAAAGTGTCTTGTAGAAAGAACCTCATGGTAAAGTTATCTGTGGGTAGTGTTACTCCAGACAACAGCTAAAAAAATTGCTGTACAAAGAGATATGCCTGTCAAAGTTACATATTTCTCATTCATGTTAACAGTAAACTTGGAAAATCTCAGCATCACTGCACGTTCTTGCATACAGATATTGGCAAATCCCCTGAAAAGGGTAGAAATTAGCAGCAATCTCTTGAGAAGTCCTAGACTCCATGCAGATGTTAATCCATGGCCAGCAGAACCTCCCTGCCTCACTTCCCTTTCCCCCTCCAGCAATCACAAGTTCTGGTGATGCCATTCTGTATACCTGCACCAGTCCTTACAATACAGTTTGTAGATTTGGTCATCTTTCCTCAGAATAAACTGTAACAGGAGCAAGAAGATGTCAGGTTTCTTTTCTACTAAAAACCTAAGAGTGGAAGCCAAAGAGAGACTGAATATTTAATTACAAACATTACAGAGAAGTTCAATTAGGACTCCTGCAACACACTTTAAGAATACAAAAATAATAGGGAGCTCAAATAATTAAAAGACAAACAAAAACTGTTATACAATAAATTACTGGCCTTTGGAATTGGCTATATGGCACAACACTTGGTTAAATGTCTAAGTGGAAGTGAAAAGAATGCAGGCAGATACAAATATCAGGAGCAACAGCCAATAGGTAATACTTGCAGAGACTGACCGTAGCTCATGCTATAGACCATAGTCAACCGAGGAATTCATCTAACATTTCCATTTGAAGAAGAGATTTCCATTAATAAGTATATTAGAAGTGTCCTATAATTTCCCTTGTTCTCTCTTGCACTGACCTCAGAAGTAAATCAGGGCAGTTGGATTCTAACAAGAATAAAAGAGCACACAGGGATGGCTGACACTTTTCATACTCCACATTGCTCTTACAGTAAGTGAAAAAGAAATTCACATTGTGATGAGATTGTCCAGTCATCACAGTCTGGATTCTCACTTGCTTTTTATTGTAATTTCAATGCCTTGTTTTAACTTCACACATAATTAATCCCCTTAGTTAGAAGGGCAGAGGGAGGAGGAGGGAAGGTTTTCACAAGAAATCAGCTGTTGACAGGGAACTATCCTGCAAGAACTGTAAGATAATTTGAATAGAGTTAAATAGCTGCTATATGAGATCTCAGCAGGAGTTATGTCTTTTTCACAATGCTACATGCCACCTGGTACAGTCCAGTCTTTTCCTCTCAGGAAATTATTTCTCTTGTGATCTATCTTGTCAGCTAAACACCATCTCAAGTCCTTCTCCCCCATTTTTGCCATTAGCAGCTTTCTCTTTGGCAATGAGGCAGCTGTCTCTTGCTCTGGTAATTCTGTGTGTTAGCCAGCTCATCTCTGTTTTTCCCTCACTCCTCCTCCCACTAGCATATTGTTGCATCCTGAACACAGTAAGCAGATAAACAGGCAGGATAAATCACATGCTGAGTAGCCTAACAGGGAAGTTGCGTTCCCAACCTCTGCATTTAAGAAAAATCACAGAGTAAATTAGAGACCGTGTCTTACTTGCTGGACTGGCTGAAGCACGCTGGGCTTAAGATTTTCCGTCTCCTCCTCTTGGTCCTTTTCTGAGAGTCCTTTCCCAGGTTGCTTGCATTTGCAGAAGCAGGTGAGACCGCAGAGGGCAAGGATGCTAGTTGCAGTCCCTAAGGTAGCCCCCAGGGCTATAACTGGAGCAGACAAAACCATTGTCCTGCACTGCACAGGAACGGAAAGAGCAGAAACCCTGTGACTATCCTACTCCCTGCAAGAGCAGCTCTCCCACATCCACTACGATTTTTAGCCTGGCTTCATTCTCCTTGGAAGTCTGGAAGCAATTCTGCTGTGCAGCAAAGGGACCAATCTAGAGACACAGATAAATCATCCCACCTTTGCTAGGCAACAAGGCTACCTTTCTATCCTGATGATGGAGGTTCTGCTCCAGGTCACGTTAAGGAAATAGTGATTGTAGTGCCTGCAATCTCCATATAACTGCAAACAGGCAGTTTTCATTGAAGCCTGTTCTCCAGCTCCACTGGGAAAAGTCTGATGTGTGATAGAGAGGAAAGACGTCAGCAGAAGGGGCTGGCCTTGCTAGCTAACTCACAGAAAGTGCATCCAAATGTTTGATCAGCTCTCTAACAATATTTCTCAGGCCTGGCTTGCTGATATGCTCAAGAGGCTGAATTTTTCTGTTTTAAGGCAAAGATAGTGGCTGCCAAAAGCTGCTGGCCTGAGAAGCCGTGTTATGACAACACTGCACAATACTCTATAGTCAGAGTAAAGCCTGTGTGAAAGTCAGGCAAAACTTTCTCATTCTTCAGAGGCTGGAGAACAAACATAGGCAAGAATTAAGCACTGTTCCATGCCTCACCACCTCCCCATTAAAGCAAAGGGTCTGATCCTTTTGGAGCTGCTTTCTGTAGGATCGGTGCAGAGCAGCACCTCTACTTAAAAAGACAGCAGAAAATCCTATCAAACGAGACACCCTAGTGCATATGCTGCTTCCTCTGGAGGGAATGAGAAAGCAAACAACATATGCTAGATATTACTCATACTGCTTACCACACTGGTGTCAGGCAGTGGGCTGGTGAGCACAGGAGAAGAATGTACATGAATAGACCTGAAGGGCTAGATGTCTGTCCCAGTTTTTTCTTGAGGTGATGGAGTGGTTATCTTTCTCTGACTCATTCATTTTTGCCTTATTTCTCAGAATGCCCAGCTTGGGGAAGAGGATAAATAATGCCATCATTTGATATGTTTCTTGTGACATGTACAACCCTTTTCTGGGTACTTCACAAGGAGAATCTAGTGGCCAGAAAGTGTTTATAATTCTGGTCACTATGTATCTGGGCCGAGTGGAACTAATAAGCAAGATGCAAAATATTCCTTATAAGGCTCTGCAAAAAAATAGTACTACTGGGAGTTTCTTTGTCTTTCTATTTTGGAATACAGTTGATGCCCATGGATAAGGAAAAAAATGAACTATGTACAGAGAAATGTTTAGAAATTTTTTTTTTTTTTTTTATCTTTCTGGAGCTCAGTTTTTGCTTAAGTTTTCTTGAGTTTTTTTTGTTTGTTTGTTTGTTTTTGGTTTTTTTTGATGTTTCATATCTTACTCATGACAACTCACTCAGCCTTTGTTCCATTATAGATAACATGTTCACCTCCCTGGCACAAAACTTCCCTCACACATCTGACTCTCACTTTAATTAGTAAAGATTTCTCTGTAACACTGCAGCATCCTAATGGATGCAGTGCACATTTTGTCATTTTTCCCTCTCCTTACTCTACCAGGCTTTTTAGACACAACTCACCTCACACTTCCAACCCTCCTGACTCCCCTGCCATCAAGAACCAAATCACAATAGACTCCTTAGGCAGAGACAATTACCCAATAAATTGCTGAGCCCATGGACGCTCGTCTTTCAGCTCAGCCCATGGAAGAAAAACCTTGAGCTTTGCCTTCTGTCTTTACAAGAACCAAAGATGGGCACACCAGCCTGGACCACTGGCACATCTCCTGCTGTGCTCAGTAGTGGGAAGAACATCACATAGAGGGGATTGAGAAAACTGACGAAAGGATCCTTTTGCTTTTTGTTGCTCAGGAGATTCCAAAGCCTTGGAAGGAACTTCACAACAAAATTTCTCTGTGAGACAGTAATTTAATACATACTCTCCAAGATGTTTTCTACCTGCTTATATATGATGATTAAGTTTTCCTTGCCAGAAATTGTATTTGCTGTGAAATGTAAGATGTACGGAATCATTGTCAGATATTATATTGTAATAATAATACCCGGGCATCAGCCTTTTGCTGCTATTGCTAGGAAGACAAAACAGCTCTTGCTAGATATTGAATATTAGTAGTATGTGAGCTTCTACAAGTGACAGGCCAAAGACTTCAGAATTTTGTGTGTGCACTGATGCACATAACTGGTCCAGATACATAATTTAACTGTAGCTTTAGCATGTACCACCACTGCTTCTATCTGTCATAGTTTCTTACTTAACGTATCTTGTTCTAAAAATTTTAGGCCGTAAATGTATTTCAAAGTCATCATTACAACTGCTTGTTTTAACACCAAATAATTAAATTGCTTCTTTTTCTTTAAAGCAGTAACAGGACAAAATGGGGTCAGGCTAATGACCTCTCTCACTGGCCATTCACTGACACTGTGCAGAATCACATAGCTTTCTTATCTGTCACATCTGCCATTAGGAAGAGACTCGACAAGGTAGAAAGATGAAAGCCTGTTTTTGCAAGCTAGACTTTAGGGGCAGGTTCAGGCCTGAAAACATATTTTACAGTCACCCTATCACATATTTTCTTCAGATTCTGATAGAAGACATGTATAAAAATGACAGAAGCATATATATGGTTTTCAACTCCTGATATTTCAGACAGGAATATTCTGTGATGACAAAATATAAGGTACCAGTCAACCTTTGGTGTTTATAAATTCTTTGTTCCTGCTGTAAGCTCTTCTGCTGATATTTTGGGCCTTTCTGACTACTGGTTCTATGAGAGAGGTTTTCTCTGAATGAAGACTTGGTAGTACAGGTCACATGGAGAATTATAAGAGCTTTTGTATTGCCTGGCTGTAGTTCATGCTTTCCCAGGAAAAAAAGGCCTTTAATATGATAGCCAACCACTTGAATAAGAAGGTGCAATTTTTATTCTGGCAATTGAAGAACAGATTAAAGTTCCAGAATCCATCACTACCAGAAGGAAAAGCTGACATACATCTGAATGAAAGATGGTTGAAGACTACTTTCCCTGATTCAGCCCACTCCATCCAGGGCTGGTATCAGAGAAACTGTGTTTCTCACTGAGGCTTTTCACCAGGCAGAAGTGTGAGTTAACAGATGAAAATAGGAAAGGAAGTTATTTTGGCTTTTTTTTCTCTTCTTTTTTTTTTTTTTTTTTTTTTTTTTTTTAATCAGGGAAATCCTTGTGACAGTCAGATTTAGCCTGAAGGTGTCAGCTCATGTGTTCACTTGTATTCACTTGTTACATGATTCTGTGCTACAGAAATGGGACAGTTTGAACGGGATGGTAGTTTGAAATAACTTTCTGGATCGTAGCAAGGTATTTATACCACCCAACTTCGGGCACTGAAATAGCCAGTTATTAAGAGATGACCACATATGGCTGTCATGCATTTTGTTTAATAAGTAAATGAAGCATCATGAAAACAAAAGTGAAGGTAAAAGGCTTGTGCTTGCAATGACTGTATCTAACTAATGCTTTTGCATGCTGTTGCCTCAGGTTGAAAAAGCTTTAAGAAAGGTGTTCTGTCTTCCTCCAAGTGGTGAAGTATTCCTCCACCAGATGGTGAAGTATTACAAACCTCTGAAATAGTCCTTTGCAGTGCTATTAAGACAAAGCAGTTGTCTCTATATATTCATAGTCAAAAAGAAAATAAAGAAGGAAGATTTGTGAGAGGAATGTGGGCTTGGTCCCTCCATCACTGTCACTGAAACGTACCTATAGATATAAATCAAGTAAATGAACTAATTAAGGGAAGAACAAAGAATAATTTTCTAAAAGGAAGATATACAATGATCAGCCTCAAGAAAATGAGCCTCAAGGCATGTTGCTTCAGCCAGTGTTAATGGATATAGAACTCCTGAAATCTCCAGACATCCAGGAGTACCTGCCAGCTGTGTGTGTAGTCTTTTGCCACACTGCTACCCTCAGGATGATGATAAGGATTTAGCACACAAAAAGGCACAGCTAGTTGCACGCATGCACTGTAGGGTTTGTGGTTAACGATTCTGTTCTAGCACACTACACTGTCCTGAGACCAATATCTGTAGAATTCAGGAGATCTATGGAAAAAAATATGGCTGTCTAACTGTTTCAGGAGGCTGCCTTGCACCCCCTTATCACCAGTGATACTGTAAACCTGATTGTGTTATGTCTCTTGCTTTCCTTGTGACACCATTGGATGAATACTTCCAGAGGGTAAGAGACTCAATACTAGAAAGTAGGGAGAAGGGACCAAAGAGCAAAAATGGTCAGGAAGGATAGTGTGATCTACAGGAGGGTAAGAGAAAAAAACGTTGGGCGGGAATAGGAAGGGTCTGTAACATGAGAATTGGGCATTGGTGTGACTGCGGTAGAAGGATGCTGCACCCTGCTCTGTTCAGCAGAGCACCAAGGCACTGGGAAAATTGGAGGGAGTTCAGGAAAGCTCCACATGAATGAATAAAAGAATGGAAGCCGGTGGATCAGAGTGTGACTCAAGAAGGTCAGTCTCTTATTGATAAAAAGACTAAAGGGTGTCTTGGTCAAAATTCTTAAGTACTCAGTTGTGAAATAAACGTTTGATGATAGAGGTCTTCTCCTGTCGAGCAAACAGTGCATTACCAGGAGCTAATGGCCAGAAGCTGATGCCAAATAAACTCACAGTAGAAACACATTGCAGATTTTCAACAGTGGGCATAGTTTCATATCATGGGTAGTTTTGAAATCAAATTAGTGTTGTACAGCTTGTTTTTATGGGACTATTTTCATTCAGTTATGAGCTACATTGATGTTGAACCACCGATGAAAACTCCAGTATTGGTGTCCTCTGTTGTTCCATGTTTACGTAGTCCCCCCTGAGATGTGAAGAGGGTATTAATGTGTGAGGCAAGTTTTTCAAAAAATCACAATTCCTCTGAGAGCATTAAAGGGAGAGCTGCAAAGAGAAAAGCAGCTGTGCCTTAGAGGATCACATCACACCACAAACCAGAAAAAGAATGTCTATGCTTTACCAGATGAACTGCCTTAGCGTGAAGTCTCAACACCTCAGTAACGGAGATTCAGAAAGAAAATGTCAGCTCCAGCTCAGGACAGACCCAGATGAAAGAATAAAAAAGAAATCATTGCAAATGTAACTGAGAGTGTTGTTCAGTGACATGGCAGACAAAAGGTTAAGTGTGAGCCCAGTTGGCAGGTGAAGTTAAGCAAAAGAGCAAATGCTCTCCTAAATGGTGGAGGGTATCTTGCCGAGAGTAGATAACAACTCAGATAGATATTCTGCTTCTTCATCAAACTCTGCTAATTTGCTATGGAAAATCCAGGAAAATAGAGCTTATTTTGTGCCTGCCTATGTCAATTTAATCTGAGAATTTGCCTCTTGTGACTGGAGAAGCAGAGCTTATTTTTGTGCGGGTAGTTCCACTGCAAGTATACGTTTATTTCCACTAGATTTTTTTTTTTTTTTAATAATCACAGGATGTGTGAGAAACTTCAAAACCGTCTGAAGTGTCTGACATCAGCTTGCACATTGTGTATTTGCGATAAACTGCTGCCTCCTAGAGGTGACTATTTTTCTTAAATTTCTGTTGAGAGATCACTAACATGCCAGAGTTCAACTTCTTGCAACGCCAATGGTGTAAAGGATGCTTTGCAGGGAAAAGCACTGGGATTTCATACTTTTAGTTAAAAATATATCTCTACCTATGTTAAGGCTGCAAGGCCAGGAAATTCAAGAATTATAGTTGCCTATGAAGTCTTAGTTCTATCCACTTCTATGTCACCCTTGTCTTTAAACCATTAAGTACAGGATAACAACGTTTTATTTCCAAATGAACTATGAATAGTTTGATAAGATGCACTATGATAATGAATCAGGGTTATATAATGAAAGCAGATGAGTTTTATGTGTCCATCCCCCTCCAATGAAGGAGTAGGTAACAAAAAATATGATTCCAGATTACTGGCTGATATTACAGTTTAAGCAGCTGGAAATAAACATAATAATTACATGGGGTTTTTTCTTAATTTAGTTTACATTCATCTGGGCACCTTGTGAACTGACACAAGACCTGAGTGCTCACTTCTGTGTCAAAATCCGTGGGAGTCATGCTGGACCATGTGCAGTACTGTGCAGCATTCTGAAAAAAATAACCTACAGCAGGTCTTTAGGAGGTACCATTGTGTGAGAAAGCCCAAGGAGGCAAGTAGTTCTTCTGGACTTTCAGCAGAGCTTGGAGGCTGTGTCTTCCACCTTGCTGTGTTCCTTGTCCCACTGCCTCTCAGACTGCAGATACCACTGTGACTGCGGAAGAAACTTTCAGAGAAAGATAGGGAAGACATAAAATAGGCTGTCGTGCTTTTCACTGAAGTTCAAGATTCAAACTAGCAACATAGTGGCCAAAGCATCATCTGTTTTTTTTGTGTTTAATTGTATTTTTGGAGCAGATGGCCTTTCCCTTAAGTGTTATACGCAGCTCTTGCCTCTCCAGTCTAAAATAGGATGTCACTGAACAAAAAAAAATCATAGGGGAATTAGAAAGGATTACTGAAGGTGTGGAACAGGTTCTGTGAACTACAGCTCCTCAACCATGAAAAGAGAGACTGCAAAGGGAGAAGAAAGAGGTCTTTAAAATCCTGCATGTACAGGGGAAACTGGCTAGGGATCAACTTGCCAAATCCAGTATAAGGACTACAGGGAGGATTCAAGCAGGACTCAAGATCAAAACAGGGGGGAAGTATCCTATATGGTGTCCCTGTTAGGTGCTTTTCTAGGCAGCCACTTTTGGCCCACGCCAGACAGAGGACACAGAGGGCACAGGCCTGTGGTCTAATCCTGGGTGGCTATTCTAATAAACATCACATGCCATACAAATTGTATTTCCTACATCTTTTGGGTAAAACCCTGAGAATCTGTGTAGTTTTTTGGAAACGTTATTTTGAATCACTCGTGAAGCAGCAGTTTGGCAGCAGCTCATGGTCTCTTATTGTTTACTTTCATTTTACTTCCATTTACTTCCATTTACTTCCTATTGTTCCCTTTGAGTCTCAGTCAAAGTTTTCATGTATTCCTTCCCTCTGTCAAAGCAGCACAGATAGGAAGCCACAGACTGGGAACCGACCTGCTCCATCTAGTTGCTTACTGTGTTTATTGGGATCTTTCGCTGGGTACCCAAATCAGTAGAACCTGAGAGTACCTCAGCAGTGGTAGTTCTTAGTGTCTAATTGTGAGTGACTTTTACTGCTTTTAATATCAAGAACACTTCAGGAACATTTTTTCCTTATGATGACATTTCTTGATCTTGTTCCTTGACATAGAGACAGAGAACAAAGAGAAGGAAATAACTAGAGATAAGAAAGATTCACAGTTGCTAGTTCTGAACCTAAGAAATTATATTCTGTTCTTGTTCACCTCTACCTGTTCCTTGTGACTTGCAAGATTCTGTCTGGCTTTGGAATATTTTCTATGACACTGATATAGGAATTTTAGCCAGCACTCTGATAAAATAAGTTGACACATATGACCATGTAGCCAGACATTCCAGTCAAGAGAAAAACACCCTCTACAAAAACAGCTTTTTCAGAAAACAGCCTCCAGCTATCGGGATAGATACCTTCCACTGAGTTTACTGACACTGAGTTAACTGCAAAAAGTGGCAGGGGTCCATGCTTACCATATCCCTACTCCTCTACTGTTGTGATCTGCCTGACCTCCATGCCTTCATTTGAAATAGTTGAGACTGGGAATTGGTTTTGTTGTCTGCAGAAATATTTGCCATGTTTAGCTTTTCAGATTGAGATCACAGTGAGATCTGACCTCATGCTGGTTAAGTGTGACAGGTAATTACTACAGGTAATCAATGTTGTCCAATGCAAAATAGAGCAATATGTTTTTCACACTTTACACACTCTACATACAGTGCCTTTATTGACAGCTTTGTAGTCAGGCCTAATCCAAATGATCTTGAGGTAGCCACCACCTTCAGGATTTAGGCACTTCTGTTGTGGAAAGCACAGGGACATTGCCCGTGTTTGCCCCAGAGGGGTTTGCTTTCTACACAACTTTCAATCTCCAAAGTAGTTGAGGCAGAACCTTCCCCAGACATTAGACTTAAGTTACCCTCCCATGTGTGCTCCTTTCAGTAGCTCTAGGGAACTGTTTTCTTCATTTTCACAACTGCCCAAATTCCACTTTAGAGGACTGTCCTCTCCTCAGTGGGCTCCATTACCTGAAACCCTGTGTCCTCACCTGTTTCCTAGCCACTCTCAAAGCTCCAGAGTAAACTGTCTTCTAGCTGCAAAGCTGCAAAGGCGGTAGGGGGCTCTTCCCTGGTAAAGTAGGAGGAAACCTAACACAGTTATGGTGAAGAGTAAAACCCTTAGTGCAAATTCCCTTACTTGACTCAGTTGTTTCTACTCTGGTTTCCACAGTCTCTACATCACTGCTGTGCTTACACTGACCAGCTCACTCTGTCCTTTTCTTTGTGGATATATTTGTGACTTTTGAAACTCAGTTATCTTCTTCCTCTGCTTTCATAAACCTTTCTCTCCTCTTTCTGTTCTTACTGTTCTCACTGTCTTCTTCTCTTTCCTTCACCATATAAGAATCCATTATCTATTGAGAGGATAGATGATTCTTCTTTCTTTATACTTTATCTTCACCTAATCTTTTCCTGATCCATTCCCACTGTCATATTTCATAACTAGATTACGGATCACATACGAACACCTGGCTGATCTGTTTTCTTACAATGTGAAATCTCGGGTTGACAACTGATGACTTCTCCCGAGAGACTTCAAATGAGCTCAAATCTAACAGGGCAATACTAAAACTCATGATTTTCCCATGCAAGTTACCTTCACCATCTTTGCCACACCACTTGTTACATATCAAAAGCTCTTATCACTCAAGCCCATACATCCTGGATGTCCCTAGCATGACATACATATACCACATCAGCAGCAGTTTGCACTTTCTTGGTCACTATCAGGCTCATCTTGATGTCTGTACAGCCTAACTCCTCTGAAGTACAAATTCCATGTTTCATGGCATTATCAGTTAAAAATATGTTATAAAGTTTAAATCATACTAAAGCTATGTTTTAGGAGAGAAAGAGGTTTTGTTCCAACAGCATTTAAATTTTGCATTTCACCTAAATTGTGGCAAAAGACATTAATCTTGTGTCAAAAATTCTGTTCAAAGTTGAGACACATTTGGTACCAGACAGTAGGAGGGAAAGGTCAGACCCTGTCTCTAGAAGAGGAGAAGTTGTGTAATCTTCAGCAGTTTCATGGCAAGGTGTGTAGGAAAGATGGCTGCCTACAACTTTCCTGGTTTGGCTTGCTCTGCACAGATCAGGTCACAGAAATGAACAGGACACAGAAACCACACCATGATTCAGATTTCACTGTTTTGGGGGTTTTTTATAGCAAGCATGTAGATGGTCCAAGCATCCTGAAAATCTTGGTAAGGTTGTTCCAGGCACAGTGGAATGCACAGTGCTTACTGGATCATACTAATGACCCTAAGAGGAAGCTCCCAAAGCCCCTTCATCTCATGTCACAGCCAGAGAAAAGACAAGGCACAAGATATCAGTCTCTGCAAAAAGAGATACCACATACACACACATTGTAATGCTGTAGTCTGCAGCAACGCCCAGGTAGACTAGGTGAGAAGGAGCTCAGAAAAATTTGTGGCTTGATCTTCTAAACGAGGTTTCTGACATGTCATGAGAAAGTAGAAAAACCTTTTGCATCTGTTGCCACAAGAACAGGAACACTTCCAACCGTGACAGTGATCTTACTCTCTGGCAAAATCAGAAATTCAGCTGCTAGAGCGATCAGAAGACTAAATGAGGCTGCAGTTACCAGGCAGCAAATATTGCCAGTCCTTTCTCATAATGCATAGTTAGCACATGGCAGCCTGTCACCACTGCCTCTGCCCAGTGATGCGGCTGATGGGCAGGAGAGGGTGCAGACCCTGGACCTCAGTTAGGAGTAGGTCTCCCTCCCTCTACCTGCAATATATGGAAAGGTGAGGGGCACAGCATGCAGATGAGAAGCTACTCACAAGCAGATATTGAAAGGGTGGCAGGATCACATTTTCTCCCACTTTTTCTGTCACTGCCTTCAAATCTGGCCGGGTGAGTACATTCAGATACTTGTGGAAGACTGCAAACCCAGACAGTATTCAGCATGAGGATCAGCCTGGTGTTTCCCACACTTCCCCAGTTTTACTTAACATAGGGACACACAACCAACATATGTGCTCCAAGTGTACTCAGCCCCTCATTCTCATCTGCTCTTCATGCTACCAGGAAGAAGAGCTGCCACTCCTTGACAGCTTCAATGGCATAGGGCAGGAGAAGCCCTGGGAGAGGAGAGGAGAATCGAGGGAGCTCCTTGACCACCAGAAGGGACCTGGGCTGGGATAGGCTTGGGGGGAAATAACCCATTCTGATGTGATCTGAGGAGGCATGCACTCCAAGTGTGATAGTGTCTGTCTATCACTCTGGAGAACTGTTGAAAGGAGTGGAGAAGTAAAGAAGTGTTTTCCTTTTCCTAGACTTGGCTTGTTAATCCTAGCAAGTGGCTGATAGCAAAGATGTATGTATAAGCAGCAGAGTGTGAAGCATTTAGGTGGAAATACTGCTTAATGTAAGGCTACTCTAAATTACCCTAGGATAGCAGTCAAACCATGTGCTGTAGTAACCATACACTGGAGTGTGAAAAAGATATCATTGTCTCATAACAGCTCAAAATATGGGACAAGTGTCTTCACTGACAGCAAAGACTATCCCTATTAGTTTCAGTCTGTGAGTGCTTTAATCAAGTGTACCCATGAGCAGGAGATGCACGTGGTCCTGCTCCTGTGAGGACCACTATGTTGGCAAGTCTGCTGCCCAGTTAATTGCATGACTTTGCAAAAAAGGCAGTTTTTCTGATTAAAGAGGTTCACTTGGTCATTTGATACACATATGGATTTTTTTTCTATTTGCATTTTACTTGTCTTTTTAGTTATGTCATCACATAAACCGGCACTTAGTCCTTGTTTCTTTGACAGATCTAAAGATATCGGAATTGCAATGGTCCGAGGCTACAGCCGTAACTCCTATAATGGCAGGCCACAGAGACTGCCTCTATGGCCCTCATAAATTCTTGGAGAGTCGAACTCCACATTCTTTTCTTCTTTTTATAATGGTCCAAAATGAGTATCACGTGGGCCTCTCTCTATTCTAGATCAGAAGAGATTGTCAGAAAAAAGAAAGTAATAAATACTCCATCCTTCTTTCATTTGCAAAGACTAATCACTTTGAATATTCCATATCACACACTTCTTCAGTTTCCTACAAAAAAATTTACTTATTTAAAGGAGAAATACAAATATCCTCACAAATACTTTTTATGACATTTCTTATCAGAGATATGAGGCAGATACTTGTGTAAAGGATGGAAGCAGACCTCTAAGTAGAAGCTTTCTCAGAGTGATTGACCTTGGTTTGTTGCTGAACTCGCACCGGATCATTTGCAGATACATAACAGAACCATCCCTGTAAAAAAACAGAGCTGCAGTTCAAATCTTCCAGTACAAATAAATGGTTTTCCTGCATACAAACCTGAGAATGGAGAGCCAAAGCTGACTTCACTAAGGAGAACTAGAACTATTAGTAAAGATGAATCTAAAGCCAAAAGACTAGAGTTGAAAGCCTTCAGATTAAAGTTTGGCCATGCATGCTTCTATCAGCTAATTAGATAAATCTAAAATAAGTTAAATATGAGAACATAGATAGGCTTTTCACTTCAGTAGAAGATCTCAAGGCAACTTTTCTAATATATTTCATTCTCTAAGGAGAGAGACATGTTCACTGAGCAACAGAGGGAACACTGGTAAGGGCTCGAGAACTGGTAATTGTAGGTAATACATCAGTGTGCCTTTAATGTGTTCAGTAACTAATGGCACAGTCACTGCAGATGAGCAGAAAAGAATGGCCCCTATGGAAGCTTTTCCCTTAATATAATCACAGCTGTAAGCTAAGGTTAATGTAGCCACAGCTCTGCTGGGAATCATCATGGATAGATAGGTCATGGTTTGGGTAGCAGCTATCCTCTGTTCCCTGTTAGGTCCACTCTTCTCCAAAGGAATGGTGAAGGCACCAGACTGGCACCCACCTCCTCCAGGATCCTTCCGGGCCCCCTTTCCTTTCAGGAAAGCTCTGAAATTCCTGGTGACCTGAAGAAAATCAGTAGTGGTGGGGAAAGAGTTGGGGGGGCAGAGGGGAGGGGAAGGAGAGGCACAAGGGCTTGTACACAGTCATCTCCTCCTTCTGCTAAAAGGGGAAAAAGTTTTCTTTCCTTTCTATATGGAAATGCTGGAAGGGTAAATCCATAATGGTGCATTTTTTTGCACGTGCTGCTAGCAGGAGCCATAGCACAGCACAAAGAAAGAGGAGATCTTCTGCTCCTTGAGGAACATGCAGTCCTCAGAAACTCAGAGAGTTCGAAGGGTGGTTTTCCTGTGTGACAGATGACATAGTTAAATCTTGAGTTGCGGTTGTAGATTTTAAAGCATTAATTATTTCTTCGCAAAAGCTAAACCACAGCAATGAGAGGTGGTTGGCTCAGGCCGAGGCTGTGCTGTGCAGACTGCCTCAGGGGACTGTTTGATAACATGGAGCAGGAAAGGCTTAAGCCTCCCACCCTTCCTCCCCTACTCACTGGCAGCTCTGCTAGAGTTCCTCTAGCCTTCCTAGCATCAAACCTGCTTGTCCAGTCACTTTCCCTGCCATCCCCAGCTCTGCTGCAGCACCCCTGTCCAACCCGGGGGTGGCAGACCCTGCTGGTCCAGCCTGGATCCTAGGCCGCCAGGCCAGACCATGCCCCTCAGTCTGTCTTTCTGAGACCCACCAGGTTTTGCTCACAACAGACTCCTAGCAAAACACACTGCTGGCTGGAACCCACGCTGAGTTGGTTATGATGGTCAAAGCTGTCAGAGATCAAGGGCTTCTTCTTTGGAGGCAAATGCTCTCTTTTGCAAAAGGTTCCAGAAACACCAAGCAGATTCCTTGTTTTAATAACTTGAATTTATTGTCAGGTAATCTTTCCAATGTTAATATTCAGTCACTAGTATCTGCCCAGATACCATCTCTCCCAAAACAAACAGAGGCTGTAACAGCTATACTTTAACTTTTCCTAAAATACCTCTCTGTGGATTCAGATAAAGTCAGAAGTAGCTGGGGAAGGTGTCCTAACTCACCTGCTTAGTAGGCATGAGAGGAACGACAAATTACCCTCCCAGAAGAGGAAGCAAAGCCATACACTAACCTGGTGAATGGGTGTAATTGACAGTGAGGCTCACACTGCACAGGGAACTGGCATTCAGAAAAGCACAGTAAGACTGAAACTGTCTTCTCGAGACTCCCATTGAAATATTAAAAAATCCTGCCAAGAGGACTGTTGGGAAGCCAGTAAATGAATAACAACCAAAGGTATTGAGACAGGCAGCAGAGACAGCCCCTCTGATGAAGTACAAAGGAAAAAAGTCAGTGAAGTGTGGCCAGCTGATGGTATTTGAGAGACAGAGACACTGACCAATCACCACTGAACTCTTTATCAGGCAGATCTGTGTACAGTAGAGGCAGAGATGTGCTTTTCACTTACAGCACACACAGTCAGTTCCCATACACTCAACTGAGAGCCAGACATGAGATGACATTTTGTTTCCCTTACTTAAACTGCCAAGGAAGCACTTGCAAGGGAAACTTTCATGCCACGGTTTATATAACCAAAAGCTACCCTTTGGTAATGGGACACCCTTGCTCACAGGAGGTGAAACCAAGAAGGGGAACTGGCTGGCATTGCACAATCTGTCACAAGGAGACCTCCACAGTGCTATACCTGCAGCTGGGGCAGCACTGGGTGATGGCATGTCTCCCTTCAGAGGACAGAGAGACCAGATATAACCCCAGGCACCACTCAAACAGCTTGCACCTTACCCCATCACATGGATTCCTTTGCAATCAGCATAACATTGTTCTGTGGGCTGGGAACATCATGTAAAACCTTTGATCCATCCTTGCTTCACCTAAGGGCAACAGACAAATCAGATAGTTTCTCCTGATAAAAGAAAGGAATATGTTGGTTTTTTTTTCAAGGCAATCAGAAGTTCATTACTAAAGTTGTTCTTATTAAAGTTCCAGTTTTATTACTTCCATTCCCCTTCCTCAGCCCAAATAGTCATTGGATCATACATCATTACAAATGCTAGTTTAATTGCTAAATTATGCTTTGCTAAAATTGGCCTTGAAATCTGATTTTGAAATTAAAATCAACTTGTTTTCAACTTTTATTTTAGAAGTTACAATGGTGTGTCTATTCCATCTTGTTTCTTCACTAGTTTGGGTTTTTTTTCTAACTGCGTATTTTTCTTTTATAAAGAAGAATCCATTGCAAAAAAAGAAAATATTTTTCTTCATTGTCCTTCTTCTTCTGATGACAGACTGAAGTTCAAAGTTTCTAGGTTTGGCTCTTTGAATAGAAATGTGACTAAGAAATAGTAAACCAATCTTATAGTAAGCCAAGTAAGTTCATTATTTAATATCAATAATCGTTTAATATCAAATAGAAATCATTCAATAGTAAGCCAAGTAAGTTCCTCATTTAGGTTTCAGTTCTTTCAACAACACTGTCAGGACTTGGACTGCAGCTGGAACTGGTCATTAATATCCTGGAGGATGTGTCAGTGTTCTGCTAAAAAATCCACAGACCACACAGATTCGTTGTTACCGACGGTGTTAACAATGCCATGGGAATCCCACAGGAGCGCCTCAAAAATTGAAACCACAACAAGAAGTGGAATAAGAATCATATTGAACAACTCTAGGTCTTTTCTGGGAGGTTGGATCCAAAGAATAAGTGTGGGGAGGGAAATGATGAACAAGTAAATCTATGGATTCAACAAGTCTTGGTCATTGGAAAATAGCTTCTAACTGCACTCTATCTTGTCTAGAGCTGTCTTTTATAACAAGTGTCAGTCTTTTTTATAGGAACTTGAAGTCTAAGCTGGTTATTTGTGAAATCCTCAGAAGCTGCCAGCACATCAATAATAGCCTCAACCAGCAAAGTGCAGTACTGGCTGACATGAATTCCACTGAAATCATCCACTCCTAATCACCGCACCACCAAAAAAGTACAGACAATTTGAAAGAAACTACAATGTAATTGTAAAACCAAGAAGGATTGAATAATTAGACTAAAGGGCAAAAGGTCCTTTAAGCCAACAAAGAGAAAGCTTGTGTGAGGACTGATTTATATCTGAAAAGTATCTGATCATAAGGACACCACAGAAAGTGTTTTCTATGTGATAAGGACACTTGGAATTAGTGAGAGGGCGACAAAAAGCATTGAGCTGGAAGCATTGCATAGGAGCAAACTTCCTGACCAGAAGACTGAGATTCAGAATGAATGAGCCCAGAGCTCAGCGGAAACCAGAATTCCTTTTCCAGATGAAAGTGAGCCAAAATACTGAAATGCTGCACAAAGCAGACATTCCTGAGAAATGATACTGAGCAATTCTATCTAAAGTAATATGTTCCTGGTTCAGATTTGTCATTAACCCCAGACTGTATATATAATTGCCAAGTGTTTATTTATGTGATGCCAATCCACTGCAATTTCAGTTGTGTGTTGTGGCCCATACTGTTGCTTCAATGGTCGGTTTTGGTAAAGCCAGATGATTTAAAACTTTTAAGATTAGTTAGTATCTTACCACGAATCAGTTATGACAGCTATCACATAATTTTCATAAACTGTTCAACATAAATATTTCTATTTTCTTGGTTCCTGGAATTTTTTTTCCCCTGCATTTTACAACACAGCAATTAGTAGCAGTTAGTGTAACTTCTTTTTGTAATTAGATCTTGAAAGTTTACATTATATTCTGGAAGCTGTTTAAAATGAAAGACTCCAAAGAGGATAACACATTTGACTAAATGACACATGACAGCAAAATCTGAAAAGATCTGAAAGATTTCTACAGAAATGTACCTTTTATACATCTGCTCTTTTATTTTTTATTTTAACTATGTCTACTTTGCAGTGAATTCCCATATACAACATAAGAGAAAATACGTTTTTTTCATTGGTATGTCCATGTATTATTTTCTTGGTGCCCACAGATCTCTGCAAAGCAGCCTATGCCCTCAGGCATAACTCCAAGTTTTGCAGTGGTCCTTCAGGAGCGTTGCTCTTTTTGCTGAGTACATAGTTCTTGCAGACTATGGCACTGTCCGAGCAATTCTTGCCATTTTGTTGTTGGTTTTGGACATCTGCATTTTTCACATCTTCAAAATCTGTGTGGTCTCTGCTGTCTACCAGAAACTGGGATATACTGACAGAAAACTCAGCTTTGACAAAATTTCCCACATGCTTTTCTTCTACACATGCAAAGACAGCTTCTTTTTGCTAAACCCTAGTTTGGTTCCTAAAGGTTCAAAACAATTTCTGTGGCACTTTTTCTCCTAGAGGTACCAGCTTTACTGTATTGCAGTCTCAATAAATTAGGTAGTGAAAACAGGTCTGCTGACAACTCCTCCCCCATGAATTCCATGCATAGGAAAATAACAAAATATTAAATTAAATATCAGTCACAAACCAAAGCTGGCAAAGCCTTCAGGACCAGCAGCAGCCACGAGTGCCAGCGCTCCCCCTTGCTCTGTTTGTAGTTTGCCAGCTGCAGCACTTACAGCCGTATTCTTGATCGGAACAGCAATCTCCCCCATCAGCATTACTTGTTAGCTTACTGAAAACATGGCATGCAGCAATTTACTTGATGAACCTCTTAGCATATTAACCTCAGCATATTAACATGTCAGGGTAAAATGTGCAGCATCAGTTTTTGCCAGCCCAGTTCTCTCACTCTTTCCTGAGCACAAGCAGCTGATTGGTCATTCAGGAGTCTGTAGTATTTTCCCAATAGGATGCTTTGAAGATACTAAGGTTACCATCCTTCCTAATTTGCTTTTTAAGTTTGTTTTATGCTGCCACTACCTCTGATGCTTCCTTTTGTTCCTGGACTGGTTTTCCCTGAGAATGGTCTGATCTTTCTTTTTTCCCCCTCTAAACTCTAATGGAAGCAGATTCTATGCAAGCCCCATTTTACAGTGTGGTTTTGGCATACCATGGCATCTGGCATCGTGGACTTTTGATTTGCCCTTGTGTTGAGTGAGAAAGCCACAGAACCATTCTAGCACTGTGGACCAGAGCCTCACAACTTTGCTTCAGCTCAAGGAAAAATTTCATCCCTCTGAAACACAAACATATATATATATAAAATAAAAGGCACATAGGAACATTTATGTGCACAAAGGACACACAATCTGCCTGTGTCAGCAGGATTAACATGCTGACAATAGCTGCCTGATCTTTGCTTTTTCAGGTCACAAGGACCGTGTGCTACCCTGCTGTTTACTATCTGGTGCCTAGGGCATACCTTAATTCAGCCAGGATGCAGGAACAGACAGGGAAAAGTAGTATCCCTCTGTGCTGCCTCCCTGTGGGGGTGATAAAAATTTATTCCCAGACTTTGTCCAGACTTTGTTAAAATGGTTATCAGTGTGTACTGTGAGCTTTCCTCCACTAAAATAAAGAGTAATTCCCTCCAACACAATTCAGATTGCATTTCCATGGAAGTCCTACTCTTGACTGGGTATGATTTGGAGATAAGTAGATGGAAAGCTGCCTCTTGATTCATTCACCAACATGGATAACTTTAAGAACAACTTATTCAATACAGAAATAGGGATTAACAGTGTGAGTGGGTTTAAAACTTACTCTAAGGGTGTCTGAACACTAGCTCAGGTCTAGAGAGAAAATCAGTGCCTCTTATAATTCAGTTTCCTTCTCCATGCATGAAAAATGTACTCAACACTAAAGAAATGTGTATCAGAGACCAGACTACAGCACCATTCCCCAGGTACAACACCTTCAACAAATGATTCACTAAGCAGATTTTTGCTCTGAGAAGAGGTTACTGTGATGAGAGGCTCAGTGGTTGATGGTTCGCCTCCTCAAGCATTTCTTGCTCACTGCAGTTCTGCTCACTGCTTCCTACATCTGCTTCTGGACAAGTGCACTCCAGCAAGCAGCAAACCTGTTAATCATTCTCAAAATGAGCAAGGGCTGCTTACGCTGCTGCTGTTTTTTCCCCTTCTCTGACTGCTGGTCACAAAGCTCGTAAGCTTTGTAAGCTATAACTGTCAGACTGACAAAAATAATGGAACACAGGAAATGTTCCTGTGTTTCATCAAAAAACACAGAGGAGGAAACAGAAAGTTCTACTTATAGAACCATAAGCTGAGAAGATGCAGGGTATCTTCTCAGGGAAGACACAATAATGAACTCACCAAGTAACCATTTGTTCTATGTTCCAAAGCAACACAATACTGTCATGGCCTTCTGTATTTTCAGTGACATAAAGTAAAAATTCACCTACCCTCTGCAATCCTAACAATACAGTACTCTGGAAAGTTATCCAGGAACAACGGCTTCCTATGTGGTAAGAGTCAAACTGAACACATCAGGTAGGATCTTCCAAGAAGCAGAGGAAGTACATGGCATCACAAGCATGAGGCTGATCCAGCTCTAGAGAGCAGCATGAATGACAGTGTGAAGACTGCTACAGATCACAGTGACAGCAATAGCACAGCATTGGGGGATGCCCAGGGGCTAAACTGGTTTTTGAGGCTGCAAAAGAAGTTTGCTTCCTGCTGAGATTCCCATTGGCTGGGACAGGATTTCTCAGCCCCGGCAGAGCAGGCTCTGCTGGTATATGTAGCAGCAGCACTCCTGAGCAGGCAGAGAGAAGGACGTGCACTGCTGCTCTGCCAGGATTGCAGAATGGATCTGAAGATGTTCCTGGTCTTCACTGCATTTTTGCTTCACACTTCCCTGGGCTTTCCTATTCAGGTGAGAGCAGTTCCATGCAATTGTACTCTGTCTTCTCGCTGGAAGCGAAGCTGTGAAGGTGTGTTTTGATAAATTTCTTGCAAGAAAATATTAATAATATAATAATATATAAAGGCAATCTAATAATTTGGTTCCTCCCTTTGGCCTGATTTGGATGCTATTGTTGTCGTATTTGTGAGCTATAGAAGAATAATGCCTTTTATCTCTTGGTTTTGCAGGAGAAGTATGAAAACAGCACAACAAGTGAGTAGGATTTAGACTGTATTTTAAAGACAACTGCTATTTTTTGTTTGTGTATCACACACTTTGTTTTGAGAGCATGTGAAAGCACTGGCCCAGGCCTTTTGAATTAGGCCATGTTTCATAATTTGTTATTGAGCTAAATGCAGATGTGTTTTCACAAAGATGTCCTTTACGAAGTCTTTTGGGGTATGGTTTGTTAGGTTAATTTGTATGTGCTTTCACAGGCTTGAAAATAAAATTTCAATAGGCCTTTTTGATACCTTTTCATTAAATTGAGTGTTACAGTAAGACTGCTATTCATTTGCCTTCTTGCCTACCTCGGTGCAGCAGTAAGAGAAAAGAGTGTCAGGCATCAAAGAAAGCTTTGCTTTGCTCTGGGATGGAAAACAAATAATACAGGCTTAGCTGAACAGCTTCTGGCAACTTGCAAGATACAAGGAGATAATTGCAGATCTCCAGAGGTCAATGGGAAGGAACCTTAGGTAGGCTTTAACTACATCAAGAAACTGGGGGTAATGTGTGTGAGAGGAAGACACCTTGGAAAAATTTGCTGACACAGTCAAAGCAAGTAAGTGACTAAAGAAAACTGACAAATTCTTCTTTTGAACTGTTATTTATGGCATGGAAACAAAGGGATGTTGTAAAATTATTGCTCAGCATATATAGAAGAGACCAAGGGACGTGCTTACTCGAGTTCAAAGTAGTCAGTTGCTGGGACTCAGTTGCAGGGTTACTGGGACAAATGCATGCAATGAGTTTTAATTTACCATCGTTACTGGTTTTTGTGCCTTTTGAAACATCTTTCAGTATTTACAGTACAGGGAAAACATGAGCTGTGTAACTCTGAAAGTGGTATCACACCAGATGTTCATTTCATCAAGAAGTTGGCAGATGCCTTCTCTGGTGTTTCAATTTGAGTTTTAAAAAGAAGTTGCAGGTTTTATGTGCCTAAGAATCTGGAGCCTAATTTCCATTGACTTTGACTACTCAATTAATCCAGTGCCTCTTTGGTGCATAAATTCTGGATCTGGTCAACCCATCTCAGAAATGTGATTCCCTGCAGAATGTTTATAAATGCCATGGATCTCTCTGAGGCAGCTGGTGGGAACTGACCGAACTTTTCTGTAATAAACAACAGTCATTACAGTGGACTTCCATTACCATGTAACTGAAGTAACAGTTTGAAAAAAGAGACTGAAATCTTTTTGAACACAGATAGGCTTGGAGATAAGAACTATTTACTTGATTGTTCTCTGTGTCAGTGTTGAATAGGAAAAAAAAGAAATTGCTTTACGTTTTGACAGGGATGAGTGCAATTATTGACAAATTGGAAGAGATTCCCAGACAGGCTTGCAGCATACCCATCACACTTAGGAACAGGTCCAACAAAGTGTGGTCAGGAGTTATATAGATAAAACTATTTCTGCCTTAGGGAAAGCAGACAAATCAGTGACCTCTGGAGGTCCTTGCAATTTCTAAACTTTTATGATATTATAACAGTGAAGTTAGAAATTTACACATCAGGTCAGATTTTCACTTCTAGTTTGTATCTAGAAACCGATATTTGGTAAAAATCAAAAAGGACACCTTAGGACTCAGAATGGTACATGCTGCTGTCAGGTACATACAGAAGCTGAGATTATTTTCCCAAGCTAAATTATAGCTTTCATCCCATATTATAACTTTACTCCTTGACACTGTGAAACCAGAGGAAACTGTTGAGTTAGTTAGCCTGCAGCTGTTGCAAGGAAATTTGGGGATACAGAGGGGTTTTTTTGTCCTGTTTTTTTTGTAATTTTCCACACTGAAGACGATAAAATGTTTTGTTGATTTTTAGATGGCAAATGACTAAATTCTGTCCCTCACCACAATCTACTAGGAATTTTTGTAGCTTTTTTTTTGAATATCAATTTAATTTCCATGCCGATGCATCAGTTAGTGCACTCCATTCCCCTCCAAGCAAAGGGATCTGCCAAAGGCATTCCCATGGCTGAGGAGTTTCATACTATCGAACACTGTGAAGTTGTATTCAAAATCTAATTTATCCCTCTTGCTTGTCTTTTTTTTCCTTGCTTTTTACAGCAACAGAACCTACAGAGGTAAGGACAACTAAATCAGCTCTTCTGATCACTTTGGGATTCTACATTGTGAAAAGAAGGTCTAGACTCTTGTTTTCCACCTGTATTTCCACCAGTGGAGTAATGTCTTCTCAGATCAAGTATGTCAGAATGCATCTGAAACTTATTCCACATTTCAGATTACATTTCCCTTTGTGATATCCATATTTGCCAAGATGCCAAAGAAGATTATTTGCCATGCTGTGGTACTTCTTTACACATGGCACAGTATAGAAAAAGCTCAAGACTGCAGTGATGAAAGATACATTCAACAGGCCTGGACACTCTTGATACTTTATATGTTATATTACTGAATTTAATGTTATATTATAAAGAGTGAAATAATACTAATATATCATTCTTTCAGGTTACTACACAAGAGGATATATATGGTATGTATTAGTCCATCTACAAGTACGTATTTGAGAGGATATACCAATTCCTAGCTACTCAGTTACTCTAGAAAATAATACATGCTTAACAGAAATTAACCTTAGGGAAGGAATTTTAGATGAATGCACTCACCACAATATTTAATGCAAAGCAAAGTCTCTTGGTTTTGACCAGTTGTTTGGCCTTGCTAAAAATCTCACCTGTTACTTTTGCTAAAAATAATTCTGCTGAAATGTCCTGATGCAACTCACTTCCAAAGGTTAGAGAAAGTATAGAGATCATGTGTTTCTGTTTTTTATTGGTGTCAAGGCTTGTTTGTATAATGCTCAGAGTTGGCTGATTTTGCTTGCAAGGCCTAGGAGTCCCTGATGTTTGGCTTAGCTGGGCTCATCAGTACGACTCATGAAATAGGAATGCAGTTCCAATTTCATCAGTTTCAAGAGTTTTTCAAGAGGTCAGCATGTCCAGCAGGAAGCAGCAGGACTGTTCTCCATCTGTTTTTTGTTTTTGATGTCTTACGTTGGAGGGTTGAGTGTAAGTTGTGTATGCAGAAGTAAAACTCTGCAGTCTGAGGCCTTAAAATGTGATGGTTATGGGGGAAAAAAGGGGAGAGAGGGAAATAATTGAAAGAGAAGGGCTCTTTTGTCTGGATTAATGCCAAAATAACTGTAGCTGGGGTGGTCTCAAGATTGTGTCACTGAACAAATATCTACATGAGTGAATACCCTACCAGTCCCTAAATAGGCTATGTAAGTATTTCATGCATCACTGCAAAATCAAGATTCATATTTTCCCTGGGAATGAGAAAGTGATACTCTTGTATTTCTGCACAGAGTCTCCATTGCCTACAGAGACAGATGTTGAGGACGAAGTTATTTTTAACAAAATTCTGAAAGTTAACCAAGGTAATGCCACCAAAGCCCTGTTTATAATGGGTCTGTCTTTATTGCTTTTTGGGGGTGATGTGGGAGGTACAATGTCTTACCACAGTCTGTGAAAATATCTTCCCTTTTTACACATCATCATGTAAGAGGCACCCATAGAGAGGCCACTGGGACTACTGCTGAAGCCCTTTAGTGTCTCAAACCTATAGTGTTAGTACTGAAGATGCTGCCAGCTGTAGAGGCAACTGAACTATCCAGACAGTTTCTTCAGCTGTAGCTTTCAACACCTTCATCGTTTTTTGGACTTAAAGAGAGAACACGGATATTTGGATGCTTTGTTATTTAACTGCCTTTTATTTGAAGTCAAGCATCGCTTGCATTCAGCTGCCATATGGCTTTGTAGTACAGACTCCTGGATGAGCTACATTCAGTTCCATGTTCCCTACTCCAGACTTCCTGTTCCTTGATCCTTCCAAGCATTTCCTGATCTATCAGCTTTTCCCCATCAGCATTCAAGTAGCTTTACTACTGTCTGTTAAAATAGACACCAAACATGCCTACAGTCTTTTCCTGACTCATTTCTCTTTTCAGTTTGCTTGCCTTCTTGGGTTTCCTTAGAGACACCTCCTGCCTTTGCCTAGTACCCTTCCTGCAGAAGTATTTGATGCCATTCATTCAGTGTCATGTGATGGATGATTAAATAGTCAAAAAGTACAGCATCCCTCTCACTGTTACAACTGCTTTAAGTCATCCCATATCCTGCCTCAGCGCCATCCAGCAGTTCTGTGTCCTCTTAGCTAAGGACACAACAGCAAAATTAGAGAAGCAGATAACATCCATCTAGCTGAATAACATGTTTCTCATGCTAGTCAGCAATAGATGCTTAGGGAAAAATAGGAAAAGAGGATTAGTAGAGAGTGACAACTTTCCAAGTGTGCTTAGCAAGCATCCAGTAACCTATGGCTCAGATGTTTCCATCCTTTCTCTCTCACCACAGACAGCTCTCAGTTCTTGCAAGAAGGTGACATAGTTCCACGAAGGAGTCGCAGTGCCATCAACTGCCGCCATTGCAATTGGCCCCAGTCCCGTGATGGGATTGTTCGTGTTCCCTATGTCTTGGATCCTACTTATGGTGGGTTTAAATTTCAAAAATAAAAAACTTGTGCCAGGCTGCTAATATCTTAAATTAAATTAAGTACTAAGCAATACAAAGCGAGGAAGAGTCTAGGCTAATATTTCTGTCCCTCATTTACCCTGTTTTTGAGAACATGTGAGACTTTAATGGCACTTGCCATTGTCCTCCTGTGACCCTTAAAATTAACCCTTTCTTATCCAGAGGAAAGCCACATAAAAGGGATTCATGATGCCATGGCAGAATTTGAAGCACTGACTTGCATAAATTTTGTGAAGCGCACAACAGAACGTGATTACCTCAGCATTAAATCTGCCGATGGGTGAGTTCAATGATAAATTAACAAGCTATTTTGACTATTTTTTTCAATTCTTCACTACTGTAATTCTGTGTGACCTTAGAGAGGCCTTTATTTTATCACAGTGCCAATGTATCCTTCTTGGATACCTTACTAATGCAAGGACTTCATGGGTATATCACAAATTCACTGCAGACACTGAGGTAATGCAAATCATGGAAAAGCACCATTAAAGTGGAAAGAATATTTAAGCTCATGTTTTCTGTGTGATATAATGCATGCTTGAGCACAACATATATTGATTACTGTACGTCTTATTTACACAAGTAAACCCAATTTCAACCTATGAAAAAAAGTTTTCTGAATCACAGATTTGGCTCTCAAGTTCAGAATAGGAGCCTATGAGAAAATTGTCCAATACCTGTTAGCTTGAAAAGCTATTCACCTTAGCTCCAGCTCTGATATAGTGTTCAATATTTTGGGAAAAAAACTGTAATTTCAAGGGAGTTAAAGTCACAGAAGTCAGGAGCCTCTGTGCTAATGAAAATCTTCCAGGAAGATTTAGCAATGATCATACTGTTTGTTCTTTTCTACACCATGGTTGGTTTTGCCTCTGTAGACTCTGACTATCACAGTGGAGAGGAAGGAATCCTTCCACTCCCACAAGAGGTGTGTGAAGTAAGGTTCTCTGTTCTTCTCCTTTGCCTGCCTGACAATAAAAATCCTATATTCCAATGTCTCTCTCAGCTGTTGGTCCAACTATGGGAGAGTAGGAGGTGGACAGACTGTCTCTGTGATGAAAGGAGGGTGCTTGTGGAAAGGAGTAATTCAGCATGAACTGGAGCACGCTCTGGGTTTTTTGCATGAACACTCTCGAAGTGACAGAGATAAACATGTAAAGATCATGTGGGAGTACATCAGTCCACGTAAGTACTTGGAACTCCTCAATGTAGGAAATGGTGTAGATACATCCTGTTGCTCCCAGCCTTCCATTCTTCCCTGAAGGGAGTAGGTTGGAAGCATACTCTAAGTACAATATCATATATTACAGCTGACAGATCAGACTTCAAGAAATTTGAAAACTCCAATAACCTGGGTCTTCCATATGACTATTCCTCAGTAATGCACTACGGCCCGTAAGTAGCAGCATGCCATTCCTCTTGTTGGAACTCAAATCTTGCATGAGAATTAGTTTCTATCATAACTTTCTCCTAACTATTAGTTTCCCCAATTCTGCTTCTGTCAAAAGCACTATGATTCAGTTCATACAAGCCTCTCTGTAGGAATAATTCAATATATTTTATATCCCTTAGCTTTCCATTAAGGAGCCCTCAACTGCTGAGCTTGGGAGCTTTAATCCTGCTTACTGCTGGACATCTCAATAAAACCTTTTTAAACAGCACTACTGGTCACAGCAACAGCTCATGTACAGTTCTTGTTCTCCCTCCAAAGCATGCCATTGAATCCTGAAATAAGACATGGTACTTAGAGAACGTAATTTCTCTTTTTTTTTTTTTTTATTTTTCAGATACACATTCACTAATACCACTGGAAAAGCAACAATTGTACCAATTCCTGATGGATCAGTACATATTGGACAGAGGCAGGGGCTGAGCAACTTGGACGTGGCCAAAATCAACAAACTTTACAACTGCAGTAAGTTTCTCAAAGCCATCCTTTCATCTTCAACTCAGATCTGGGCACGTTGCAGAGGCAGCAGTTACTCATCAAAGACTGAGAGACTATTGTCCTAAAATCAGGGTAGCCATTCACGTTACTCTGGGAGAGAAAGCAAAGGTGAAGCTGGAGGCACATTGTGATTAGTGCAAAAATGGTTTCTGCTTCTAAATCAAACACATTCACTATTGGTGTAAGTGGCTGCTGTTCAACTGGACTAACTGCACACCACATTGCATACTTCTATGGGGTAATTTGGTTTCTTACAGTTCAGCAGACAACTACTGATCCCAAGAGAGCCAGAGATCACTGTTCCTCACGGCAGTTGGTATTTAAGACCTGAGCTAAACCAAAATAGTCTTAGGCTCCTCTGAACTGGAACAGTTTCATGTTGCCTTGTCCAGTTTTCAAATGTTTGAGCTGTCATTCTAAATTTGTATGTTTAAACTCTTTAAATTTAACCTCTGCTAAACTACAGAGCTATTAAATAAAAAAATAATGCTTTTTTCCAAGCACTAGTTTACTTTCCTCTTTGACGTGTTAAGTGAAAATTTGGACAAGATGATTCTTCATTTTAATCGAGATATACCAGTACTCTGAAATGAATGCTGACAGATTAGACAACTGAGAGCTGTCCATTCTGAATAGATTGTACTTGTAAATTAGTGGAAGCTTCTGCAACCCTGATGCTGAAGCACACATTTTTTCTCAGGTCGTTGCAGCACTATCCTTGATGGAACTTCTGGGTCACTGAGATCTGCCAACTACCCAAGAAATTACTCAGATAACACCAACTGTGTCTGGCTCATTCGAACCCGAGCCAGAAAGGTAATCACAGGTTTATAGTGGTCTTGAAATATGGCTGAACTTCTTTCTATGTTAAGCACCTTGAGCTTTGTCTGCACAGCAGTTCCCAGATAAGATCTCCATGAGAGAGTCTCTACTTCTTCTTATGTCCTTAAGCCAGGTATAGGCCAAGACAACTGCAGAGTTGTGATTTTGAAAAACCTCAGTACTTCAGGCTTCAGGTTTTCAAAGTCAAGACAAAGCACTCTGAGTATGAGAGCATTCAGTCATTAGATATGAAGCCCACAACCTCAGGGAATGAGAGGCAAAGCTGGGTAAGCAGTTCCAGTTCATGCTTGGCTACAGCTTACAGTCAGTCTGTTTTAAAGGAGATTCCATGAAAGAAGTATGTATATGTATAATGGCCCGTCTTCGCGAACGAAGAGCCGGGGAAGGTCCTTACCCGCATATGCAGATAAGGCCTTCGAGCCTGC
>JAWWES010000168.1:22470957-22504138 GCA_035583135.1 Lophotriccus pileatus
AGAGTGTCCTTCTCTTAGATGGATTGCCTTAAGGGCTAACGAGCACCATCTGCCCGGGGAGCTCCCTGACCGGGAATTGAACCTGGGTCTCAACGGTACCAACCCTGCGTCTTAACCACTAGGCCACCGGGGGCTCCCAAAGAAGTATACGTGTATATTAAAGGCTGATTTTCTCTTTCCTTCCAGGTTTCCCTGTACTTTCAAGCTTTTGAGCTGCAGAAAACCAGAGGCTGTCAGGGTGATTATGTTAAAGTTTATGATGGATCCAGCAAGTCTTCTGCAGTTCTAATGGACAAGACCTGTGGATCAAAGACACCAAATTACATAGTTGCTTCTAGTAATCTTATGCTTGTAGAATTCGTCACAGATGGTGCTTATACAGCTTCTGGTTTCCAAGCCACCTTTGCTGCTGGTAAGTCTGAGGACAGGAAGAATGGCAGAGAAAAACAGTCTATGTCAAATCAACCTTTCTTTTTACTCAGGAAGAATACTTAGGAACTGGTCTCCATGAGGGCCATCACTTTTGCTTTTGATATAATGGATCAGTTATACACTGATACCATTTGCTCATTCATGCAGATGGGGCCACACTCAGGATAAGTGATGTTAGCCAGGTGATTGATGTTCCCCTTACCTTTCAAATATATTCCATTATGAAACATGTGCCAATACAATCAATCAATTTAATGTTACTGCGTTACTAGCACAATAGAAATAGAATAAATCATAATGCAGCATTAAAATATACTGTTCCTCTGAAAGAGATGCAGGTTTTAATCACAGAGTTCAGAGATCTACAGTGAGTGAGGTCACCCATTGCCCTGGCAAATAGAGAGGCTGCATTCCTATGGTCAGGATCCCTGGAACATATCCAGCTAAAACAAATTTTCTTCAGTCCCATTTAATTAAGAACTAAGGCCAGAACTATACTCTGAAGTTACCACAGACTCGCGAGTTAGCACATACCAGCTGGAAGGAAGAAAGAAACCCCTGTGTGTAACTGTAGCCTACAGCAACTGTACAGCGATGCAGCTTTCATTAATATGGAAGAAAGCTCAGCTATATCACACAACTTTGTATTTGCCATGGAATAAAAACAAGCACATAGAGTTTGCATAAATCCACTGGAATGCAGTAACTTGACTGTATATCCAAACCAAACCAGCAACTTTGCATTGTCTATGTGGTATCTATTTCTGTCCACTGTAGCTATGGAAGGAAAGAAGAATGAAAAAACTCCTCATTCCACTTTGATGTGTCTACAAATATGAAACAATCTTAGTTGCCAGATAAAATGTGGTTTAGCATGCATGTATTTTAGAGATGCTACAGTTTGTTCAGAGACCTCTGAAAGCTAAATATTCTCACATTTCACTTACAGTGAGTACTCAAAGAAGACCTAGCATCCACAACTGACTCAAGGAAGAAGAATCTATCCTGTGAATATTGAAATTATGTTTCCTACTTTGCTTCTATCCTGGCTTGGATCAGTATGAAATTTAATTCTATTAAGAATCAAAATTTTCATCTTCTGGAGAAAGTTTATTCCCCAAGCCATATAAGTGTACAAATTCTATACATCTTGTGTGATCCTCCTTTTGTCTGCACAGTTAAGTTATTACCTCTTTCTATTTAACAATTGAATAAAAAGCTTAATTTAAAAAAAAAGTTTCTATTTCTGTTTTCCAGTAGTCACTTCCAGTCAAACACATTATCAACGTGGTTTAACTTCTCAGCCCCCATCATTCAGCCCTAGGGGTGTCTCTTAAGTATACCACTGACATCATAATGGGTTCAGTTAGTTGGCTGAAGAAACCAGTTTCAAACTTTAAAAATTCCTTTTATAGTTTTCACGGTCTTGAGCATAAAAAGGTCTTTGACACAGACTCTTATCCCAGCCTAACATTTAAGCTTCCAAGAATGACATCTCTCTTCACAATTCCATTATATCCTTAAAATGCTAGAAAGGTGGACAAGACAAATCTATTCCCAGTAAAGAACTGGTGCTTCCCATTGCAGTTTTTCTTGTACAGTTTAGACAGAGAACATCTAAGGGTGCTTCTTTAGCCACAAACCATTTTTGGTCCACAGAGATGATTAAGCTTATCAGAGGATGAGACGTGGACCAGGTCAGGGTGCCAGAGTTCATGCATATGTTCAGGGAAGAAATTTTTTGGTCAGAGAAGAAGCTAAGCTCTCTCTTCTGGTCTCATAAGGAGGACAGAGAGCTGCAAGAGCGTCAGAAATCCTGGAGAGTCCTTTGCCTGCGATTACACTTTTAAAATTACATTCTCTTGACCAAGACAAGCCTGTAACAGATCTGAGCAAAATAGACTGCTATTTTAGTCTGTAGCATAGACAGATAATTAAACATATGACTAACATGGGCATTTAATACTTGTATTTTTAATGCTGAAAAAAATCAAATACCTTTCAAGTTTTTACCCTGTAACACTAGAAACCTGGGACTTTTTCCCACAGAAATAAATATATTTTCAGAAAATAACTGTGGGAAATGAATTTGAATCTCAGAGTAAAATGTACATGGCAAATGAAAAATTATTGGTTACTTTTATTTTGTTAAAGGAGGCACCAAAAAGACTTAGTCTGAAAGAATTTTCTCCAAGTCCTGTCTATATTTTTACTATATGATGAAGAATCAGTCATTTCTTGATGGTAGAGAAATTTAATTCCATTGAAGATTGCTTCCTTATCCACAGTGGCTGTGCAAATGCCTCTGAACAGTTTGAGTCTGCTTTAGAAGAGACATTTCTTCTGTTCTTCAGACATTGCAAGATGGGTTCAGCTTCTGATATGTTGTTCTAGTTACTCTGAGCAATCAGGTGTTGCTATCAGCACATCATAAAATGATTAGTCCTTCTGAAATGTTGTTAAAAATGCAGTTCCGGAGAAAAAAAATTGGCCAGTTGTGATTCGTGAGCTCCAACAAAACAAAATGGAGGAAATAATACTGCAAAGCCAGTTGGTGAGAACCAACTTCCTAGCACTTTTTTTTTTTGAAGAGGGATTTCAGATGTGTTTAAGATGTTTGACACTGTGAAGAAAAGGAAATTTCAGGTGAATTAGATACTTACCCTTGAAAGAGGAATAATGATTTCAGTCAGAATTCTGAAATATTGTTGGCACTGGCTGAGAAATCAATAAAGCTGTGGTCATCTGTGTATTGCTAAAATTGCTAAAATAATTAAGAGGTTTTCTTTTTAAGGGAAACTAAGCAATCTGTGTCAAGAAAAAATTAAACTCAGTGGATGTTAAAAGCCTGGAGTTTTCCCTTCTAATTCTACTGGAAGAAAAAACACTTCCCTGACAAGAGGTATTCAACAAAGTCCAAGTGTCTGTGGAATTAAATTTGATCCCTACTACAGAGGATAGGGCTAAAGCTGGTCACAGAGACAGAGCCAAGGTTCAGCCTGAGGATGTGACTACTCAACTGCCCCAGGACAACACTCCACAGATACCAGCAGCTCAGGAAATTGTGAGCAGCCCAACACAGTCACTGAATCCACCTCACCTGGGTTCTTTGCCATCAGCTAGAGTGTACAGGAGCAGCAGTACTAGGCAGCCTGTTTGTCTGTGTCTGAAAACCATTTCTAGCCTGAGGACTCCAACATCCTCCTGCTGTAACCACAAAAGCCCCTCAGTCCAATTTCAACCTGAAGGTAGAAACCATCCTGTTGGGCGTGAGCACATCTCTACCTATTGCCCTACAGCACAAATGTAAACTTTCTCTCGTCCGGGTGGGGATTTCCCTCCAGCTCTAGGGACATGCACTACACTGCAGACAGGGCTGCAGGACTAGCACTGAGTGTCAGCCTAGGGATGGCCTCAAGAGGCTACGAGAGTGGGTCCAATTGAAGCTCCAAACACTCACTGTCACACATGCAGACAGAAACATATGCTCATATCTGCATCCTCTTCCTCATCCTTGATTATCTCTAGAAGAAATAGCAAATAATGCAGAAACATCAGATAATGCAGAAACATCATCTCCAGAGACATCATCTTGCTGAAGAAAGCACCTACTGAGCAAGGTAATACTTCAGCAGGAGAGCAGCATCACAAATCACAGCTGGTATTGTCCCAGATCCATATGCACAGTCTCCTCTGGGAAAGAAATGGGCATCTCCCCCAGGCAATTCCAGTCTAGAAGCTATAGCGGCAGGACAGAGCACCAGGCATATTGTGATGCTCCTGCGCAGGTTTATATTGCTGGGGTGCTATCCAAGGGGTATGAAGCTGGGACTTCTGGATCAAATACACTCTGGGCATGTGGAAACCTTCACATATGCAAAACCTCCCAGGGATGTAGCAGAACATCTTTTAGGACACCAGCTCTTCCCCCAAACTGCATCCATAGCAATCCAGCCAAGCCAGTCCTTGTGTAATGAAATACAAAGATTGCCAGGAATGCTGTGGAGATGGAAGTGTGCACGTGCAAGAAAGCACTGGAAGAAGCAGCCAAACAAGGGTTACAAGAACAGCCTGTATTGATAACAAGGGACATAATTCCAATGGCACTGCTCCCAGGAGGATCATGGTGGAATGCAGTGTTTATGGCATGACCACAGGGTTCTATAGTCCATTCAGGCAACAGCCCAGATGATTTGTCAGTGGAAGATCCTGACAATCCTGGCTCACATGCCAGCAAGTTTGCAGCTACTAAGTGTGCCATTCCTTTGACCTGTTACTGCAGCAGGAATAAAGATGCGTCCTTTCAGCAATGACAAACAGCTTTTTTGAACACGAGGGTTTTTTCTATAGGGAGGCAGAAGGCTGTAATTCCCGTGCTTATTTCAATGCATTTCCCCCATCATGGTGTGAACTTTTCTTCACTAGGCACTATGCAGACTTGGGGCAATTATTGTCACCTTGAACCCCGAGGCAGCAGACAGTCACAGGTGGGGCTGGACAAGATGCAGGCTGGCCTGGGGACAAGGCCTGACAGGAGCAGTACAGGTTCCCTTGATCTCCTATGGCCACTGGCTGCAGAGCTGCTTTCAGGTCCTATGCAGCAGGATGCCCAACCTGAAGCATCAGCCTCAGCCAGATTCTCCCTGTCTCTCCCCAGCAACAAGCGGGGCAAGCCCAGCAGTGGAAGAATACCAGCAGCACTATTTGCAATTTTACTGTATATAGATTATATTTTCATTTGATGTTATACCCCGCTTTCTTCACAATCTTCCTATTGACTTTTAATCTCTTGTAGAAACTGATGCATACATTGGCAATACATCTGAAAGAATTTTAGCTTGGTTGAGCAGAATTTCTTCTATTGACTCACAGGCTTTCTGTGTTGAGAAGGAAAATTTCTTTACAAATATCTTTTACAATATTATTTTATAAGAGGGATAACTTTTTTTTTTTTTTTTTGCTTTGTAGAAAGGTAGTAACTTTTAGTCTGCCTTTTTTGATTAGTTTGAGTGCTTAAAAAAAAAGGTACCGACAGCCACAGCCTTCCCTTTCTCCTTTCAACTGTAGCTCATACAGTCTTTCGTAACAACTATTCTGTATCTCATTCTAGCTACAGAGCAATTGGTATCATCCTTGAGTGGGAGAATCTAGGAAAATTGTTACAGCTCAAAACACATGCAGAAGTTTATTGAACTGTAACATCACTTTATATCTTTAATGAGTACCTGTCCTTTTAAATAAAGGGATAGACATAAGGGTGAAAGACCTCATAAAAGAAATTTTTAAAAAATTATTTTTATTTGTCATTAATAGGCAAAATGAATGTTGTCAGAAATTGCCTGCCTTACATCTCTTTCAGTAAAATGGTAAAGCCAGTATCAGAAGGAATACTCAGACACAGGCCAGTGATCACCAGGAAAGTTCATAGTGACAAGTCCAAGGTCAATCTGGGAAATTGGTCTGCAGGCCAGGATAAATAGGGTCCTTGGCCAAGTAGAGGCACAGTTGTGACAGCACTGGAGAAGGATACACCTACCATGTAGCTTAACCAGAGACTAAATGTGTCTCTGATTATGAGGCTCCTGTGCCCACGAGTGGAAGGTTTGGATGGAGTTCCCAGGTGAAGCTGATCAGGTAAATGAAGGTCTTGGTGCTCTCAGGGGTTTGAGAACAGGAAATAAATAGTGTCGAGGAGGTTGCTGTTTCTTAAGTAGTAGGTGATTTAGAACAGACTTAGGATGGTTCTGCAGTGGGTCCCAAGATAACCAGGCAGCAAGTACTGCAGAGGCTCATGAACTTAGAACTGCTAAAGCATCTACAAAATAAAAGCTCTTAAGTATCATAGGAATGATTAGGTAGCTCTTTGATTAATGATAACACTTCCTATCTTTCTCAAGCTTCAGTCTGAATTACAGGGCAGAGCTATGGCTCTTTGTTTTAGGCAGTAACTATATGATAGGAGTTTTTATGACAGCTGAGTGCTTTACCAGCATTTAGAGTTAATATGTGAACATCAGCAGTCTATGTCTGTTTCTACCATGATCTTGCTGCTGTCTTGACCTGCTGGCATTTTGTGCCTCTATCAATTTTACATGTTTTGACTCTTCTATTGCAAGCCACTTATTGGCAGAACCTTTTGCTTTTATTTCCAGTCCTTTGTCTTGATGTATCTGCATGATGCATACTTCCATTATACAGCTGTCTTCTAGAGCATCTTTCCTGATGCTTTTAATCCGTAGCTATCACCTTTTGCATCATTGTGTTATGGGGTTGCATAATCTATTTAAACAGAAAGAAATGTAATCAGAGAGAACACTCACCCAGGGAGATTACAGGTGTATAATTATTTTCAGTTGACTTTCAAGCTTCCATTTGCTATATGTCTAATTGTTCATGTATATGGCAATCTTGGAGAAGTTTTCTATTGAGTTTAGGAGTTAAAAAGAGTTAAAAGGAGTTAAAGATCTTATGCATTTCAAGAAGATGCATGATCATCTCATTATGGAAATTCAGAAATAAATTTTTAGCAGTAAGCAATCCAAACCTGGCTGAAAGCCCTCAGCTTCTAATTCTCAGTGGTTCTTCACTGTCCTATACTTTGCCTTTGTTAGCTTGTATAGGTCCACCTGCCAAATGCACATGAGTGCTGCTGATTAGATTTCCTAATATATTTAGATGTCTGTCATTTATCACATTTGCAAATTATCGCTTATAGTAAAATGGGATAAGGGCGTAGGCCTGTGTAGCAGAAGTAATAAGTTAGGGGTAGCTGATGGGCCTGGCTTACGTAAAAGCACATTCAACATTACATTTTGACTGCAAACTCAAGGTTATATTATTTGAGAGGAGTGTAAGGATGTAAAAGGAGAAGCTGTTACAGGAACATGCAAAGCTGTATGAGACCCCAAAACCTGATTCACGTGAGGCATTACAGATTAGGTTTGAGATATATGATTAGAATCTGAACCATGACTCATTCACAGGATGTGCAATACTGAATGCCCCAAAGGGAGAAAGAATGGATGCTGTGGTTACATTTAAACTCCCAAGTGTAATTCCTTTAATCTCTTGGAACTTAAAAAGCTGTTCACAGGAATGCAGCTGTGCGAGAGAGCATAAAATATCCCTTTCTGAATGAAACCTAGTCTTAGTTTTTACAGACAGTAAAATTGTTGATATATTTTAGAAACAAAATAAGTAGCCCATTAAATCTGATCCAATTTTAATCCTGCCTCTTTCCACAGTAGTTGGCAAAATATTTTGGCAGATATAGGCTAGGCATGTTTGATACAAAGAGACTCAGACTCCTCTTTGGCTTGGTTCCAGAAGAAGATATCATTATTATTTTTAGCCAAAATACGTGCAATTTTAAACAGAAAGCTGGAATTGGTTTTTGCACCTAAGCAATGCTAAGATCTCAACTGGTGGACAATACTCCAGTTCAAAGTGTCCCACAGTCTAACTGCTAGTAATGTTTCTTTCTACCATCTGCACATGTTGGATATGTGCATGATACGCTAGACATGGGAAATGAATACATAACATTGTTTGGTTTGAGAATAAGTATTTATAAAATATAGTGTAAACAAAAGAGGAGTAATGATCTATTTAAACTCACCCCCAAATTTTTTGGTACTACCCCAAAATCTTTTATGTTACATTATGCATATTAAAGTGGAGCTACCAATAAATATCTTTGCAAAACTACATGTATTCTTAGTTTGCCTTGGTCTGAAGTCTCTTATCTGATTCTGTTTCTACCCATTTCTGTTAGAATGCTCTACACTTAGATTTCACAAAGTATCTTACCCCAACTTACCTATGAGAAAATCTATTCTAGTATTTGTAATAGCATTCAAGTGGCTTTCAAAACTGAAAAAATATCTCCTTGCTCAGGATATACAGTTCTCTCCATGGAACAATATTTAGGACAAGTGTGGTAGTAATTTGTCTGAAACAGCTGTGTAAAATGAGATAGACTTGTAAGTTACAGCAATTTTGAATTCCTTAAGTGCACCCATTAAAATAAATTGTACAATGAAATGTAAATACTCAGTTTCATTAAAGGTTTTGTTACTCTTGCCAATCTAGTCATTAATAACAAAATAAGAGGCTGTTTCTGGTGGATAATTTAAGCAGTACATTTCTTTCTTCTCTTCACAAAATATTTAGAAAATTCTCACGTAACTTTATTGCCTGAGTTTGTAAATTTATTTGGAAAATGTTTTCCCTGTGTGCATATTTTATGAACAATTTGTTGTGGATATTCATGATTCAAACTATAGCATTAATTCAGTGCCTGAGTAGTACAATGCCTAAGTAGTATGGTTTCTGCAGTGTATTTTCCACGTTTCCCATTTAGAATATAAAGTGTGAATAATCACATTCAAACATATATTTTGGCGCTATTTAAACTTTCACATTTAAATTTATTTTTGCACTTTAAAGCAAGCCTTTTTTTTCCCTCTCTAATGAATATTAGTGTATTTTTTCCATATCTTATCCAGCTCTAATAATTGCATTTTGCTGACCTAGATTTTCCCTCCAGTCTCAGCAGTTTCAGTTGAGTACAGCCTTCTCCCTTCACTTCGTCTTCTAGACTTTTGAAAAGTTCCTATAGGCTAGGAGGGATTTGTCACTGTACACTGCAGAGATCTTCATTCCATTGAAATCTGTTTATCCTGTGAAGTCCTTCGGGACAGTTTGAGGAAAGGTACCCCAAGAGGTAAGATTTTTTTCTATATACTTTCTAAAGATGACAGTCAACCTCTCTTTAACCTAGAAATGTATTGTTTAAAATTAGGCATTTGCGCATTTATATGGTGAAATAAAATACTTCTTTAAATGTCTGTAAATTGTCTTCTGGTTCCTTTGAAGTCAGGGGCAGTTACATACATACTTAACACTTATTAAATTAAATGCAAATTCAAGTTGGGATATTTAGGCATTTAGTTCTAGGATAACTGTGTCTTTTTTTTTTTCTCCCTACTTGTAAATTCTACATTTCCTTCACTACAAGGTGTTGTGAGGCTTAAGGAGCTTTCTCATAAAGCTCATTGAGATAATCAAGACAAAGGTAGCTACACAAGCATAAAGCATATTCTGTAAATATTGGCCATGGGCAGATGGCATCCTATGTATAATAATAAATTTTCATTGATTTTAATAAGCTTCAATGAAATCTATAGGTTGCTGGTGTCTGGAAACACCTCTGTTCTTGATGGGAAATACAGAATATCAGGAAAGGTTTCTACTGAAGACGTGGCTTCCTAGGTTATTGAATTCCTCATTGCTGGCCAGCACTGCTAAATTAATCTGTTTCAATGCAATTCAGAAATCCACCTCCTTAGTGTGGGGATTTGATATTAGCAATGTCTTGAAGTTCTTATGCCAGTGGTGAAAGAATCACTGGAGAAGTCAGAAGAAAGAACTTAAAGTTACTCAGTAACTCATTTCCTGTGAGGACGACTGAGCACAGATTGCCCAGAGAGGTTGTGTAGTCACTATCCCTGGAGATATTTAAAAACAGTCTGGACACAGTCCTGGGCAACCAGGTATAGGTGATCCTGCTCCAGCAGGGGGATTGGCCCTAGTAGTCCCCAGAGATCCCTTTCAACCTCAACCATTCCATGATTCTGTGGGCTAGGAAAGAAGCAGTGTGCTGAAATAGGGACAGAATCTGGGGGTTGTACTTCAAACAAAAGGTGTAGTGAAAGTGCAATCGTGAGGGTGAAAGATTCTGAGAGTTAAAAATGCCTAAAGTATCTCAGGATACAGTATAGTGTCCAGGAACTGAAACTGAACTTTCTTCCTGTATAGTATGATTTGGAGTTATTCATGATTTCACATTGGAAATTTTGGGAGTAAAAGCACCAGAGTAATAGCAGCACTGTTGTAGAGTAGCTAAAGGGATTTTTTATCCTTGATCAAAACCTCCTCTTCTTCTAACATCTCAGTTGAGATATTAACTGTCTCTTCAAGTAATTTGGAGGGATTATGTCAGTTTAATGAAAGAACTGTTTATGAATCTCACATATATACAGCAGAGCTCGGCATGTTGCCAAGCTTTTTTTTTTTCCCCTCTCTGTACAAATGCATAGTTTCACTTCTTTTAATTGGTTTATTAATTACTCCATGACTGCAGGAGCAATTTCTCTCTGTAACGTATTTTCCACTTAGTTTGAAAGTCTAGCCTCTGAGAACTTTCTCACACAACAGCCAACTTTGAAGGGCAGAATATTGTCATAATGGTTGAATCACAAAATTTACCATAGGTCTGCCATCTGTACCCAGAAGAGGAGCTATGGAAGCTACAATAGCAAGTTATGCTCCCATGGGCAGAGGTTTGGTTTTTTTTTATGAGCATATCCATAGCTTTTTAATGAAACTATTTAGGTGTGTTTACAGAATGATAGAGCAGAATGTTTTACTGCCATTTTTGAGGGTTAGGATTTTCATTATGAGCCATTCTGTGACCATCATTTACACACAGCTTCTCCTCAGGTGTTTGTCAAAATCCCTAAGTCTCATGCTCTTTATATGAGTACTATAAGGAAGTTAAAACAATAGTCTACAAAGAACTGACATCCAAGAACAGATTCTCTTGGTTCTAGAGATAAATCCATAATGTTCACTACATCTGTGACTCAGTTATTCAGCACTGGATACCTCTTTTTATCATAGTTTATGCAACATTGTTCCCAGATTAATGTTCTCCAGCACTGGCTCAACTCCGGTTTTGTGCTCCACAATTCAATGCACTTCACTACTTTTAAGGATTAACCCCGCAAGATAGTAGCTTTCAGTATTTGAGGGGTTTTTGGTTGTTGCTGCACTCTTGTTATTTCCTTTTTTTGCAATTTCGCTTTATTTTCATACATAATAGACTTCTGACTTTTTGTTTCTCTATGTGTAAACCCCAAAAAGTCAGAAATGAGAACTCCAGCTGTTTCCCAGGTCTCTTTGAACAGAGCAATTTCACCCAAATATTGATGTCACTGGGCAGTTTAGTTTGCTGTTTGGGAGAACAATTCTTACATTTCTTCAGGGGATGAGAAAATATTCCAGACGCTCTATGTGAGAGACAAACTGAGGTCAGAGAGACTGAAGTTGTCAGCTGTATCAGCATGTGTCACATTAATTGTTGTACTATAGGAATTGGTAAACATCATCTGGTGAATAAACACAAGATACCAAACAAGTCAAATTTACAAAAGAACCCAGCTAAAAGATAAGGAGGTATTTAATTAGTTATGTTTAACCTCTTAACTCTGTCATTTCCTTTTTTCAGTCCAGTGTATTCTGAACAAAGCTTTGCAGTTTTTTAGTCAATCATTTATATTTTTTTGTTTTGATAGTGTTTCCATTGACTGAACAGATTATTAAGTCAAGAAACAATGCAAAAACTGCAAGTATTATAAGCAGTGCAAACAGCGAAACGTGGAAGAAGAAACCTGAAAGAAAAGACAAGTGAAAATTAAAATAGGAAGATACATGTTGCCTACCTCTTTGGATCTGTATTGTACAACTGATTGTTCTTGTGCTTTTGTGTGTAAAATACCAGCCCATTTGGGAGAACTGTATCTTCTCTTTTAGCGACTGATAAACAAGTCAGTCCAAAAAATCAGTATTTCGAAAACTTCGGACAGCTCTTGTTTCCACAACTTACAGCTTAAAATCTCAACATTTTTACTAAAATCCATGTAGGTTATTTTACATGTTTTACTGCCAGTAACTTCTTTTCAAATAACAGCTTATATGGTTATTGATGCTTGTTATGGAGTGATCTTTAGAAAATTCGTGTGAATTTTGCTTTTTATTACAAGAAAATTGTACAACATCAGCTGTTGGAAATCAAAAAACCCCAAAAAAGTTCCTCTCAGGTTAATAACTAGATTGTTTGCACACATTCACTTGCTGTACCATAATTCTATCCCCCGCACCTATAGCAGCACGTGTCCAGCAAAGGGCAAATCCACCCGTATTTCGTCCTCTGGAAGCTGCATAGTTCAGAGCTCCAAGGAAGGAGAACTACAGGCTATATATAGGTATGCACGGGGGCTCCACAGCCAAATAAAGCTGCTGTACAAATGAACTGGTGAGTCAGCAAAGCATCTGCAGAAGGAAAAGGAGGCATAATGGTTGCCAAGACACCACGTCCGCAACACAAAAAGTAGTACAAATTGACTTTATTAACTTACCGCAGCAAACGTGTGGTAATTGTGGCATGTAGAAAAGATAATGGATGTCCTACATGTACAGCAAGTTAAGCCACATGGTGACATGAAGCAGGGCTGCCTGTGGGAGCTCTGAGGACCACGCTGATGGAAAAAATAGGCATCAGGGGCACATTAATAAAGTGCCTCTGTGTGTTCAGATTGGTTTTGCTGTGAATGTGGCTGTCAGAATTCTCTTGAAATTTGCAGAAAAATTATGGCTTGTGTTCAGGTATGAGTATCTGAATGTTAGTATCCACGTGTGGGAAGCCATCCTAAACTCATTAATCCAAGACCTAGGACTGAATGAACAATTGGATTTCCTGGAAAGCACGCTTGGTTTAGTTGACTGGAAAGTGGTAAATGATTTCAGATCTGGAACCACTTTTCAGCTGGACACATTGTAATTTGCATTTGAAAGTAATGTAAACAACACTGTACTTTATGAACCAAAATGTGATGTTACTTCAGTAATAGAAAATCTGGGAAATCTGCCTAAAATCCTCAAGTAAGCTACTCCTGCTTAAAATAGACAGGTCTTGATCCAGTTGCAGAGATTGGAGAGTGATTTATTTTAACTTGGATAGTTAGTGTAGATTATATGGATAGTAAAAATATGACTTGTTTTTTAGAAGGAAATTATTACTTAATAGTCTGAAGTCTTGAAAAACAGAACTAAGATTCTCTGGGTGTTTGGATTCTCTGACCTGACTTACATTGTGTTCATACTGATTTTGACATAAAACATTAAACTCAAGCATAGAACAAATGTTTTTATTTAAACAAACCATTTAACATTTTGAAGATGTTCTGATTGATGATTTGTAAAATGGGCAATGTTTTAATTACATTGCTGCTTTTAAGGAACATAATGGAATCCTTAAGCAAACTCTCCAGAGCATGAGTTCCAAGGAACTAATCCTGAACTTTAAATTCTCAGTCTTGTTCAAGAGAAGGTTGCACGAGGTTGAACAAGTAGCTTTTATTTGCCAATTTATATATGGAAGTAGAAAAATTGGAGTCAAGGCTGGGTGTGGGGTGGGGTTTGCGGTGCAGCAGAGGGAGAGCACAGTAAAAAGAAGGTTCTGGAAAGAGTAACATGGATATGGGAACAAGATGAGCATCCCTAGACTAGAAGTTCAGTTTTTAACTATGTGGGGATGATTTATCTGGGTTGCAGATTTAACAATGCTGAGGATGCAGGGATACTGGTTCAGACTTTGTGGGGGGCTAGCTCAGTTCTGTGCTGTCTGTCAGCTTTGACACAATGTGCTGCAGAGTTGTGGACTAGACAGCTCAAAAGGATGCACACTTTTAGTCTGAGCTAAAAAGTTCAGGTAGACCTCAGACAGCAATTATCTGAGCTCACTCTATGTAAATTCTCTCAAGATTATGCCATGATCCTTAATATCTCCTGTCATACCTAGAATACCTAGCTTGTTCTAAGTATCTGCCTCTGTGGCTAAAGACTGTGTACTCATTCAGGTAATTTGTTAGCTGTGAGTCACTATCTTCGAGGAAAAATATCTTCCTAACTTAGAGAACTTGATCATTTTTGTTTTAAATAACTGCTAAGTACTGTTTAGTAATTTTATGGCAAAGATTGGGATTAAATCTGTTTCTCCAGCAGGTTTATTGCTGTGGCAGTGCACCACCCCCACCCCTCTTTTCAGGCCCCATTGTGATCTCAGAAATGCCCATTAGGCCTCAGCCTTGATGTATAGCACCTGGGCTAAGCTACTCTTAAGCTTTTCAGAAATGCTATCTGTTCCCAGGAACTTGGGAGCTGCCTAATGAGCTCCTGTTTTTTTAATGAACAGCCCTGCAAACCTAATTTTCTTGCCTGAATAACAATCCAAGTGGAGTAACATTTTTGTTGTGAAACTTTTGAAGTAAGTTACTGACCTGAATTGCTGTCAGCATAGAAAATTACTACAGCTGAAGCCAATTTTCTTGTGACCCTATAAACAGCAGTCCTAAGTGAGACCTTCTGAGGTTTTCTGGACTGCAGTGAGCTGTGACCAGCAATCTCCCTCTCAGTGAGACAACTCTCAGAGCCAGAGAACATTCAAGTTTGCTATGCTTGGAGGACTGCAACTGAATGCCCATGATGGAGCCTGGGCTGACCACTCCTTGAGGCTCAATCCTTTGCCCCTGGAGAAGATGTAAAGGCATCCAATGTGAGTACTTCACTGAATTTAAGAGGAATTTTTCACATGTATATGACTTACACGTACTCCTTTAGGTCTGTGTGTGTGCAAGTGTGAATATGCTGTAGCAATTATACTATTAATGTTGCTCTCTTAGATTCTTAATTAGTTTAGGTTTGTATCAGCTGAAAGGGCACAAGTTCATGGGGCCTGATGAAATCATTCCAGAGTACTGAAGGAGCTAGCAGATGTTAAGGCAGAACCCCTCTTGATCATCTATCAATGATCTTAGGACTATGGGGAAGTCCCTGCTGGCTGGAAGATGTCCTACTGTTGTCACGTGATCACATTCCTAATTCTTCCTAGTTAACATTCATAATTTCTTTTGGTGCAGACAGGCTGATTTGCAGATAGTCTCATACACCATCGGTAACAGTTAAACTGATTGGCTCTTTTGGCCTCTGTCTGTACCAAATACTAAGTTGGCTATTTGAGGAAACCTTTTTCCTTTCCTGACCTGGATTCTTCTTTTGTTCATTATTATGTAATATGTTTTCTTAAAATGTAGAGGTAGGATATAAGTACATGAGCGCATATAATACTAATATCAATCTGAGAGCAGGATTGTTCTAAGTTAAGGTGTTTGCATCTCTCTTTATAGTGCAGAAGTTTAAATAAACTGATTTTTTGATCAGGTTTGCAGACTTTTCAGAATAAGTTAATGGTACATTTTGCCGTAATGGAAATAAGCTCACAGGAAGGACAGAATCTAAAACGGACTATTTTGAGTCCAAGTGAGGTTGGTATAAACAAAGAAACAGTTGCGATGGAGTTTGTCATATTGACCACAGTGTGATTCTGGATGGGGAAGTTTCCAAAGAATAGTCGCAAGATTTAAAGTGACATGAGGGATAAATCCCTGCAGATGGCAGCAGAGCTTTAAACTTCAGCACTACAAGCACAGCGTTTGGTATAGTCGGAGGGAGAACCCCCAAATGAAGACACTGATTTCCACGCACTATTACAATGACATGTTTTGTTAGTAGTCAGAATGTTACTGATGCCTTCTTGTTTGGTTGTTTTTTTCAGCTTAAAGGGGAAAATTTGAATAATTACCAAGTAGCAGAAGGATGTTTCTGAGCCTTGTGGAATCCCTCCAAGTTCCCAATGCAGACATCTCCTAACTCTCTGTTTCAAATAATGCAGGTGGCTTGGGATTTTTTCCCAAATATTTTGCATCCTTCAGATTTGCAGCAAGAATTTGACCTAGATGACTTGGAGTGACATAACACACTAGTACTTCTATAACAGCCAGTTTAGCTGTAGGAAAATTTAAGTGACTGTTAAAAAAATCCTTCAGGTGGCAAATACTTAGTTCTAAAGATATTACATCAGAAACAGAATAAACAGATGTATTCAAATACCTGAAAAGGTATCCCTGCTGATCTACTTGGATATGAAATACTGTTTCCCTTACTTTTACTAGTTCTGTTGTCCTAATGTTATTTCTTGAGCCTGTCATGCTGCACAGGCTCAGGCTCTTTCTTCCTTGCTCTAATGTCTTTATCTCATTTTTTTCCTCCTTTTCTCACCAATGTTAATACATCTTGTAGTTTATACCACCTATCTTTACACCTTCATCTTTACACCTACATCTTTGGAATTTCTAACATTCAGTTTTAATAAAATAGAAACAATCCAGGAGGCTTATGATCAAATAGATCCTAATGCAGGATCTTTAAAATGTCTTTATTTTGTAGTAGTCCCATTACACTTAAGGAATAGTTAATGGTTTTGATGCATTTAAATATTTTAGCTCTTCCTCCTCTGTCTTCAAGGAAGAAGCTACTGTTTTCACTGGCATTTCTTTACCTCTATACTTACATTGTAATTCATTCAGGACAATGACAGTGTCTTCAATACTTTATGTACAAAGTATCTGCATATAATGCTTGATTGAATGACTAATTGTTAGCAAATGGCTCTCTATTTTGACACAGTTTCCTGTCTGGATTCATCAAAAAGATGAAGTATGAAATAGTTTATTGGCAGGCTGAGTAAGCATAGTCTATGAAGCTTGACTACATTTTTGTTGCCAAAGCGTAGATATCTCAACAGCAATTTTGAAGTGCATGGATGGGACAGCTCTGTTGGGTAGTTCAGAAGATTTATTTCTTCAAGACAGTAAACTTTTGCCATCTGCTAAAATCTGCTCAGTCTATAGCTAAATACCTTCAAACCTAGTCTGGTCCTGGGATTTTTGTTAGCATTCCGTTTCCTGTCCTGTAATTTTGTATAGTGTTACTGGATGCTAAAGATTCTTGTGTTTTAACAGTAGGGAAAATTGATCTCTGTAAAGGCTTTGGCATGCTTCTAGATGAGAGGTGTTATGTAAATTCTCACCAGTTTTACCATTTTATATACTGTAAACTGATGAAAGACAGGAAGGGAATGGCAGTTACCTCTTAATATAATATAAAACTTGCCTTAGGTAGGACCACTCTGTTTACTGAACACTTCCTTCAGTCCCAGTGGAAAACCAATGGTGGCATCTGCTGTTTTCATAACAACTCAAAGAAGATGCCTTGTCTCTGACTGGCTGGCTATCCCCAATGGCAAAACAGCAAAGAAATAATGTGAGAAACAGCTCTGCTGAAAATAACTTCAGTTATCATCACTGAAGCGCGTGGATTCATTCGTACTATAGGTCTGTTTCCCCTACAGCAAATCCCTTCTCCCATAGCAGTGGATTACTGCCATGGCTCTCTTGGGCATTCCCAGTTTCTTTTTTTTTTTTTTTAACTGCTTAAGGAGCATAGGAGGACATGATAAAGGGGAAGGGAGAAGCTGTTAAAAGAAATATACCATTATGTGGAAAAAAAAAAATAAAGAAGTGGCTCAGCTTCTTACTTTTACCGGAATCCTATAATTCAGATACTTAGAAAAATTGTTTCCAGTTTGTTTCCGTTCCCATCAGTGAGAGAGAGTGAGGGGGAGAGAATATAACAGCACTGTATCATAGCCATTTTGTTGGAAATTTGGCAGTCAGAACAGCAAGAGAGAAATGAACAAAAGCAAGACTAACAGTAACTGTGGCTGAACATCTGCACAGGGCCAGCAGTGTGGCCCAACAGAAGGCATCCCTAGCACCTCTGAGCAGCAGCTAACCTGTGGGTAAACCTGAATACTCACCCACTTATCAGTTGATTAATAAAAAATTAGATGGACTGTAAAATTTGAGACCCCTGCAAAATAAAAACATGCTGCTGTGGCCAAGGAATCAAAAAACAGCTGCCTGAGTTGGAAACTGATCACAGTTTGTAGCAGTAAAAGCCCTTTGCAACTGACAGGAGTGAAATAGCAGACAAGAAGACCAGTTAAACTGGGTAGTTCTACACTGTGGAGTTAAGTAGACCAATATGGAGTGACAAAAAATTTATCATGCATCAGGGCAACAACAGAAGTCTTTCAAGAGGAAGCAGAATTAGCTTCCACTGTCTGTGAACAAAGTGTTTCAACTGAACCTGAGGAAATAGAACATCTTGCAAGCATACCCAGCAGCAATGCAAGGCCTGAAAATGTTAATTTGAAACTAACTACCAGTTTGGGCAAGAGTAATTAAACACAGAAAGATCTGAGACAGCTCTGAAAAGCCTTAGCAGTCAAATTTTGCAGCCAGGGGTTTGTGTATAGATTTATGCTTTTATATATTTAAGTATGCATATATATATATATATGTATGTATGTATGTATATTTGTATGTATATGCTTACACAAAACAGATTTTGTCCTCACTGGATAATTTGTAGAATAACTGGGAGAAGCCTCAAGAAGCATCATGCTCAAAGCTGAGATCAAGAAATGAAGAAGCAGAACAGGAGTATAATATCAAGGTGTAGATTTTTGTCTGTCACTTTCAAAATTACAGAAAGAGGCTCCCAGATTGCAATGGTGACTGATTCAAACAGGTGCACCAACACAGAAGCACAAATTAACATGCACAGCAAAAGATATTTTGAAAATTATTTGTGAGCAGGGAAACAGCACTATGGGTAGATTGGTGGTTTGGGGATTCATTGAAATGACTGTGAATATTTAGAATTTTTTGGGGGGGGAACTGTGTAGAAATTTTTTCTTTTCCCCCCTAATGTAATCAAGGAACTAATTTCACAGCCAGGGGATAGTCTGCCTAAATAATAAGAAAGAAAATCTATTGAAAAAGTGGCTTTCAGTGTACTTTTCCAAGCCAAGAGACACAGGTGACCCTGATAGTGACCATATGGAATACTACAAAAGCTCTAATGTAAATACTGTTAAAAGGAATGCTGTTTCCAGCAGACGGTTACACTTTCTGAAAGGGCATATGGTTACTCGTTAAGGGCATATGGCTTCACACTCAATACAGAATTACAAAGAAATTACTGGACTGTTGAACTGATGAGCACTTCTCAAAGCTCATGAGCTTGTGTTTCCAGACTTTTGATGAATTTACTACTGAGGTAGAAGCAGCTGGATCCAAAAAAGAACTTGTATCCAAATGCTGTCCGAGATTGGTAACGTTCACACTCAGAGAATTGATGTGGACCCAAACTTCTATTTTGAAAGCTGTTGTCTGTTGAGTGGAAGAAAGCAAGATCTGTCTGAACCACATATTTGAAATGCTGCTCTGGTACCACACTGAGCACTTGCATAGACTACATCTTCCTTGACTTGCATTAGCATCATTAGAATACTTAAATATTTAATGGAAAGGACGTATTATGCCACAATTTTTGATGAAAAAAAGCATTAGCATAGAATGAAAAGTGGACAGGCTGAAAAACAATTTAAATAAAACAAATGACTGTGAGCAGAAATAAATTTTGAAAAAAAAAGTATTCATCATGCCAAAGTGATACCAGGTTAAACTAGAAATTATTTAAAAGGTATCTGGTGGAAAGAAAAGTGCTGCAGGCCTTGGAATGCCAAGCCTGACAGAGAAATGAGCTGATACTAAGGATCCCTCAGGAAGAATCCGCTTAATAATTGGGGAATTGACGCACTTCTGCCTTGTGAATTCTGCCAGCAGGTTTGCTGCTGCAGGCATGTACAAAAGGTTTCCAAATATTAAAAGATTGAGTCTTGCAGCAGCACTTTGCAAAAAAACAAAAATGGTTAATATGGCCTGGGGAAGGAAAGGCATAGGCATGAAGTTACAGAGCCACTGAGAAAGAAGCAGGGAACAGGTTCTGTAAGCAGCCACATGTAAAACATGATATTTTTAAATTCCTCAAATGACATTCTCAGTGGAGTCAAGTATATTGGGCTATGCCTGCTCATTCACAAGCAGTAGAGACACAGGCTGTCTGACTCCTTTCTTCTCCATTGATCACCAAAAGAAATGAAAGGAGGGAAAGGGGGCAGGTCTATCTCAAACACTTTTGGAGGCTGGCAGTACGTATTATATCTTTTCTGATGGAGGAAATATCAATCTTCTAGTGATTGAGATTTTAGTGAAAAGTTTCACATAAAGTTTTTCTTGTACAAAACAAAGCTTGAGATTTAAGTTTGGTGAAAACATAAGTATTACTGTGTGCAGCTGAGAAATACTGGCATTTTGTCACTTATCTGAAATGATTCTGGCAATCTTGAACACAGATAATAATTTTAATTAAAATGTCATATTGCATTATAATAGATATTATGTTCTGTTTTCCTGCTGACCTATCACCTTCTCTCTGATGTATTCTTACAGTTTTGACCTGGCAGGGGTCAAAAACCGTTATGATCTCCTCAGGAAAAGCTCTCAGATTCTGCAAAGTATCCGTTAAAACATTTTGCATTTGAGCTAACACTATAAAGAAAGAGAGGATGGTATAGATAATTTTACACCTCTTCAATGCTGGGAACCCTGAGTTGCACATCACTGACAGGCCTCCAGTCAGGACACAGCGCACTGTGCAGATCCCATCCACGGGAAGATTATACAGCATTTTGGCCTTTGAGCTCTTGCAGGATTTTCTTAAAAGAAATCAACTCTATTCATCATTTCCACTGTCAAACAGAAAGTTCTTATGAGAACTTGTTGCTGCACTTTTTAGATGAAGGTGAGGACAGGCAGGTGGTGCAGCTACTGCTGCTGAGTGGGAGCTGCCCGCGGGCCCCTGTTACCTGAATTAGCTGAATGACTTTTTCCTGTGGCACAGGGACATGCACAACATACTACCCTGAAGGCCAAGCTGTAAGTGGTACATAGCACAGCCCAGCCCTGTGCCTACTCAGGTTAACTGCGAAGTGCTGCACAATTATCTTCCGGTTCCGATCATTCTGCTTAGGAAATTCAGAGAACAGCTAATTGCATACTTCCCTCCCTCTCTTGTACATCTCATCCTTTTCTATTATTTTTGAGGACTGAGCTATCACTGGGAACATGTACATTTTTTTTGTCTCTTTTGTTACACAAGGCTTTAGAACAATTGCAATAGGCAGATTCTTGAAGAATTAATTCCAGGTTTTACAATGTATGCGGTGCAAGTCTGGAAAAAATGTTCAGAATTTTAGTCAGTCTAGGAAAGTTCCCATTAAGGCTGAATTTACCAAATTTAGCTTAATACTGAACCTTAGTGATTAATCTTATTCAAGAGTGTGATACAGCCTCAGGCAAACTGGCACCCAGTACTGTTTCATGCAGGTGTTATAGAATTTCTTTTTTTTTTTTAATTATAGAAGCTTTCTATGTTTGATATTTGGGGTTTTCTGTTTATTTATTTGTTTGTTTGCTTGGGGTTTTTTTGATATCACCTGTCTCAAGGAAAACTAAGCTGTTCCTCTTGTTTCCCACAGTCCTTTGTTGTCTTCTTCCTTACCAGATGGCAGAGATTTTACTATGCCTTTTCACTGCCCAGATGCATAAAATCAGCCCTTCATACTGTTCTAATTCTGTCTTTTTGTCTTTTTCTGGTGTAAATTTTTCTCCTTTGGTCCTTCAAATCTTTCCAAGGAATGCTAGATTGACTTTGCAGAATTGTTGTCCAGGTTTATACTATTCTCTATTTCCTATCAGCAGGTTTTTTACTTGATGTTTTTTCATTGCAGCTTTCAGATGGTGACTTGTTAGTACAAGGAATTGAATCTGATGATAACTCAAATTGGGAATCTGGGCTTATGATAGCTCTTGACTCATCCTGGTTATAACAATTTAATCACTAATCCTCATTTTAATAATTCTAAGTTTAGGTAAGCCAGTATAGTATCTCAGCCTGAAACATCAGAGAAAAACCTGTTAGAATAAGCACAGTGATGACAATTGCTAATGTTTTACATAGGGGGTCATTTATTCCCATTTTCAACTACTTTGCTTTAAATGTTAGTTACTGCCTGCAGCACTGCTTGCAGTCATGCTCTCTTCTTTGAGGTTGACTGCTGTTAGCAACAATGGAAAATTGTAGTCAAAAAAAATATAATTAGAGATGTAAAGAAGAAAAACACTTTAAAGGAATTACAGTAATACTTTCTACTTCCTTGGAAATGCCATAATTCATCAGTCAGATTTCTGCAGAGTACCAAGTATTTAAATTCACAGTTTCTGTGTAACCTGAACTGCTGTTTAAAAAGAAAGAGACGAATTCTCTGAGTCAAGTCTGTCTATGAGATATTTTCAATATAAATACTTTATTCAACTGATATCCCCAAAACTACCCTCTGGTCACTCTGACCTGTGGTAAAATTTATTCCTAAAACTCAGTTTGAGGAGGAGTTAAACCTTAAGTTTGAGAGCTAGACATCAAACAACAGAGGAACTACTACTAGTAGAAATATCAATTTATAACTGTCTGTGCTTCAGGAAAGGTAATAAAACACACTACTTTGAGAAGGTGAATTATCCAGCCAGCCAGGAAATGGCCATCCTGGGGGTATCAATCCAGGGCCACAAGAATGATCAAGGGCATAATTATATGAGGTAGGGAGCTGGGATTGGCTTAGCCTGGAGAAGAGAAGACGCAAGGAATATCTTATCAAAATATATAGATATCTGATGGGATGGTGTTAAAAGGATGGACTGATCCAGACTCTTGTTAGCACATGGTGACAAGAAACGAAGAGCACAAACTGTAAGACAGTAAAAGAAAACACTTTTTTACTGTAGTTGAACGTTGAAACATGTTTCCTAGGGAGGCTGTGAAGTCTTCGTCCTTGGAAATATTCAAAACTCAGTTGGATGCAGTCTTGGGCAACCTGCTGTAGCTCATCTAGCTTGAGAAGGAGGATTGGTCTAGACAAGCACAAAAGGTCTCTTCCAGTCTTGGTTATTCTGTAAGAAATAAACACAGAAATCCTCAACTTCCGTCTTCCTGACAGATCCTGTTTGTTATAGTGGGAATAGTTGGAGTCCTTCATAACAGCTTGCATTCTGAGTCTAGAACCTGCTGGGCCCTTCCCTCTACTGTATATACTCTCATGTTCCTTAACCACTGAATCTACCCAGACTGCTGTGTAGAACTCGGCAGGGGCAGTGCCACACATTTGTTACCAGCATCACAAAAGAGCTTTCTGTTTTCCTTGAATGCTGTGTCTCCAAGTGACACAGCCTTCAGCAGACCATTAGCAGAGATCTCAGCCTTTGGAAGGGTATGGTTAATGCAAGAGGACAGCTTCACTGGGCATTTCTGTCACTTTTGCCCCCTTTCTAACCTGATAGCTTTTTACCAGGAGATTTTTGCCTTCTTAGGAGCATGCACCTTCTCTGAAGGTGAAATTCTATGATTTCCTTGAAACCTTGTCACACTGTACCTCCCCATCTCCCTAAACTCTTCCAGTTCAACCAGTGTAGATTCAATTGACAATGTTTTGTCACTGAGTCCCTTAAGCTGTCTGTGCTGTTTATACCACTTGCCAATGGAGCAAGTTATGATATATGCAGTGTGAAAGGATTTTGTCACTCTGTCAGGAAGTGAGCACTGAGAATCCCGTATTTTTTTTCCATTCACAGATGAAGCTGCAATCCAGATAAATTTCTCTTTGTCTTTTCATGCCTAAATTTGTTCTGGTCCTCATGCTGGACAGCAGTTTTGCTTGCTCAACACTCTCAATAGGATTGTCATGGCTACTATTGTGTTGTGATGCTGTACACTGTGGAGAATGAATACTTGTCAAAAATACAGTGCAGCAAGTCTATCTAGATCAAAATTAGTATTTAATTTCAAAACTTCATAATTTCAGTTGGGCTTTGAATAGTTTGCTTAAAGTAAACTTGAGAGAATAGGAAAAAAAAGGAGAGCATTTTTGATATTAATAAGGGTGGGAGCATAATAAAAACTGGGAATAGAGTGAAAATTTGTTTTTCTTGAGGTCCATGAAACAAACTCAAGGATTCACTAGAAGAATTTGTCCTATGGAAACATTTCCAAATTGTATTCTGATACAGCTGGAAAGCCATTTAAAAGCCCTAAGGAACAGGAGAAACTGACTGTGCTACCTTGTGTACAAAAGGAACTTCATGGTGAAGTTAACTTCCCTAAATGCTTCACTACTAGGTAGCAGTAGGACAAATTTGTCAAGAGATATTAGTCCCTGCTTAAAAAATAGTCTGTAACTTGAAATAGCGTCAGCTGGAAAGTCTGTACTCATGTTAAGTTTATTAATGTTTTAATGGGTCTTGTGCCAATAACGAGCTTATAAAATATATGACTTGCACCTTGTAATGTAATGTGTTATCCAACTGCATTGATTTCCTTTCAGTTTCAAGGCATCAAGAATTTTTAATGTAATGGGCTTGTTTGCAGGCTGTGCAAGTCTTCTGAGAGAGGAAAAGGTTGTGACTGCATCAAATGTGAATTATTCAGAGTAAACACATCTTTGTGCAAAGCAAACCAAAGCAGTCACTCTGCCACTCAGGGTTTTATTCTTCCTGTATTTAAAGCCTCTTCAAAGAATAACACTTATCTGCTTTGTTATTGCCCTTTAATGATGCTAAGGTTATTCTGGAAGACAGAAGCAATAAGGATTCTAATTGCTTACTCAGACATATATCTCACATTTCCATCCCACTCAAGGCTGTCAGGAGAGAAATCTTTCTAACAACTTGTATGAATATTCTACAATTTAAAAATGTCCGGCAGATAGCCCAGAAGCTGGATAACCAGCTTTAATGAGAGGGTCTTACGACTGAAAATAATTCATCCCCATGCAGGTTTTTCCCTGACATTTTTTATTTACCTCTCCCCACAAGAGGATTATCCATTCAGTTATTGGGTTTTGTCCTGTTTCTACAGACAAATGGTGGGATGCAGAAATAGCTGAGGGAGGAACAGTGGAAGGAGTCTGCTAAGACAGAATCACAGAATATGCTGAGTTGGAAGAGAATCACAACGAATCCAACTCTTAGCCTAGCACAGGACCATCCCCAAGAGTCACACCATGTGCCTGAGAGTACTGTCCAAACGCTTCTTGAACTCTGTCAGGCTTGGTGCTTTGACCACTTCTTGGGAAACCAGTTTCAGTACCCATCCATCCCCTGAATGAAGAACCTTTTTCTAATATCTAACCTAAGCCTCCCCTGACACAACTTCAGACCATTCCCTTGGTTTCTGTCACTGGTCACCACAGAGAAGAGCTCAGTTCCTGTCACTCTTCATTCTCTCATGAGGAAGTTGTAGACTGCAATGAGGTCTCCCTTCAGTCTCCTCTTCTCTAGGCTGAACAGATTAAGTAACCTCACCTGCTCCTCATACAGCTTTCCCCTCCAGGCCCTTCACCGTCTTCTTTGCCCTCCTTTGGACACTCTTGAAGGGCTTAATATCTTTCCTATATTATGGTGCCCAAAACTGCATGCAATATTCAAGGTGAGGCTGCACCAGTGCAGAGCAGAGCGGGACAATCCCCTCCCTCGACTGGCTGATGATGCTGTGCCTGATGCCCCCCAGGACACAGTTGGCCCTTCTGGCTGCCAGGGCACTGCTGGCTCATATTCACCTTGCCATGGATCAGGGCTCCTGGGTCCCTTTCCGTGGCACTGCTTTCCAGCACCTCATTCCCCAGTCTGTATGAACATACAGGGTTGCTCTGTCCCAGGTGCAGAATCCAGCACTTCCCCTTGTTAAACTTCATATGGTTGGTGATCTCCCTACCTTTGAGGGAGTCAACAGCTCCTCCCAGTTTTGTGTTGTCTGCAAACTTGCTTAGTTCAATCAAGAGTATAAATTAGCTCTATAGAAACAAAATAGCTGGAATATTCAGAGCTGAGCAAGAGACATTCTTACTGCCACATAAATTATGGACTGATGTATAGGCAGACATGTTTCTCAAGCTTTGGCACAGAAGGGATGTTAGTACCTCTTTTGTTATTTAATTACAAAAGTGTGGAAATAACATTTCTGTGACAGTATAAGATCTGAACTTGTTCATTAAGACTTGTTCCTACACAACTATCTGGCAGTATAAATTTGACTTGGTTCGGCCAGAGAACACAGCAGTGGTTGTGCCAGTACTTTATGATGACTTTATCTTGTTAGGGAGCTACACGACCTGTTCTGGCACACGCTTCCCGGAATGCAGTCCTCCCTGTGAGTACTGTGACCAAATCTAACCCAGCAGAATGAGATAGCGTAACCTGGCTGCAGTGAATCAAGGTGGGAGTCAGAACCTGAGGTAGCTGCACCCTGCTGTTGCCTGCAGTTCCCTTTCCTCTTGCTACAGGAGCCTACTCTCCCTTCAGATTTACAACAAAACCACTTGTGTATTTGCACCCCAACCTAGTTCAGTTTGAGGCATCCAATGCTAAACATGGACTGGGCCATTACAACAGAAGTAGGTCAGGGAAACAGTAATACAGCAGCTCTCAGAGGATGGCAATCTAAACAAGAATATATGCAGAACAGTGTAGTATTTATATTTTTCACTGACACCTAATTGGATATCATATAGAAAAGGAAGTGTTGCAAAAGAGTGAGAAGGAACAGAACCTGAAGATATCTCTGTATCAAATCACAGTGCCTCAGTAAGCTTTGTTGCACTATGGCAGAGGAAGATTTATTTAATAAGACAAATTTCTATCTACTTTTATTTTTAAAATTGATTAATTCTTTGCATCTTAGCTATGGAGGTCCTAAGATAAAAGAAGAAATACAAGTCACTGCTACAGAAAGTTACTGATGACAAAGATAGATTGTGACATAGTTACAGACACAGGGGAATTCTACAGTTTTCTGAATGTCCTGATAAACAGAGTCCTCTTGAGCTCAGAATTTATTACACCAGAGTAGGAGACAGCTATTCTTGCAGTCAAGAATGCAGGACAAACTACTAGACTGAGAAATGCTGTTTTGGAAAGCAGTGAACAACCTGATTCAGAATTAACCATTGTAACCCAAAGGAGGCAAAAATCCATTTTGTAACATTCTACAGTGGAATAGCTAGCATAAATGGAGTGTTGTTAGTATCACAAAAAGAGATAAAGGAAAATTAGTACATTGTGAGTGGCTTGCCAGCGTAGTATATGAATGATCTTAAAATAAGCGGGCTCTTCAATCTAACAGACAAAGCTATACTGTAGACAGGAATCAGGTTCATTAACTGCTGGAAAAACTTCTTTGTGAGTGTGCTAAATTCATCTCCCACAAGTCCTTATATATAGACAAGATCTTCAGGTAGAAGATATATCCAGCTCTTTTGAAGATGTAAAGGAATCAGTTGATAAAATTTATTGGTTTATGATAGGCAAAATTTGGTAGGATTATTGCAAGAGTCTTCTGGCCCGAAAAGCTGTAGCACTTCTTAGGAGATTTTGCCATCCATGCTTGTGTGAAGAATTCTGAATGAGAAAGCTGTATGGATTTCATTTTCTGTGATACACATGCATAAGATAGATGAGTTATTCACAGTTGTCTCAGAAACAAAACTAAATGTGCTGATTGAATTGTTGTTTACACAGTGATTGGTTTTGCTTTCAATCAAAAGTTGTGCCTTCGTTGTGGTCTGGCTTCTAACACAAGTTGTCTCAGGGGAGGTAGGCAGGGTATTTTGGCACTCGAGAATGTTATCTGAATAAAAGTAATTTTTTTCTTTTTTTTTTTTAACTTATTTCAGCAATAGGTATATCTATAACATTACACCAGTAAAGAAAACTTACTAAGGAAAATAATTCTTAATGTAGCTTTATTCATCCAGTTTTGTCAGAAATTTCTGATTTTTTCTTTTGTAAAGAGCACAAGCCTTTTATTACAACATAAGATAACTAAGGTCTCAAAAGTGAAAAAAAAAAGTTAGTAAGCTTCTGATAAAGTAAAACTGAAGCAAATAGACGTATCTTTTCCTGTTGTTATTTAACTTCATGCAGTGAAAATACATAAATGAGGAAAGGCTGTTGAACTGGAATTCAGTAGCATCAGGCAAAAGTCTGTTGAGTACTGGATTGTATTCAGTGTATTAAAAATTAATTGCTAGGACTGAAAACTTCTTGTGAGTTTTCGTGCCACATATCAGAAAAACAACAAAACTGTTCCTGAAATTTAGTTTTCTATGTTCATTTCAATGAATATGTGATGCTTTCTGCTCTTGAATTAACCAACCATTGTTAGAAAAATAAAAAATGTTTGCAGTATCAGAGGAGGAATAAGAAATAGGATGCAAACCACTTAGCAAATGTTGAAAAGGTACATTCTAGTGGATAGGTTTAAGAAAAGAAGTTTTTTTTTTCTTTGGTATTCACATAAGGTCATACCATCATAGTATAAAAACAACTGAACAGATCAGAAAAAAAAAATTAGAGACTTTTAACTCTAGGTTTATGACTTAAACCTCTATTAGGGTAATGGAAAGATAAACCTTTGCATGTTACTTTTCTGCTTTTATGATGGCTTTTTGTTACATTAAGAGTGCTTACATTGTTAGGTGTGTAAGGATAAAATTATTGAAACGCATTTTGTTTTCTGTGAATTGACAAATAAAGCAGAGCATATGTGGCTTCCAGACACCATTAAATGTTCCTTCGTCCCAGACACTGCTAATAATCCTTGTGTTCTACAGGCACAGATGTAAGACACCTTCTTTCTCCAGTTCATTTTAGATTGAAAATGCTACTAATTGTGTCGTTGTGTTCTATCCTATGTAACTTCCCTTCTTTCACAGCTCTTGAGAATCACTGAGCCTTAAAAGCTCAAATTAAATTAATCCTTTTACAGTCAGATACTAGCATGAAAAAGACATCTTTTCAGCAAAGAGACCAAGCACCAAAAGGGGAAAAAGCTCACATTTCTTTCTCTGACAGGCATAGCATACGTTCATTTTGGTGTGAGACTCAGCTTGTTGACAGAGCAGCCGGAACAGCCAAGCCAGAAGCCCAGGGTGACAGCAAGGAAGGCAGACCACATGCCCACTCTGCCAAAGGGAGAAGGGCAGATCAGGTCAGCTGCTCAGCTAACAGCCCAGTGATCTCCAGTCTGTAGTACCAGGGCAGGAAGCCACAGCAGGAGGCACAGTGTGCCTGCAAACTTTCTCAGATGTGGGCCAAAATCAGGGCTAGAGCTCAAATTCAGCTCCCAAGCCAATGAGTGGAGTTTTTATGTCTGAGATGTAGTTGGTCAGGGTCATTATAGGCTTTGGTGTACTAAGTGTCCTGGGAGACCCATGCATCAGTCCTATCTGCATCATGGAGGCCTGAAGGTGTCATATTCCAGCCTTATTCCTGATACAGAAAATCAAGGAACCAGAGGCCTGAGGTCTCTCATGATTCATTTTTCAACCGCTGAGCCATGATGACTATTTCTGAGATATCTCTATAAAATTCTTACTTTTTGTTAGATGTTTTTGCTGCACTGAACTTCAAGAATGGGGAAGATAAGAAATTAATGTAATGCTTGAAGGACGGAAATATTTAAGCCCTTTTTTTTCTACTATTCACTGTGTTTTTCACACACAGTCCTTTCTGGTCTGGGTTACAGTCTGCCACAGAAACACAGAATAGCTCAAAGAAAAAAGCTGATCTCTGTAGGCATGCACTTTAGTTCTGAGACGTGAGAAAAAGATGGGTTGCTAGTTGCCTATATTTTATTAGATTCTCTGGAGTTTTCAAAAGCCATCTGTGTACATGAAAAAAAAAAGGCATGTTGGTGCATGTACAGTAACTATTTGTTGATGATTTGGTGTGAAATGAAAAAATCAGACTTACTTACGACCTGTTTCATCTGTTTAGTCTTAACTTACTTATGATTTAAAGAAGAAAATGGACTCTTGGAAAAGAAATGAGAATATCATACAATGTACTATGTTGATTTTTCCTGTTAAGACTTTAATAACCAAGGATTCTTCTCAGCTAAAAGGTTGCAGCTCTTTGAAAACTTCACTTAAAGCGTGTTGTGTGTCCCTTGGTAATCACGGTAGAATTTACTGCAGTGTACAGCTGACCTGTCTTTGCTCACTGTTTGGAATCATGGTGTGAACACCAGCTGCCTTTGAGGTAGCTGCTCTTTAGTAGTCTTGAATGGGATATGCTGTGGCATAATAATTAGTTTAGAAAACTTGAATCTCTTTTAAAATTGATTTATTCCCTGTTGGCTTGACTTTAAGGAAAGAGTTAGGATTTATTCACTTTTGTCTTCTACTGATGTGGCTTACACTAACAAGTTCACATCCTATCATATTCTGCCAGTTTCACTAATCCTTCCATATGATTTGTATGCTGAGTAGGAAACATGGAAATCTATTGGGTGCTAGATTTACAGATTCTGTTACGTGATACAACTTTAGTCCTTGAAACTATGATTACTGTATTATCAGGTACCTGAAAAGGAATGTTGTATCACACTATTTCAGCAATTCTCTGTTGAGTAATTACACTCCCTTCCTACATAATTTGAAACCATCCAGAAAATCTTCTAAGAATTCATACAAAGGTAACACTTTTAAAGGTTTATTTTACCAAGTAAGATGTTTTGATCTGGTTTCTCTCTTGCTGTGCCTTTGTAAGGTGTTGTATCTATTACTCTAGTTTGGGATCTAACACACTTTGAGATAATAATGATATATTGTAATGATCCTTAAAAGGCTTCCAGTAGAGATTACCATGGCATCACTATCACTGGATTATCAGAAACCATTTGCAGTGAAAATATACAGAGATTCCGGTCTACGATGGCATCATTGGAGAAAACTATATGGAGAGAACTATGCTAATGTCTGAAACTGTGTCCTCTGGAATTTTGCTTGCAAAGGAGGTAAGAAATTGCTGGACTAATCATTAAAATAGTTGAGATTTAATGTTGTCACTGACTGGCAGGGAAGGCACACTTCAGTTTCTTGGATGCAATGAGAAATGTCTTGTGTTTCTAAGCCACTGACCTTATTTCAGGTATTGTCTGTTAGAAGGGGAACTGGCTTTTGACATCTTTCTTTCATTAGAGAATAGGATGACTTGGATTGTAGCACAGTAAATGCTTCTAAGTGACCATTCAGAGCGCTGGCTGAGAAACCTGAAATGCCTTTGTGTAAGTAATGAAAGAATCGTCCAGAGCAGACTCAGCTCCCTGGACAAAGGCTCTGCCTTTGGAGGGAGTTACATACAGCAGACAGAATCTGAAATGCTGTTTTTCATATTTAGTAGGCAGGTGAGCATTCCTGACAAGAATTTTCCTGAAGAACTAAGGTGATACAAGGAAGAATGTAGGGCAAACTGCACAGACAAGAAGTTCCTGTTTGGTTTTAGGTGTTTGTAGAGCAATAGCCCAAACAAACCTGAGTTAAGAGCAGAACGATGCTAATTTAGATTTTCATGCATCATCCCAAAATTTAAGATCTGAATTAGAGGTATCAAATGTTTGGGTTCCCAGTCTGTGCACTTCAAGTTTTAAATAGCCCACATGGCATATTGAATGTGTGTCTGTTCTCTAAAGGAGAGATTTTTAACTTTGGTCATTGAAAGGGTAACATTTTGTGTATAAATGCATTGTGAAGTGGCACACTATTCTCTTTCTGAGGTTGCAAACTAGCTCCAATAGTGATTTAAAAATGTGAATCTCTTGCTCCTTATTTTGGATGAGTGGGTTGTATCTCTCTCTATTTTTATATACATCTATCTTTCTGACACTTCAGTATTAATTTTTAAAAAATAATGTTAAACTGACCTTACAGTTTCAAAGTCAAGTCCTCAGATGCTAGGAAACTTGTTAGTTCAGCTTCTATATAAAAGTTTGACTTATCATAAGTGTATATATTATGTTATATGATGGCATAGTATATGCTGTCAAGCATGGGTTTCAGTGACATGATCATGTGTTTGATTTTGGTTTTTTGTTTGATTGTTTGTTTGTTCTCCCCCACAGAGCCCTTGTATCATTTAAGTGATGGAAAAGTTTTTACTTCTCCTTAATTCTGAGTGAAATAGACAAACATAGAAAGTTGCTGCTGAAAATCTCAACTTCCCTAATTAATACCAAATAAAACAATCATTAACCTCTGGATTAAATCCCTATGCTGAGAAAGAGAGAAATTCAGTAGATATCATTAACAAGAAGTAGTTAACTGCATACATCTGATGAGCTTTAGTAACCAGCCCCTAGAGCTATGAAGGTCCATTATCGCATCTACAAAGAGACAGAAGAGAATCCCTCTGCCCACCATTATTCTTTTCCTATAAATGAGTTTACAAATACACACTTTTGCTGCTCCAATTTTACTTCTGTGTGTTACAGTGTATGATATGCTTTGTTTGCAAAACTGTAACTCCCATTGATGTCAACAATAATGGTATTAAAGCACCACAAACCCACCTTCTACATTGCTGGGGCAAGATGTCTACAAAGTATATGCTCATTTTTAAAATAATAACACAACTTCCATCAGATTGAAACAGGAAACTGTCCTTTTGACAAAGTACAAAAGAACTAGGGACTAGATGATCAGGAGAAGCAGAGCTTCTGTAATTTATTCTAATCCAACAGGGATCACAGCAAAATTTAAACCTAAATATCTTTTTCTGTAAAATTGGATTAAAGTCTCAGGACACAATAATCAATAGTACATACCTAAGAGCTTCTTTCATTCAAATTTTGCACCGGAAAAGCATATTGTACATTAATTTAATTTCTTACTGCCTTGAAAACCTGGTGAGGTTTTACCCAATATATTTTTATTATCACTCAGTGATGGTGAAATACCTTTTTTTCCAAATAACTTTATTGGCCCGCATAACCTAAAAATATCTGAAGGGACCAACTGCAACCCTACTAACAGTGCTGGAAGTGTTTCATTTTGCATATGCACTCTTCTAAAGCTGCACCTACTATAGTGGCTATGTAAGTCTGGGCTGCCTTAGTAGTTGCAGCTCTGACACCGGAGCATGAACCTCAGGATTAAAGGGTGGCCTCAGTTCCGCGCACACTGTGTGTCACCTAAAAAATCCACTGCGCAGGCTCG
>JAWWES010000168.1:22504238-22645176 GCA_035583135.1 Lophotriccus pileatus
GCAGGCTCGAAGGCCTTATCTGCATATGCGGGTAAGGACCTTCCCCGGCTCTTCGTTCGCGAAGACGGGCCATTATAATATTTTCTAAGCATCTTTTTTAGTTTTTTATAGTCCTCACTTAGATGTATGATATCAGAACTGTGCTCCAGCCAACTTACTTAAGTGGAGAGCATCTTCACTTTACCACAGCAGTGACTGCAGGTAAGTGCTCTCTAGCATTTTATTTTTCTATTTTTCTTTGTAGGCTTGTTTTCATATCATATATTCACTATTAAAATAGCATGGGCCTTACTCACACCACCCAAGAAATTTCCTGTTATACTGAAAAATTCTACTGACTAGATCATGCAGCCAGAACAAAGCAAAATTATTGAAGCGGGAATGTAATTCGAAAACCATCAAATGTGACAAACTATTAGTAAACTATTTTTCCAAAGTAAAGGACATAGAAAAAGGATCAGTTTTGTAAGTGGTTTTGTCTCTCTTCATAATGTGTTTTCTTTGACTATTATTGAAATGGCCAGATACCATTGAAAAGTCCATTCGCTATTGTAGCAAGTAAGAATCTTGAACTGGGATTTGGCATGGTTCCTGCTTGAGGAAATTGTTATGTATTGATATGTGATATCTTCTAGTGACAGACTTCAGAGAATAAATGATCTGCTCTTTCAAACTGCTTTGATGTTTGAATATCTAGAAGACCACTTTAGTAGAACTGTAGCACACTGCAATCTTTTTTATCTTAGACAGACCTCTACTTTAAAAAAGAGCCCATGTAAGTCATTTTACTTCAGAAGCATATTCACCATTGCAATTTCACTTGAGAATATGCTATTGTTAATGCTGCTGTTCCTGAAGATTTGTTGCATTTGATCTTGGCAGTTATGACTGCACAGTAACTCAGAGATGATTAACCTCATCCAGTAAACATCAATGGCACACTGCTCACACAGGCTGTGTGCAGCCTCTGAACACCATGGAGATAATGATTCTTACTGATCAGCAAACCTGTTGGTCTTCGTAAGTCTTACCTCCTAGTGATCTGAATATTATCTTCTTTATAATACTAACAACAAATAATAATAGTAATAGTGATACAGTTTAAAAGGCTTGAACTCGGGTGTCTAAACTCTCCAAAGGAAATGGAGTGGATTATACTGAATAGACATCCCGAAGATTTGTGGAAGCCTAGTTTGCTTAAAAATGGATGCAGAATGCAGTAATTTTAATTGTGATTTTTTTAAAATTATTTAAACAGAGACCTATTTTAAAAAATAGTTTTGGGATATAGTTCTTAAAGATTCTATTTTGTTTTTCAGCATGTTTCAGTGACATATTGCTTTACTTTGTGGAAAAGATACTGTGCACAACGTTTCGGTAAACTGCACCAATTATATCAATCAGTAGTCACCAGTAACTTCAATAACAGAGATAAAATATACCTTTGAAATTACTGCAATTCTGCAATAATTTTATATAAGGAAAATAGTTTTTATTGAGAATAAGTCAATTTTCTCAGATTAAATAGAACTGACCTGAATATTTCTGCTCAAACCAGAACTAAAACCCTGAAACTTGTACAAACTCAGAGGAATTCTGGTAAAAATATTGTAAGTTTATTTCTGTGTTTAGATAGAAGAACTGGATTTACCAAAATGCCAAAGCAAGGCAAGATCTGATGATGTTTCTGTCTGGACTGTGAGCAGAGGAGACCAGATATGTTGTGAACTTGCCTTCTGGAGACTGGTCCTGCCTTGTTCTGAGTAGTGTTGTAAGAATGGTTTAAAGTGAGGGCTCTGACACTTTTCATGGGACAATATTTCACAAACTGATAAATATCACTGCCAATTTATTTTTTTATGTGATATTGTTACTGCATGGAGTAGTTGAAAAAGGGAAAAACAGATGGAAATTAAAATGCAAAAAAAAAAAATGGAGAAAAGAGAAGGAACATGAAATATGCAGAGATATGTTTATTCTGGCTAGGAGTGTTATAACTTGTTAATTAGAACTGTGTAAAAAAGCTAGAATTTACAGAATATCAGCAGAATATGCAAGAAAATAAGAGGTATTAAACATAAGGTGGAAACCACATGAAGTAATTTGCTGAGCTTCAGAAGGTCAGAGTATCATTTTCTTCTATACTGCACTGAGAAAAAAAAGGAGCTAAAATAATGAGATCAGAGAGACTTGCAGCCATGTCACAATTGCTAAGTACCTCACTGTTTTTTTCCCCCAATGTCTTTTTCATGAAGTAAAATCTTAGTAATTTTTCTTCATAACACAATTTTCCTTTGAGCCTTTCTCCTCCCTTCTCTAACCCTCAGCTATTCTCTTACATTCTTTTCAAGCCGGTTTTGCCAACGGTTTGTGCTTTTTGTTATATTCTGTTGAAATCAAGAGTTTCTGCCTGGCTGCTGGAATTTAGAAAGACTGAAAGGAAATATTTTTTTTTTCCTCTCCCTTCACATATCTTACCTTTCTTTTTATAATCCCTTTGACGTGGAAACTTCTGAGAGACCATGAGGGTTAATTCACCAAACAACCAAAATCTGGAAATATTGGTATGTGATAACTTCAGAGCCCACAATAATATTGAGGAACAGTGGAAATAAAAAGATACATGTTACTCAATATTAGAAGTACGTTCTAGTTAATTAAAGAGATTCTTCTTTCTCTTAGAATTGTAGGACTCTTCTTGCTTTCTGAGGACTTCAACCATAAAAGAACTATGAATAATTCAATAGTCAAAATTTGGGAAATTGGACTGACTTCATGTACTTGCTTGTAGTGTTGCCCATATCAGGTGATGTGTTCAGGACAAGCTATTCTACCTGGAGTTTTGCAGGATGAAGTTACACAGTTTGCAAACTTATACACTATCTGCATGCCCCTCTGCTGGCACTGTCATCCTCAGCTCAGTGATTGTAGAAGAGCCTTCATGTCATAACCAAGCAGGGAAAATAAAAAGCTGTCTGTCTCCTCTCTCATTCCACAAAGGGAAGATACATACCAAAAAATCACATCATGTTGATTACTGGTTTGCACTCTGAAGCTGCAGTAATTCAGTATCTCCTTTCACTGAATATTTCTTGATGGTTGAGATTAAAGTGTTCCAGGAGGGCATTTTATTTGGTTCTAATGAGGCTGTTTCAGAACGCTAATTTCCCATTCAGTGGACTCTTCAAAGAGCTCAGCGTGGCTGCAGAGTACTGAAGACATACCTCAAGTTGCTGCAGAATTAACTTACGAATTATAAAAGCAGTAAGTGCATGATTACTATTTTTCTTAATACATGAAAAAGTAGATGTGTAATTGGCACTTTAACAAGCTGGCAGCAGCAAATTAAAACTTAACATGATTATGAAATGACAGTTACTGTTAGTAATTAATTGGTATCACCTTTCTGTAGCCCTGTTCAGTACTCTTTGTGCAAAGCTTATATCAATGAGAGAATAATTAGGTAATTAGGTGAAAAACTGGGAGAGTGTGAGTTATAAAAAGCTGTAAAATATCTCTTTCTTTTCTGTGGGATCTATGGAATTTGAGATTGTTAGTAAGCAACACTTGCTTCTCATAAATTTTCATCCTAAGGGACTAAAAAGCTTTGGAACTGCATGACATTGCAGGTAGTACTGTACTCATAATTAAAGTTAACTGCATTTGTACTAAACTGGGAAAGACTGGTAAGACAGTATCTCTAAATTGCAGTTCTTAGTAAAATGTAGTGTAGATACTAGTGTATACTTTCAAATTCACAGAAATATATGTCTGGTTTGCAGAGAACAATAGGAAAGTATCAAAGTTGACATGATAACTTTCTTGATTTTTAACTACTATTACTAGTCAAAAACTGTTTTTACATGTCATGTGTAGCACTTCTAGCAGAGAATTTCTCTGCTAGAAGTAGAGGACCATGGTGAGACAATGGCTCAGTATAGATAAGTGTAATATCTTGAATAATTTTTGTTTGAAATCTCAAATGTCACCTGTCTAGACCACATAATTTAGGTTTTTGTCATGGTTTAATCCCAGACGGCAACTAAGCCCCACGCAGCCACTTGCTCACTCCCTCCCAGTGGGATGCAGGAGAGAATCAAAAGAGTAAACGTGAGAAAACTGGTGGTCTGAGACAAAGACAGTTTAAGAGGTAAAGCAAGAGCTGTGCATGCAAGCAAAGCAAATTGAGGAATTCATTCACTACTTCCCATAGGTAGGCAGGTGTTCCCCTCTTCCTCCTTCTTTCCTCAGCTTTATATGCTGAGCATGATGCCATATGGTATGGAATGTCCCTGTGGTCAGTTGGGATCAGCTGTCCCAGCTATTTCTCCTCCTAAAGTTTTGTGCACACCCAGCCTGTTTGCTGTTGAGTGGGTGAGAAGCAGAAAAGCCCTTGACTCTGTGTGAACAGTGTTCAGCAGTAACAAAAAACGTTCCTGTGTTACCAGCACTGCTTCTAGAATGTTTTTGAATTCTAGTTGAATGTGACCTAGACCTATCTTCTGCCTTTTCCCTGTATATGTCTACAACCATGTGATTTGAACTAATTTGCTGGAGACCAGGCAGCAATGTAATTCCCTCATGGATTGATCTCTAAAATGGGTTTCAAATTTCTTTATTTTCCCATGTATCTGACAGAAGTTAAACAGAAAAATCCAGCAGATCAACTTTCCTATGTTCATTATCTGTTACAGATGGGAAAGGAACAGACTAGCCGTATGGGCTACCTCAGGAACATCTATGTGCTGTAGTTAAAAAGGTCAGAGGCCTATTTCACTTTTCCAGTCTACCCACCCTCCCACAAAACTCCATAGCTGTCCCCATCCATCCTGGAGAATTCGCTGAAGGAAGCACAATTCTTTACAGCAGCAGCCAGAAGCCATTAGCAACAGCAGCAGTACAAGGAAAAGGATTAAAACTGCTTCCAGCCACCTCCAGCGCTGCTTTTGTAAAGACGCCAGGGATTTCCAAAACTAGACATTTCAGGCAGAACAGCTTCTTGCTTTAATTGCAGTATAAACATATGTCAGCATGTGTGGGACATAAGAGATGTGTTTCAGGTGTGGAACAGAGGAGACTGCAAATGGGCACAGAGGAACCTCTGTGGAGGACATGAAGTAGGTAATACTGCTGTCTCCAAACGTTAAAATATCATACATGGATCCTCATCAAACCAGAACAAATTCTTAAGCTTTCTTTTTCTGCATCATCATGGTCAAGAAGTTTATCTCTCCTTTCATTGTGTCTTCTTTTAGTATGAAAATTTGGATTCTAAAATAATGCTTTATCTTCAGAATCTGGGCCTCTGAGTAAGATATAAAAAGTCAGATCTGTGGGATTACTACCGTGGGATGACTCAAGCCAGCAACTAAGCATCACACAGCTGCTTGCTCATTTTCTCTACACAGCAGGGCAAGAGAGAAAATAGACAAAAAAGCAAGAAAACTCATGCATCAGAATTGAGGTAGTTAAATAAGTGAAGGAAAGAGGAGTAAACCCAAAACAAAACAAGTGATGCAATGGACATCAGTCAGCATCTTCCACAAGCAGAGTGATGTCCAGTCCGTCTTCGAGCAATGGCTATGTACCCAAATACCCCTCTCCTCGTTTTTAATGTTGAACATAATGTTGTATGGCATAGAATATTTCTTTGGCCAGTTTGTGTCATCTGTCCTGTCTGTGTTCATTCCCAACTTCTTGCCCAGCCCAGCCTACTGACTTCAGGGAGAAGAGTGGGGAAAAAAAGAGAAAGCCTTGACACAGTGTAAGCACTGTTCAGCAATAGCTAAAGCACTGGCCTGTTATCAACACTAATTTAGTCCCCAGTCCAAAACACATATAGGCTGTTGTAAAGAAAGTTAACTCCAACACAGACTCAGTACAGTTGTCAACATTTAGAGGGTGAAATGAGCATAAAAAGGCAGGTAAAACTCATGGGTATGTAGGCAACATGAAGCCTGAAAACCAAGAAAAGACTAAAAACACTCTATAGAATGAAGAAAATTAAGGGCATCTGACAAAGAGCAAGTTAAAAACACTGAAAGAATATTGTAAAAAAGGTGAGTAAAAAGACACAGAAAACCAGCGCGTGGAGAAAGGAAAGATTTGGAATCACTGTTCAAGATGTGAAAAAATCTCAACAAATTAATGGAAAAACGTGAAAGATACAGAGGTATGCGTAGAGAGCAAAAAACCCTGAAGATACAAGATAATAAGAAAAAGGAAGGTGAAAAGCAGGAGTGGAAATATGAAAAAGAATATATATTTTACAATTATTGCCTCTTAAACGTATGGTTCCTGTTGGAGGGAAATGACAGGGAGCAGAAAGAGATGGCTGCTCTGCAAGGGGTGGTGAATGGGGAAGAGAGGGCAACAGCAGGAGCTGATGCAATGACAAGGGCTCAGTGCTCCTCTGTGTGAGAGGAGCAGATCATATCCAGCGACAACAATCAGGGCCAGCCTCAGTCCTGTGGTTGCAGGACCAAAGCTGGGACTAGGCTGCTGTCTCCACCACAAACATTGATAGTTTCCTAATCTGCTCTTCATCATAGGGCAGAACTGCCTTACATGGTTTCACAGGCATCTCTGCTTTAGTGGGAAAACAAAGCGTGGCAGGACATGATACAGCTACACGATCAGAGCATCTGTGTTGCCCTGGTTGGTACCAGTTGGGTTGAGCATCCATAGGTGTTCTAGTAAATCTGCACCTGGATGAGAGAGGAAGTCAGGGAAACCTTGGGAACTCAGTGATGGTCAGTATCAGCATGGCCCAGATACACAGTAAAAGCCCAGTGGCACATAAAATGAAAACTAAATTAGTCAACTGCTATTGTACTTTCAGGCAACATTGAGGTCCTCTGGTACGGAGCTCAAGAATTTTGAACACAGTTTTGATAGGTTAGATTTGTCCTGCTACCCTCTGTTCTCAATTTTAGCATCTAGCAATTGTGTGAATCTTCATATGTCATATTTGAGAACACTAAGCCCAATACCTATTCCATTCTTCGATTACATTGGTTTGCTACCCTTTAGTTTGTTTTCATAACACTTTCTACTTCACCCAAAAAGAAGAAAGTCCTTTCAGAGGGCAAAACAGTGTATACGCCACATGTTTCATTGTTTTACAATTAGTATCTTACTCCTAACTCTTCTGATTAGTTTTTGCTGTTGTTCTGCAGGACAAAAATATCAGGCTCATTCTCTTTATTTCTAACACTTTACACAACTAAGATGGAAAAGTACCATTATCTACCTGGACAAAGATCTTTTGGAAGTTGATATATCAAGTGGAGATATATCAAGAGCTGTTACTACAGAAAAACAGTGTTGTAACCTCTAGCTATAAATAATCCTGCTTTCTGGTGCTCAGGTGGTTCAACAAAAATAATTTACTTGTATGCTCTGCTGATTTCCAACAAATTACACTAAGAGATTCCCTTTTTTCTCTGGATACTAGGAGAAAACTGCTAAATATCTACAATTTTGTCAAAACAAATTAAGTTTTGAATTACTTTGAAACAGAACATTTTATTCTGTTAAAAAATAGGTAATTTTCTTATTGGAATGGATTTGAAATTTAGAATCTAAATTTGGGTCATACAGGAAATGGGCAATGTTTGGGACATTTTTGAAAGAAACTGATTAAATCAATTTCAAGATATGCTCATAGAATTTTGTCATTTTCTTGTAGACATTCTATGCAAGATGTCTCAGTGAAACAGCATTCACCTGCTGTATTGCCTTTCAACCTGAATTATCCTCTAACTATAGATTAATCATCCTATGACTTCATTTTAGATAATACTAGAAGATAGTTATCCTTTGCACTAAACAAAGACAAGTGAAAGCCTGCTTAAAACTGCACTGCCGTGGCAGAAATTTTTTAGTTAGGTGCTCCTGGAAAAGGAGGAGTATATTTGTGAAAAAGGGAACAACTGTGGAGACAACTGTGGTAGCTGGACATAACCCCAACACCACTTCTGTGTTGCAGTGAAAAATCTAAGGAGTGAGTTTTTAAGTGCAGTTTGAAAATGGGACTTGGAAGTTGTCAACAAGAACTTTAGTAATTATTTGTTAATTTTTAGTATGTGTTATGTACATTTTGTATTCTTACATATAAATAGAATTACATCCTGACTTGGTCACCTCTTCCTCTTAGGCCTGCATGTATAAGTCCAGTTCGAGAGAGCAGTTCACATCAGAAGTGATAACAATAACTAATACAATAATTTAAATAGCTCTTGAGTGTATAATTAGTTGGAAATAGAAGTCACAAAGCCTAGACATGCATACAATTTGACAGGTGTCTGTCAATTTTGAGAAGGCTTGAAAGATATCAATCTATTTAATGCATTATTTTGAAAGAATATAAACACCCTTCATAACTCACAGAAGAATATAAACCCTGTACTAGGAGATTTGTAAATATGAAAGCCATGAAGGAGAGTTTATTTTCAATATTAGGCTGGTATTAACCTAAAATGTTAATTTCTGGTTTATTTGGTAGTGACATTTGTTTTCTATATTTATTATAATAGGTCTTTTGATAATTCTATTAATTTGTGAAAACAAATCCATATTTTGTTATAAAACCCAGTTAAATTTTGTTCATTGGTGGAGTTAAGGAGGATAAAAAAATACATACAGATTTTCTGTCTAAATGTATCACATTAAAACATCAGACAAATGCATGTTGTGGTCTGAAAAGCTGTAAGTAAGCTGACTTGCAATACAATTAAAGTTGTATTAATATCCACCCTCTCATCCTAAAAAAAATAAATTGTATGCAACTGAAAAGTAAAGAAATATGCATCCTTTCGGACTGAGCAAAGTGCTCTATAAAGAAACCCAAAGATGGATGATTTTGAAGTAAAAGCTGTTCTGATTTGGAAAAGGAAAAAAATATTTAGAAAATGAGTTTTCAAATTTTCTAGGTTTATAAACTTTTTATTTGTTTTCATAAAAACAAGAAGCCAAAAATATATGGTAAAAATTTTACTCTGAATCTTTAGCTTTGTTACACCAAAGTAAAGGGACAACTATAATCTATAAAATTCCATAATCTATAAAAAGAGATGTGGAACTTCAGCTGGGACAGACAGTTGTGTTGTGTATCTATTATCTGTATTAAGAACCTTGGGATTATATTGGCCTGTTAGTCATCTGAGATTTTAGATAAGATTAGTATAATAATTCAACTCCCTACTCCTGATGTTCTTGATTTGCTTGTATACAGAGTGTATGGAAGGTGTGCAATGACATTATATTTATGACTATGTGTAGTCATAACATCAGCACTGAGTTAATTGTCAACTGAGATAATAGTTTAGGAAAAGAGGCAGTGATAAATGTCAAATTAATTATGGCTTGTACAGCACAGAGGATTTGCACCCTTTTTATGTAAATTTCCTAAATCTAAAGACAATATGAAGTATAACACCAACTAGGAATGTGCTTTTCATTTGAATTTAGCTAAACGCACAGTAAGAGCCAACGCCTTTGCACTTCCATACTTGACCTCTGTAACAAAACTTCACCCATCCCTTGGAGGCTAACTTACTGTTCAGCAGAGCTGTCTAAAAAAAGGCATACGGCACCTGTGTTTCAAGGTTTGCATTTGCATCCTACAGTCCCTTGAGAAATAATCCCACTTTCTTTTTCGCTGCTTTAAAGTGCTGAAAATATGTCTAAAACCACAGCCCAAAACCCAGCAGGCCTCTATCAATCACCTTAGGTCCTCATTTGTGAACCTTCTGGCAACTAACGTGGTTTAAATCCCTTTGGCTTTCAAGCCTTAGAGTTGCTTCACCATACCCCACTCATCATTCCGAGTTCTTCCAACAGCAGACTTTGAGCTGTGGTTCTTAGCTGCAGCTACCATTTGACTTTCATTCAAAACACCTTGCTAATCCCACCATCAGGGGGATGTGGGGCTGTGCTCTGGGGCTGTGTTCCACTGTCAGAACTGTTTCTGAGAGAGCATTTACCACCAGCAGACCTGTATATCTATTCCTGTCTCCTACCTCACACTAGAACTCATTCTCTCTACCAGATCTGCAAGTTCTACTAAATAAAAGGTAATTCAGTCCATCATTTGATCAAATGATACCTATCAGTGCAATGTAGTCATAACAATGAGTGTCTAAAAGGTTTAATGTTGCTCTTTGGGACTTCTACTCTTGGGTAAGGAGAACAAATGTAGACTGTCACAAATCTGAGCGAACAGCAGAAGGCTCTGGAAGGAAATAGTGATCAGTAGTTGAAGTTCATAGCCTCAAAACACAGTTTAACTGCATTCAGAAAGGCATGTCTGACTGCAGTCTGATTCTCAGCAAGTTCTTGTCAAGTACTACTATTGTGCTTCGCTTTGGAAACCTTCTCCTGTGTGTGATCCCTTCCCCATCCACCAAGCCCTGAAGAACAACCTAGATACAGTTGCCACCGAAACCCAGCTGGCAAAGAACCTAATGTTTACACAGAGTTATCTAATGCACCTATAAAGCTGGTATAAAAATGTGTTGAGTAAATCCCTTCTGAGATTTGTAGCATATCTTCCTCCTATCATTTGGAAAATATAAAGAAACTCTCTCTCTTCAACAGAAGCTGACATGTGAAATCTTCTGATTTTTGCAGAAAAGGTGGTGACAGCCAGAACATAACACAGCTCTTGCAGTTCAAAGTATCTGCACTACAATTAACTACTTACTGTGCCGTTCACTTTGCATGAAACTTGCCTCAGTAATTAAACACATCACTGGGGGAGACAAAGATGTAAGTTGCTGCTGCTGACTGTATTTTGTTGTGTCTAGTCTGCAAAACTGATTCACCAGTCTTTTGAATCTGTTTTGGTTTATTTTGTGTGGAGCTTCTTCTGCAATTTCTGCTTTTCTCACCATCAGAGCCCCGTGTTTTTCACACTGTGTTCTTACCTCAAAGACTTTATTCTTGTTCAGCAGTTGTACTGTCTTTCTGAATAATTGTCTTACCAGGCTTCAGAGCAAAATTTGTGATGGTTACCAATCTATGACCTAATTGGCTCTTTATTTTTAGAATGCAACTCATATTACATCAATAACAGAAGGATATTTATATCTGCATAGTACTTTTCATCCTAAAGGATCCTTTTTCATGTTAGTAGATATAGGGCAATGACTTGATCCAAGAAAAGAAAACTAATCAAAGCTGTCTCTTACAAAAGAAGAAACACACATGGATTATTAGGATAAACCATAATTCTTAACCTTGCACTTCTCATTTTTGATTGTATGAACACTGAATTACTATTTGTAATAGCACAGCTTTGACAGGAGTAGTTCCCAGCATGGCAGCTGGCAAACTCTCTCACCCATTGGAAATGAATGAAAATCTCCCACTACCTGTGGAGGCACATTAACTACATGGATATTGTATAAAAGGCAGGCATGATGACTTTTGTCTACATTTTAAAAAGAAGTTACTACTGTGTTTTGTGAAAGGAAGAGTTCCAGTATGTTAACATGGTCTGCATCTGCTACCACAGTAAGATACTAAAGGACCAAGGAATAATATAGGCTTAACCAGCTGCACTTACTGGGGCACTCCAGGACACATGTAGTCACATGGATTTCTAAGTGCTTAGGAAACTTTAAGGTTAAACAGTGAGATAGCTAGTTAGTTTAGATGCCTCCAAGCTTGAACAGTGTCTATCTGTGGGTATTTTGGACTGTAGCTTTAGATTTAGGAGCCTCCCTTCTGTTCAGGTCTTGCTGCAGGCACTGAAGTCGTTAGTTGGAGCCAGCCCCAGAACCCCAGCTGGTACACATCAGTAAAGATCAGTTATACTCAGAAGGATCATAGCACATGATCCTACTTGCTGCAGGCAGAAATAATCTCACTTGCTGTTGCGATGAGCCGCTCTAGAACAAGTAGATGAAGAAGATGTCTGGCACAAAGCAGTATTATGGTGATATTTGGATATGGGATTATTTTCTAAGTGCACTGAAACATGCACTTGCCGCCCAGAAAGCCAACTGTATCCTGAGCTGCATCACAAGCAGTGCGGCCAGCTGACAGAGGGAGGTGATTCTGCCCCTCTACTCCACCCTTGTGAGATCCCACCTGGAGTACTGAGTCCAGCTCTGAGGTCTCCATCATAAGAAGGACCAGGACCTGCTGGAGCCAAAAAAGATGATCAGAGGGATGGAACACCTCTCCTGTGAAGTCACGCTGAGGGAGCTGGGGTTGTTCAGCCTGGAGAAGAGAAAGATCTGGGAAAACCTTATTGCAGCCTTCTAGAATTTAAAGAGAGCTTATAAGAAAGACTTTTTAGAAGGGCCTGTTGTGATAGGACAAGGGATGATTGTTTAAAACTAAAAGAGGCTAGATTTAGACTAGGTATAAGGAAGGAATTCTTCACTGTGAGGGTAGTGAGACAGTGGAAGAGGTTACTCAGAGAAAGTGTGGATTCCACATCACTGGAAGTGTTCAAGGCCGGGTTGGATGGAGTGCTGAGTAATCTGGTCTAATGGAGGGTATCTCTGCCCATGGCAGAGGGCTTGAAACTAGATTGTCTTTCAGGACTCTTCCTACTCAACCTGTTTTATGACTCTAAACCAGCCAAAACCTGAAAAAAATGATGGCTGCTTTATGTCTTTGATTTTTGAATTTATCTTATAAGAGTTTCTAAGAATCGTTACAAGTTTGAATGTTAACAATTTTTACCCATAGCATCTCCCTTGCCCATGTCTCTTACCTTGATTTTATATATTTACCTTTAAATTCCTATATTTGTAACAAACTTAGCACAGAAATCATAAGCTCATAGTGACAGCAGCTGTAAAAAAGTGTCAGAATGGACCAAAAGGAATGGAGTAGTGTACTCAGGAGAGATTCTGTGGAGCCTGTACACTTCCCATTCCTCCTGAAACAATCCGATATAAGGCAGAAAAGTGCGTCTCTCTAGGTGTCTGTGATGCACTTGCTGTGGGAGTTCAATTCTCCTGGGCTGACCACCAAGCACTTCCTCCAGCAGGAAGGTTTATTGAGAAGTTAAAGTGATATGAATTCTGTTTTATTTCTCTTTCTGGAATAATCAAGTGACTTCATATATTACAGAGTTAATCCAAACTTGTTAGTCCTATAAGAAGCCCTTCTTGGATGACAGCCCAGGATAGCACTATTTTCCAGGGCCAAGACATAAAGCTTGAATAATTTAAAGTGTGAAGGATAGAAAAAAAATGTTCACACACTGCACTATAAATACAGAAAATATCATCAGGCTTTCAGCCAAATGCCATGGTATGCCAGAAATGCTTATGCCACATATGCATAATAATTCTTGTTAATGCTAAATGGAACTGTTGTTACTGATCATATTTAGTTTGGAACAGATCAGCAGAGAGTAACCACTCTCTGAAAAATGGTCATACTTTGGTCTCAGGATTGTATAAGTTTTCTGAGTTCAAATTACAGTTACAGTTTATCAGGTGGGATTGTTTTTGATTATGATCTTTTTTTCATTGAAAAATGCAGTTTGTTAAAAAAGTCTATTTCCTTTTATCAAGTCCTTCTCTTAGAACTCATATGGTTTGTATACCCAGTTAAATATTCTCTAGCTCAGGGTAATTTAATAGCTTGCTGCTAGAAATCAGGGACTAGGTTAATTACACGGAAGATGAAGACCACAAGTTCAAATCTTTTGTAGTAATTGATGTGACTTATGTTCCATGCAGGTACCATAACAACAGTATTTTCTGAAACCTTGTTTTTCTGGCAGCTTCTGCTGGTAATGATTCCTCCCATCAAGAGGAAATTCTTCTGAACCCTTATCTTCTAATTTTGCAGCACAGTTTTCTGACCTTGAATTGTAATAGATAAGTATTCTGTGCCCAGTGGAATAGAATAGGGAAGATGTTCCATCTGAGATGTTTGTGGGAAAGTGGAATAACAGAACTGTAATAAATGTGCTTTAATGAAATACAATGTTATGTGTCTAGGGACAAGTACAGAACTTACTATTGATAACTGTAGTATGTTAAATGACAGATGAGATAAAAGACACTAGTTCAGCCTTTTCTTACTTTCTACATGCTCTGTGATAATTTGTGTAGCCTGAGTATCCATATCCCAAACTCCTTTGCACCCTAAGCTGTGGTAAACACAACAATGACCTCACCAGGCTACATCCTATCCCCAGATCCTCCACCCTTTCTCCATGCTGAGGCTTCCTGTGAATCTGACTTGTGCAACTCCTATATAATTGGATTCTTTTCACTCCCAGGCCTCTTTTCTCATCATTAGTAAATCCTGTACCTGACTGTCTCAACAGCATAACCTCAGTGAAGTTCTCTCTTTGCCTTCGGCCTGACAGCTTTCCCATCATCAGTAAGTGTTCCTTCTTTTCTATAAAGATGAGTCTAGTCTTGCTATGGTGCTTATATAGCCATATTGTCCATCTGCACCTTATCTTGTCATCCTTGAAAATGAAGGAAAATGGAATTGGGAGAAATATCCATACCTAGCCTGTCAGATGATTGCTGACAGTGTGTCCATGGCTGTACTGCCTTTTTTAATCCCACTTGCCTTTTGTTCTTTTGCCCCCAGTGGCTCCATCTAAAGGCTGTGCTATTCCCATAGCTGCTGGAAAGGAGGCAGCTTCTGTAAGAGGTGAGCGGGGAAGGAAAAAGAGGAAGGGATAGAAATAGATGGATATTTTTCTCTTCTTTCTTCCATATTGCCAGCCTTAGATTTGAGCAATATTGCTCAGTTCATTGAAAGGTGACAACTAGGAAACTGAGGAGGATTTCTCATAATTATTAGAGATGATATTTCCAGCAGAGGCATGAGAGAACTTATGCCATTGTACAAGGCGCTGCTGATCGCTCCTCGATAGACTACAGCCATGGTAACAGATGTTGAAAAGAGTTAATCCAAACTGGAAGAAGCACAAGGAAGAAATTGTTGTATGGTCATGGAGGATAAAATGCTGTACAGGAGAATGTTGAGAGTGTGTGTACACTGTGCAGTGCAGTGCTGCACAGAGACCTGAGTAGCTATGGTATAGTTCTAAATTTAAAAGCAATAGATTGATGTCAGCATTTTTTTGTAGCCAGCTTAGCTGCGCTGAGTGGCAGCACTAATTAGCACAGGAACACTGCTGTGCTGATGCAAATATGCAGGACTAAGCAAGTATGGATGAGCTGAGCCAGGTGAATGCACTGCTCTGCTTCAGGCTAGCCCTATTGCATACCTTATATCCTAAAAGAGCTTGGCTTGTGCAGTCTACCAGACACTGTAGGGAAAATTGTTTGCTCTTCATACTTAGGTGGGAAAGCATTAGAAAAATGGAGAGACTAAGTCAGCTAAAGAGCAGGTTTGGCAGAAAAACAAATTGGGAAGGAATTCTTTAAATTTAATTTTGTATTTTAATAGGTGATTAAGGACCTCCAGATGGTGAAAATTGTTTCAGAATTAGTATAAATATAAGAATTCCAAGGGAAAAAAATGTCCAAGAACTATAAAAGTGAAAGGACAGAACACTACAGCAATGTCAGTGGTTCTGTTCACTTGAAAGGTGCTTAATGAAGTCTAAAACAGCTGTGTCAGGTGCTCTGATAGGATTCTGAATCCTGCTGTATCAAACGTTTTGCTTCTGTTCTCCCCTCTTCCCCACCTTTAAGTGGTTTTTAGTTCATCTGTTTGGATAGATAGGTTTCCTAAAAGGAACTGACAGCAGACTTTTGACATTCTGGTGAATTCTGCAGTAAGCATCCAACGTGAAACAATTCTGAAATATGAATGCAGTGGTTGCTTATTTTTCTCATTTGAAAATAATGCTAATTAAAAATTATATTTGAACATTAAATGGTTAATTGTTAAAGAAATAAATGGGAAAAAAATATTATGTTTGAAACCCAGACAGAAAATTTCTGCAGGGAGGAAAATGAAAAGGGTAAAAAGTAACAACAGTCACAGGGAAAGAAGAGGGGAAGGGACCAAATAGTCCTAAAGGTGATCTCATTTTCAGTATGATCCTGAATGCTGTAATAAGGCACTTAAGACATTAGAAATATAATGAACTTTCACAGTTAAATATTAGAAATAAAGTGAAATTACATATTTCTGTATGAATGAGTGCAATCTACTTTTGAATAGCCTTTTGAAGTCTGTTGCCCTAGTTTTGTACCAAAAGCAGCAGAAAATGATTGAAATATTTGAAATTTGGAATTCTCTGCTGCCTGAGTTTGGCACTGAAAGTGGGCATTCTCTGCTCTGCTTGAAAAGCTGAAGTTTGTTGCTCCTTTCCAAGTTGTTTTCCAGTGTTGGCAAATAGCAGAAGTTCTGGCATTTCCCTTGAAGTCTTTACTTAGTCAGACATGAGGCTTAAAGGTGCCTTCAACCACCCAAGGTCATAAATGTCCAGAAGAAATATGGCCTACTGTATTTGCACTGCGAGTCCTAGAGCAGATCTCATTTCTCGGTACGGACAATCAGGAATAAAACAGTTCACTTGGTTATTAAAATCCATACCAAAAAGCCTTTATGCATTGTAACATTTAATGAGTGGCCATAAATTAAGTTGGAGAAGGGAAAGGGATAATCCATCTGAGATAAAATTTTCTACAGACTACTGTGACCTCATTTTGATGCAGATTTTATTCAGTTTTCAAATCTTTGTTCAATGATGATGTATTTCAGATACTGTGTAAACCAAGACTTGATTATTATCTGCACATCATTTAAGACAAGCCAGAGGCCAGAAAAGAGAAATTCTGTTAATTTGAAAAAATATATTATTCTTACCTTCACAGGCAAGTTTGTTTTTTGTTTTACTTTTTTTTCTCAGTAACAGTATTTAAGTCTTTACCAAAACTTTTAAGAATATCTGTGAAAATCGAAGTGAAAGTGGTTCTGTGATACCTGGTTCTCTTTCTGAATGTTTACAAATTGAATTGATAGGATCTCCATCAACAAACAGGTAAGAGTGACTTGAAAGATGCCCATTAAAACTGTGAGAGAAATGGATGGTAGGTAAACACTTGTTTACTTGCAGTTGGTTATGGACCATTAATGGTCTTGTTAAAAATCTATCCTTGGTGAGTCTGACAATCCTCCTTTGTAGGTGGAAAAATTATCAGATTCATTTAAAGTCAATAGCTGGAAAATTAACATGCAGCACCCAGAAAATACTGAATAGGAAAATGCAGATGATGTAGCAGAATCCACAGTCTATGTTTTTCTCCGTGTAGTCTGGGTGCACATGTTCTATTTTTAAAAGTGTGAAGGTGAAACAGAGACCTGTTCATTACCAACTACTGTCAGAACAAGTAAATGACTGTACCCAGATTATGTTTTCTGGACAGTAAGGGCAAGAACAAAGATAACACTTCCCTCTCAGACTGCATTCATGGATTATCATAATCTAAAACCAACCACAGTAGTTCATTACCTTGCATATGCAAATTAATATTTTATGGTCACTGTGTGCAATTCTCCTTCCCCAACAAAACAGGTCTTAAACAACTCTGCCCTTAATACTTCCCATGGATGCTATGGAAAATCCTCTGCAGTTTGAGAATAGCCTCCTTTGTTTAAAATGCTTAAAAACAGATAGTAAAAAGTTCCAGTAAAGGACATCTGAAATTGTTTACAACTTTCCTTTTTGATTTTCAGTATGTGATAATTTCCTTCTTTTGGAAAGTCTGAATCCCAGATGCATTCCATATTGGTTAGTATGACAGCGTTTCATTCTCTTTCCTGATGGCAAATAGGAGGTGACAAGGACTTTAATTTCACTGACTTTCTTCAGAGAGCCCAGCTTTTCAAAATAATTTTGTTGGTTTTCACCAAAAGCTCATTCAATCCTTTAATTCCTCCACATAAGAATAAGATGTGGAGTTTTCACAGTGTCCAAGTAACATTTATAGTTGCAGAGAAGTAAAAATCAACTATTGCCTTGGAAAAGACCTTTCTATTCCCAGTGTGGCTAAAGACATGAAACAACGACGTGGCAGTTTTACAAGATTATTGCATACCTGATTCCTAAGTCCCCTGGCCACTGTCTCACAATGTAATTTGGAGTAACACAAATACTCTGAAGCATGGAATTGACTCATTTAATCAATATTTTTCTGCTCAGGTGCATCCTGTAGCTTTATGTACAAACACAGTATGAGATAAGAAAGTGCTTCTCTATGCAGAGAAATGATTTTTGGATCAAGACCATGTTAGTCATCTATACCAGAAATCAGTATTCTAGGTAACCTGCATCTCCATATTACTTTAGCTAATGTGACTACAGAAGAACATGAGATTGTGAAATGAGAGTTGAATTAAACATGCATAGATACACTTGTACTGGTTTGATGATTATTACAGAAGTGAGAAAGTCCTAGTTCCTACAAGACTTTTCATTAAGTTACCACAGTTTACAGTATGTAATTGCCTCCAGCCTGCCTTGTTCCACAGAAACAAGTCTTCTGACTTAAAGCCTTTAAAAGGTGTTAAGGTTAATACAAGATTACAAAGGCAAGAATGAGCAAAAGCCATACAAAGCCTTTTACTACACAGTATCCATGCTTTCTCCCTTTCCTGTCTTCTCACCAAGTGTTTTGTAAGTTCCTATAACTTCTTTATTGTGTGATTCCTCTCGTTTGAAACCTTGTCTGTATCCCTGGCTTGACTTACCTCCAAAACTCTGTTTGCCTGGGGACTCAGTATTGTGCCATAAAAATCTTACATGTTCACTGCATTTTTGGTAGACCCCTTACCAAACCTTTGTTCGCAAAGCCTAGCCATGATGATCATGATGATGATGATAATATACTTAGATATAACTCAGGCCCAAGGTGAATAAAATCCTTGCAAAAGGCAGACTGGGATTAATAAAAATCCAGCAACAGAACATCTTGCCAGTACTGTCGGGAAAAAAAGTCACAACCTGTCTATGCAACAGGTAGAGTATTCATAATAATTTCCTGAAATCAAAGTCACTTAAATCAGTATATATTGATGAGACCTACGTATGCAAAACTGTTGGTTACATATTTTGTATTCTAAGAAATTTTCTGCCGCTTCCGAAGCAACGAATGGGAACCAGCAATACACAGTGTAATAATTGGAGAAATGCGTGATGCCAAGTACAATCCACATTAACAGGCACCAGTATGAAATACACTAGTCTCATGCCTTCTCTGTGAAGCCTTGTACAGGTCATGCCTGGCTTTACATGGTATTGCCCAGTCTAGCTGTGCTTCAGCTTCTCCTCAAGCTCAAAGTCCATTTGCCACCGACACAGAAGGGAGGGCTGGAGCTGGAAGGAAGTTGTGCTCCTTTCCTTCCTTGCTGGCAGCATTACCTTTCCCACCTAATGGGGTGCTAGCATAGCTGTGAGGTGTTTGTGCTCCATGAGTCTGAGGGAAATGCAATATATGAACACCACCTTAGACACAGAAGGCTGTTATCACTGAAGGCAAAGGAGTGCTGTAACAAAAGGTCACTGCATACTTTCCTCGTGCTTTTACTTATGATAAGTGCCACTGTGCTTTGCAGGAGATGGGGTATTAGGCCAGGTGGAGCTTTGGTCTGATTTACTACAACCACTGTCAAATAACAGCTTATACACAGGGCAGCACAAGAGGTACCTGAACTCAGTCATACCGAATGCATAAGAACAGATCTTGATCTAGGAGTGAGGAATTGCGAAATTCTGCATTGAGACATGTAGAAAAAAACAAGGTCCGACACCCGAGTCATCACAAAAGAGAGAGGTGCTACTAGCCCCTTCATGCTGTTACTTTGTCTCCCCAGGCTGGCTGTGAGCTGTATCTGTCTGGATGTTGAGATGTTGAAGGTGAGTCAGAACAGAGTTCTGTAGTCCCTTAGGTGTGCAGTGCATGTGTAGTCTCTGTTCATGGTTCTTCACGGGCTGTAACTCATATTAGTTCATAGTAGCTATAATTGCTATAGAATCAGCTCTGCCATAAGTGACTCCAGAACATCCAGAGGAGAGGAAGATCTAATCTTTCTTCTTCCACCAATATCAGTACAAAGAAGTTGATTGTATCAATGGACTGGAAAATACTGTCCCTTGCCCAACATGCTCAGTCTCTACCAGACACTAATTTTCCTGTGAGTGACCTTCTCTCCTGGATGGATCAACTTTAATTCTTTGTGATTTTTCTGTTAAATGTTGGATGTTGCCAACGACAGGGTTTTTCTCCTGCACTGCCTGAAGCATGTGATGTCCTGTTAGGCCACACTTACTACCACATTTTCAGTCCTCACAGTCTCTATAGTGTCAGGTTGTCACAACAAATAAAGCTTTTGCAACACCTTGCTGAAGAAGTGTAGAAGTGTTTTCGACCTTTTTTTACATTTGGGGAAAGTTAAATCAGGTAACAGCTACAACAGGAGACCTACTTAAGAAACTATCAACTGTTATCTATCATGGTTGCAGGATGTCCTTTAAATTGATCTCAAGATGAACAGCCACCCACTGAGCAGATGAAAATTATATTTTACTTATCATTTGGTTATGTCATTTTTGGCCTTAAGTAGTGCCACTAAGACTGAAAATGCATCTAACATATTTTCTGAGGCATTTATATCCTTTCTTCTTTACGGAAGGTTCAGCTGAAACTGGTGTTAGGGTCTTATTAAATTAAGCCCTTGCTCTTTCTTTTGAAGGGGTTATGTGTTCCATTCCATTATACTCAGTGTTAAAGAAGAAGCTACTGTCTGAGCATTCTCACTTTAACACCTAGTTTATGCCAGTTGGAGAGTGCATTCAGTAAAAATCAGGTGTAGACATTCCTTTTATTTTCACTTCGTCATACAGTAATTGGATTCCTGATATAATGTGTGGATTTTTTGATATTTTTTTTTTCCAAACTGGCTTATGAGTAATTCTAGTAACATAGTCCAGTGAAAGGAGCTTTCACCTAACCTGAACCTAACAGTCAGGTACCAACTTCTACCTCTAAGCTGCTTAATCTGCTCCTGTGTCCCCATAACATCCAAGAACAGCACAAGTGGCATGAATGTGAGACGCAAGTGAGATCACAATCCCCTCGTGATTCCCATTGCATATTCTGTCCATTCCAAGTTTTCCTCTGAGGAAGAGGACTTCTCTGACTGCTGAAGCATGGAACCTGCTTGAGCCTAGTAGGAGGGCAGAGGGCAATTGTCAAGATAAAAGTTGTATTGCTGCACTGTGATAAACACTGTGTTTTATTTAAAACTGAGAAAAACATTATTTGCAGAACTATAATTTAGCTAGTGCACCTCAATAGTTTGCATAGGGATAGTGCTTATTAATAAGATATCACAGCTGTGGTTCTACCCTCTTCTCACCTCAGATTCTCACCTACAGCTTCATGTCTGGACTGGGACACCTTGTAGCAATTTACAAGCAGCTGAGCCAAGACATGTGCAAAGAAAGACAGAAATATTGGAAATGAGAAACTGGGGTGCATGTAGTGCAGCAAGCTGTGTAGTGGACTATATTATTCCAACACGTACATGAAAATCTTTGATATTCGATGACAGTAGTCAGGCTAAAACTTCAACATAGATTTCGCATTTACAGATTTGATTTTTTTTAAAATAAAATAATCCCCTGTGAACATAAAAATTACAATTGTCACAGTCAAAGCTAGAACCATCTCACTGCTGATAAACACAGACACACAAAAAAATTGACTTGTGGAGTCTCCTGCTTTCTAAAATAAACTTCCAAATGGCTGAGTGTTTATGTGTGTTAGCCCTTGAAAATTTCTTCTTGGTACTGAGGGCATATCTGGTGCATTCCCTTATGGCCCATTGATTCTTGGGAGCGTATTTAAAGACCTTAGTAAATTTCTCCTTTGGGTACGCTCCAGAGACGATTCTCAAATGCTTCCAGCTTCTCAAATAGTCAAAGTAATCTTAGCTCATTCTCTGTTGCCTCAGTGATGATTATTTCCATGCCATTTTAAAGTCTGACCTACACTTTGTCATTTTGTCTTCAGCCTTTCAGCCTCCTTTTTTTTAGGCATAGAATTTTTTTTTTTAAATGGGAAAAAAATGTGGGTTTATTTACTATCTTTTCACTCAAATACCTGCAACTTTTACTTAGTTAGTGAAAAATAAAGTAAATCAGTGCTTAGGCAGAGTTATTCAGACAATTTGATCAGTTGAACCTGTCAGGAAAGAAGCCATCAATTGTATTAAGAATCCATTATTTTTCTGCACTGTGATTAGAGTGAATGAGACAGAATTACATGAGAGAGTCCCACAGCCAATGACTGGGACTTAGCAAGTATCTGGAACACAAACTGAACATAGAAAATTCAGAAGACTTCCCACGGTACGTGCCAAGATTGAGATCTGATTAGATTTAAAGTAGTGGTTTAAATAGAATTTTAGTTCACACTGGTCTGGTTTTAGATTATGCTTTCTTGGCTTACATTTTATTTGAACAGTATTAGCTTCTCCCTATAATACTCTTTTCTGGAATGACCTAAGTTTGAAAAGTCAGTTGCAACAGGAAGTATCATTGGAAGAAAAAAACATGCAAAAATACTAAATTAAGTTTTCTTGCATAAATCCCAATGATTCCCTTCTTGTATTTTATTTTATGTTATTTACAAAATTTGTTACTAGACATGATGGAGTGTACATTTAATTCCATCGTCGGTGATGTGTAAAATTTGCTGCTATCACTCACATTACTAGACAATTTTACTGCAGAGAATGGAAGATAATTGGTACTTCAGGCAGGCCACAAATCTTTTCTGGCAGCACTGTACCACTCACAGTACACTGATTGCAAAAATTAGTTAATTCAAGAGGAATATTATATTCCTTGAGTCCTGGCATAAATCTCTCCAAATTCTGCAGGCATTACTGCCATCAAGTTAAAGATAGATTTCTGTCAGCCTGCTTGATTCTGTGTGCTCCTCCTGATTTAGATGCTAATCATTCCAACACCTCTTCTAAAACTGATATATATTGCCTGTTAAGTCCACCAGAAGAGACTTTATATGACAGGATTCAGTAATATTGGGCTAATCTGTTGCCTTTATTTACCGATCTTCCTAGGGTTGTAAATCCCCAACTGCATGATGTTTTCTACTTCATTACCTTTGTAACTGAAAACTAATGAGAGTGCAGTGTTTATGCACTGATAAGAATCAGTCTTTCTGTACATTTGCGATGCTCTTCATTTTCAGTGTTAGGGAAAAGAGGTTAGAAATTTGTCTTACAAACCTAAGAAATTTCTTCAATGTTCACTCAATGAGAGTTCATCTGGATTTGATATAATGATTACCCATGCACCCTTGTGTTTGTAAATATTTTCCAAATTTTGTACTTCAAGCATCGTTGTAAATATACATCATTTTTATGACATACCTGATCTTCAAGAAGATAATACAAGATGTACGGGTTTTGGACAAATTAAAATTTCTTTAATGTGGAACATGGCGTGTGCAGTGCCTTGGTTGAGGAGGTTTCAGAAAAAAATTAAATGTATTGTGGCACACTTGCATGTGGAAATTTGGCTCTGTCTAAGTCACTCAAATCTCTGCCAATTCTTGTGGACCAGGGTTTAAACTCCAGGTCATAACTGCAGATGAAATAATTGTGGTCATGTGGGTATTTTTGGTCCACAATTCTAAGCATAAGCAAATAGGTTCAGCCTATTTTGAGGGGTCAAGCTAAATTGAAGCAATAGTGTTAACAGAACAACTGCATGAGTGAGGAAGGTTTTGCGGTGCTCTGATAAAGCTCATTTTATTTGTTTATTTTGTGGAAAGTTATTGAACTGGTTTGCTACTAAGTAAAAGGGCAACAAATCTGCGAGTCAAATGGTGTCACGGTTGTGATAGGGGCAGCCATCAATGAATGCTTCCAAGTTCTTTTAATTTGAAAAAATTAATGTGCCAGAGATCATGGTAGTCGAGTGAAGTAGTGGTTGATCCCCTTGACGCTTTTTTGGTGGGGTTTTTTTTGGTTGGTTGATTGGTTTTTTGTTTGGTCGGGTTAGGTTTTGTGTGTGTGTGGTGTTTGGTTTGGTTTGGTTTTTTTTTGTTTTTGTTTTGTGATGACACAGTACACTATAATAGTCTTGCTATTTTATTACATAGAAGAAAACTAGTTTCAGTGTTAACGCTATGCTATTATGGCTTTGCTGTGAATTTTGGCAGAATGTTGAAGAAATGCACTTTCAAGAAAAGAAACTGTTTTGCACAGCAAAATTGTTTTCACAATAAACCATCACAACTGGCAAAATTCAACATTTTCCCTCTTCACAGAGTCACAAAATGCTTGTACTTTGGGACCACAACTTCTTTTACTGAACTGAGAGCAAGAGAACTAGAGCAAGCTGAAAACAGCATATGTTTCTCATATACTATTGCAAAGTGAGGAAACACCAAGATTTCAGGTGTTGGACTGAAAGAGATTCCCACTGAGACTTGTTTCCAGCTAGCACAGGAAATACGCTTACACTAATCCCCGTAAGAATACCCATATAGGAGGATGCAATTATGAACATGAAAGGTAGAATTTAGAATTTTGGCTTCTCCGATTGTACTCATATTCAAAGCAAATGTGCAGAGAGATTCACAACACAATTCTTAGTTTTTTGGGGTTTTGGGGGTTTTTTACCAGCAGATAACAGTGCAGGAGCCATAGGAATTGTAATGTAAGAGAAAGAGGCTCTTGCATAAGACATTTGAATCGGTTGTTGCATAGAAGTTCATCTGAAGCATTGCAAGCACATTGATATAACTTAGTGAATGAAGGGGATGTTGTTAAACTCAGCTTTTGTGGTGATTGCTGACAAATAAAAGCTGCTGCACAAAAGAAGAGAGTAGGTATAATCACTATCACATCTAAAACCTGCAAACCCTTGCAGAATAACAGAAAAAGAATTGAGCATATTATTCTTGCAAAAAAAAAGAATTAATGGGCAGTCCGAAAACAGTTTTGATAACAGTTGTTTTGGAAATGCCTGATTTTTCCATTAGCTTTCCATTAATTCTGGAAAAATATACCTTTTTGAGGCTGTACTTTTGAACTGCACATAGTAACTGCATGCTTTAAAAAGATGTGTAAGCGATGTGTATAAAAGAATATAAAAAGACGTTGAAAACATACATGAATATGTAAATTCTTAAAGCTGGTGAGACATTCTGGTCAGTTTAGGGAGGAAACTGAGGCACAGATCAGACAGGGAATTGCAAAACCCTAGGCTAACAGGCAAAGAAAAGCTGAAGACTGAAATCAGCCCAGTAAATTGTGTTTCTTGTGAGAAATGCCACAAGCTGAAGAGCTGCCTCCTATTTGAAAAAAATCAAGGCAAATGCATTAACAGCTTTTAGTAAGTTGTGACAATTTATGCTCATAGCATGAGCAAAGGATGACAACAGTATCACTGCAGATAAGGAATCTCAGGGGAGTAATGGACAGTTTTGGACAGAGTTGGAGATCAGCACTCAAGTCACCATAATCCAGGAAAATATTAGTACTGTAGGAGAAACACTGATAGTGCCAGATAAATGGGAAATGCTGAAGATTTTCCTTACATTCAGGCTTACTACAGTAAACCCCACTGAGTAAGCATATAAAATAAGTGCATGGATAAATAACAAATGTCTGAAGCTTCAGCTCCTAAAACTGCATAAAATAAAATGTATAATTCATTAAAATATGCAACTTTTGGGAAAGCAGAAAATTCAAACAACAGAAGAAAGTATCAGAAATGTGATCCAGGATGTGGAGAATATTTCTAAAGAGAAGAGAATGGAGGAGGATAAGCCTATTTACAAGAACCTTGAAAAATTCTAGACTCAAAAACAAAGGAAGAGAAAAAAGGGAGAGAGGCCACTTCCCTCAAAATCACAGAACAAGCAAGATAACCAAGAAAGATGACATTACATATCAGTAACTTCAGACATAAGAATGAATACTTCTTTCCTATCTATTCACTCCAAACAACAAGCTAAATATATACAGACCTGAATGTTTTCAACCAGTTAAACGTGGACGCTCTTACATGTTTTTTTCTGGTGCATGCATCAACCTTGGAAAAATGTTTGGTACCAACAGATTTTGGCCAGTAACCTTAAGAATCAGAGCAAACTTCTTGTTAGGGAATGCTGTTTCTACACACTGTCTGCTGGGATTTGTTTGGCACCTGACTTTTTTTTCCAGTAGAAAATAAGGAACACTTTTGACAGCACAGGGAGTGAGTCTTGAAAGGCTATATTTTGATCTGTGGACATGCTGTATAAGAGCATGACCACAGGCTTCAAGTAGCTTTGAAAAAAAGGCAAAATATAAACAAAAATGTAAATTATATATATTAGTAATAACATTCCTAGAAGCAAGGTGCTCAAGCAGGTCATATGAGGCTAAGGCTTCTACCAGCATTCTTGTACTTGTACATAAAATATGATCCTTATGATTTTTTTTTTAATGATTCCCAGGCATGGTCATGAGCAATTTAGGGAAATTAGGACCTACTATAAATGCTCAGAGGCCCTTGAGCATTCAGGTGGAACTGTGTTCACAGGGCCCAAATGCAAATAGAGCTGAATGAAATTAAGGTATTAAAGAAACTGTAACTTTGGTGTCCTTAGGAAGTCTAAGATTAAGCTATTTATGATACAGATGACAGTGTGATCAGAACTGGAGACTTGCAATGTAGTTGTTGAGTATCTCATAGTTAATCCATGAGTTTGAGAAATTTTGTGTCTATTCGTAGAAGTCCATGTTCACTGAAGCTGTCGATAAATGATTTGTTGTCCTTGACAAAAAGATGCCTGATATGTTCTCTAAATCAAATATAGGCATGGGATATTGTAGATAAAGTATAAAGTATAAGAGATGAGAAAACTTTCAACCTAGATTCTAGGAGTATCAATATTCCTTTCAAAGAACTGTTCTATCTGGGACAAGCTCTTTAGCTTGTGGCATTTCTCACAAGAAGCACAATTTACTGGGCTGATTTCAGTCTATTCCAGTTCTATCTGGGGCAAAATGTGAAATGAGACTTCCAACACTAATGCTGAGAATAGGGAGTCTGATATGTGTATCTGAAATTCTTCCTAGTGTGAGATTTGTAAAACACTCTGGGCCTTCTTTACTTGTTTAGGGGGAATTTTCAAGACTAGGATATGATCATTAAAATGTTACACAACAACACTGAAAAAAATTACACAAAGTTTATCTGAGGACCAAAAAGTAAATGGAAGAAGAGCAACACTTAGGACATTTTGAGGCATTGTACTTGCAAAAATACAAGTGTAATCCAGCTAAATTTCCATATTGATAGCATAACAAAAATAAAATTCTGAAGGATATTTTAATTTCTATGAGGTAGCCTTTGCAGAATGTGCTACAGTTAAATGGGGACTTAAGGATACCCATTTTCTCTAGAGATGATATACCTCAAGCAATGATGTTTTACAATTGCGCGATAATTTGTGTGGCAGTGAAATTAAGCATTCTGCAACTAGATATATATAAAAATGTATTACTGATAATCTATATTGTGTTCAGTCCAATGATTTGATGGAAAAGAGTGTCAAAATATTAAATATATGCACAAAGGCTCTGCTACACTGGATCACTTAGCTATTGTCTGACTGAAACCACCACTTAGAAATCTGCAGAATCATAGAGGATGTAATACTCAAAGTACTGTCTGAATTTAGTTACAAGTGTTTGTTATAGATTGATAATTCAATGTTAATTAATATTAATATTGTTAATATTATGATTGACTGTCCATTATCATTGGACAGATGACCTGAGAAAGACATTCTTGAAACAGCCAAGCCTCGTGAGTGGCAAAAGTGCAGAAGCTTATAATGAACATTTTAAACTGAGCAATCCCAAACATCATGAACATTAGGAATAACAAACATAACATGAAACAAAAGTGATATTTTTTCATCTCTTTTTTTGTCTTCATGTGGCAAAAATGTCCTTACAAGCTGACAAATAGTAAGGCTGTTAATCACAGAAAGCACAGACTAGGAAGCCTCTTATTTCATACCACCTGTCTGTGCAGGGACAAGTGAATTCTTGTCTGACAGTGTTATTGTGTGCCAAGTTTAATTTTTACTGGTTTTCATGGCCTAACCTTTGAGAGGTAGTTCTTTTCTGTTAGTTCCAGCACTCCAAATGACTTGCTGATCCCCAGATGAAATTCTAGCTGCTCATTTCCAGTTTCACCATTGTGCATTACCTCAATGTTCAGATTCTTGAAATCTGCAGAGGTACTTCCCACTCCTTACTGTAACTTTGTGAGATGCTGTTAGTACTGAACACAAATCCTGCAAGAAATAGCAGCCTCTGTGCTACTTTAGACATAGACTATGTTTTAGTTTCCTCAGGGCAGCAGAGGAATGGTTGAGTGCAATTGCGTTGGCAGATGCCTTTCGTTGTCTGCTTTGAGGCCTTTCTTGTTTTGTGGCTGTGGCTCAGTGAAGTGAGAGGAATATCTTCTCCAACATGCACAGTTTTCCAGTGGCTCAGATAAAGCCAATGAGCAAACATGCACTTCAGGGTAAATAGTGTCTTCACAAATTTATGTCAGTTTTTGTTCTCTTTCATGTGCAGAAACCAAAGATGAAGTGACAGATTGGCTAGACATTCAAAATGTGCTGATTTTGTCTCCAACCTGAAACAGCAGAGCCAGGCAGGAGGAAGGCTGCAATCAGTTGTAACAGGAGCAGTACAGAGCTAGTCCACAGCATGTTTATTCATACACCCTTCTTTAATGTAGTGCAACATAAAATATATTGAACTTTACAAGTTGTTTTCTTCCCTCAGGGTCAAAACGTCTTTTACATTCATTACGTACTTCAATAAACTAAAAGGCAACTTTCTCTGGAGTAGGAAATGAAAGCTAAATAGGGCAGGTAGCAAAGAAAAATGCTGCACTCAGACGAAGCTCAAGAGTCCTTCAGGACTTAAAAACTTCTTTTGAGTACTGTGTTCATGTGCAGTAGAAAACTTATCTTAACAGAGACACATTTTAGTGTTAAAACCCCCTGTTGATCAAGGGCAAAAGAAATTATTAGGGGATTCCTAAAGCATGACTAGATTCTGCTAAGGAGTTCTTCTTGGTGTGTAGATGGCAAGTTAGTTCCCTAACCCCTTTACAATCAAGGTTAGTAGAGGTACACCTCATTAACCTGAATAAACTATTAAGAAGCAGCAGAAAAGAAAGAACCCCAAGGCTGATTGTCCTTCAATTATTACAGCTTTCCTGCTAAGAGTAAAATTAAAGAGATGAAAATGCAATTAAAGCCCTACCCATGCTAGAAAGTTGAACCCTTTACTTTGAATTTTTCCCTTAAGTTTGTTATTTGGTCACTATAGTTCATATCAAATTAACCCTGGAGACACTACTTATTCTCTGTCTGAAGACTAGAAAATCTTGCATCCTCCAGGTTTCCAGTTTCCTTCCTCTTTCTATTTCACTTTCCGCCTGCTGTGACCAGTAGTAATGGGCAAAAGATTCCAAAGTGGGACCAAGGAAGGTTCAGGAAATACAGTGGCAATAACAGAGGAGCTGGGTTTGTGTTCTATGCTGACAGAGGAGGTGTAATCACACAGTAACAGCCCTCAAGTTGAGCTGTTCTACGGAAACATTTCAGTAGTTGTTACAACGTGTGGTGAAACAGTTTTCTGGTGTTGGGGAACCAGATTATGTTTGAAACTTATGTTTGCATAGATTGATTCTCTATGCACTCTGGTGGGAAGAATTACCTCCCCTTGATATTCTGAAGTATTTTTTTTGTTGAGTTTTCTCTTTGGCTCTTTGTTCCATATAGGCAGATTATAAGATAGTCATGGCAGGTGTTTATGCCTGAGATTGTAGAGAGCCATTTAGGAGACTGGAGTGCCATAATTTCAGGCCAGAAAAATTTCTCCACTCTGAGTAGGCTAAAACTATGATCTCTTATGTTGTTTAAGCAATGGCAAAAGTGGATTAGACCACATGTGATGTAATATCATAAAGTATTCATGCTGCTTAATGTCTTTGTAAATGTGGTAGTATTCACAACCAATCTGCTGTTCAACCACCCCAGCCTTTTTAATGTTTCATAGAATTGTAGAATCATAGAATCACAGACTGTGCTGAGTTGGAAGGGACAGAGAACCATAGCTGAGTCCAACTCCTGGCCCTATGCAGGACACCCCAAGAGTCACACCATGTGCCTGAGAGTATTGTCCAAATGCTTCTTGAACTCAGCCAGGCTTGGTGCTGTGACCACTTCCCTGGAGAGCCTGTTCTAGTGCCCAACCACCATCTGGGCGAAAAAAAAAAAGTGAGATCCAGCCCGTTTGGCTTCATGAGAACAAAAATTTCAGGGAAGTATTTGTATATCATAATGTGGTTGGGGGTTTGGGGTTTGTTGTTTGTCTGTTTTTTTCCTTAAAGTAAGTTATTTTAACTTTTCTAGTGTCTTTTTTACTTGTGCAGATGTAATTCAGTACACTTTAATAAACTGTTAAAAGAACTGAAAATGAGTCAACATTTCATCATATTTTCCTCTTAGCATGTATTACTGAGTCATTGTGGTGCTGCCAATGATATTTGCCTTCCAAAGTTCTGTTTGCAGTAGAGAACCAGCACATGGCTGAAATGGCTTAATTAGTCAAAGATATTCAAGGTAAAGCTTACAAAGGATCTAACTGTGCTCTGTTAGGAGACAAAGAAAAAGGAGGAATTGGAAACTGTTAGCTTCAATGCTGTTACTTGGCATGCCTTATTTTGTCTTTGCAGTTCTGCCACACTCTGCTCAGCTGCTGATGTTCTGTTTCAGTCATTGTTGAGATGAATGTAACATGTTTTTTAGCATTTGGTATAAAGAACATAATTCAGGCAGTTCCTCACGTAAGTGTTTGCACAGATCTCAAAATGCCTGATATACCAACTGGGAATCTGGCATAAAAAATACATATTTTTAATTTCAGGCAGATAAAGTTAACTCTATGCCAGAGTCACTTCAGAGTCCTGTACAGTGACATATGAGTGTTTCTGCTGCAGTTGGAAATACTGTTGTGATATTTTACTATATATTTTTCCAAACCAAAGAATGTGAAATATCTTATGCTGCACAGCAAGTTTTGGTGATGTGTTTAAAACCAAAAATGAAGGTGATGTTTACTGCTTTCTAATGCTTTGTTTAAAAGAAAATTTCGAATGAGTACTTCTCAGCTTTTCTGCAGCCATATGCTCCAGTTCTTGTTACAGTCTAGTACATGACAAACTTACTTACTAAATAGAAGGACTTTGCAGATTATGGGGTGCCAGTGACTCAGGAACCCTGATTTACTCCTATTGCCTTTATGGTGCTACCAATATCTCTAATGTTTTGAAAAACCTAAACTGAATTGTGTAAGCCTGAGATGTAGTGCAGCATAAGATTAAAAGCACAGAAATTTAATTTTGAACTACTGATCTTAACAAGCCCCAAATCCTGCAGTACTGCAGGACTTGCACTTGTGGTTTTGTTTCTTCACCCCTCACCATGTGACAGCATTTTTTGAGAATCTCTGTAGACAAGAAATTTGAGTTGATTTGGACTTATCAGATGCCCTCCCCTGGGTGCTGCATTCCCTCAGAGGGCCACTTGCCATGAATATGTTTCCCCTTTCTTATGAAGTACACTTCCAGATCACTTTCTATCTCCACATGTTGACAGACTTTGAATAGGGATGAGAGGATGTTGACAAATGTTGTTGAGGAGAAGTATAAGGAGGAGAGAGTCTCTGTTACATCTGGATTTTCCATTTTGTTAAGCTGCAGGCTGATGTCTCCATGGGGGAAAAAATTTTGATTGTTGCCAGTATCTTGCATAGTTTTTTTCATTAAATCTGTAAGAATAAATATATGTAATTAGCAAGGAGTAGTGCTCTAATGCACATGTACATAATGTATGTCAGTCGTCACAAGAGATTATGTCAAACAAAACATAACACCAATAGAATCTGCATTTCAGAATGAGGAATAACTTTGTCTATCTAATTAGAGACAATGGTGACCCCATACAGAGAAGAATGGAATCTGATTACATCCATAAACGTCAGATATAACACAGTAGGGTATTAAATTTCTGACAGATTTTCGTTACTCAGGAGGGTGACTGATATTGCAAGATTATTTAGGTGAGAAATCCTTATGCCTATCCATCCAACAGTTTGGGTATTTTTCAAATGCTTTAAAGAATCTGATTTACTGTGAACTAGAAGGTGGCATTCTTTTGTAGGTCAACAATCCCATGCAATATTTATAACTGTCATTCATTTTCCTATACAATGCTTTTTGTGATTTGTCTTGATAAATTTGTCCATAGTTTAGAGAGCACTCTCACTGATATTTAGAGTGGCCTTATATATACTGGATATTTCCAAAGCCTTTGGTTACTATCTTTTGCACTACTGAATATTGTTCTGAAATTCAAGTGCTTGCTAGAACTCTCTTGACATTTCATGCTTTTTTCTGCTTGTGTGCAATTTATACTTGGAAATGGCCATCAAATGTGCATGTTGCAAATGCCATTCTGAAGATATCTAGGCATTCAGGATTCTGAATTAAGGGGAAAAGCATAGAATGCCTTTGGCTGTAGCAGTATTCTGTCCATATGTGTTGGCAATAAATAACTGGTCATGTGCTAAACATTTTGAATTTATCTGTATAAAACATTAAGGTTTGTTACAATTAAACACAGTGACAAAGCAAATGATCTTTGGTGCTAGGTGATTGCTGGCAAGTACTAATGGCTTGTGAACAACTGGTGTCAATAATTGATAATGAATAACAAATAGTGATTAATTCCTGATGAGAATCCAGAGTGGTTCATCCATGATTTATTGTTGGACTGTGGTCAGTAATTGCTGGAAACTAAATCACAAATAATCAGTTTTTGGAAACACTCTGAACGTGTGTTTCAGGGATCGGTATTTGTTTCCATACACCGACATATTGCCAGTGAGTTACATTGTACCTATGCAAAACATCAGCTAATAAGCATAAGTAAAGAGCTGGGTAGAAGAACCAAACATCAAAAGGGCAAAAAAGTATCCATGGTGCAGCTGTCTATTTTGTGGAGGCCTCAATCAAACAGGATTCCTGTTGATGACTTTAGGAGGAGGAGTCAGGATGGATGGGGAGGCATTAACTAGTGGGGAGTGAAAGGGGAAAATATTCATAAAAAGCAAACCAAAAACCCCAATAAAAATCCTTCACCCTAAACATCCTATTTACTTTTGGCAGTAAAAGCAGTGAGCTCCCTCTTTCCAAGGACAAGTTTCTGCCTCTTTCTTTTGTCTTTTTCATGTGCTCATTTCAGGGTGACAAACTTCAAATTTTCCTGTGCTGCTAAGAGGTCTTGAGCTGGATCTGCATGATATAATGTCATAGAATCAGGGAATATCTTGGGTTGAAAGGAATGTTTAAATGTCATCTAGTGGAAGCCCACTGCAACGAGCAGCAGCATCTCCAACTAGGCCAGGTTCCTCAGAGCCCTGTCCAACCTGACCTTGAATGTTTCTGGGCACAGGAAATCCACCACCTTTCTGTTGAAGTGTTTCTCCACCCTCATTGTAAAAAATGTCTTCCTTATATCTAATCTAAATTATCCTCTTTTAAACTAACCTTTATCTTTTGTCCTGTTGCAACAGGCCATACAAAAAAGTCTGTCCCCATTTTTCTTAAAAATCCCTTTAAGTATTGAAAGGCTACAATAAGTCTCCCTGGAGTCTTCCTTAACTCTGGCAGGCTTCTCTTCTCCAGGGTGAATAACCTCAACTCTCTCAGCCTGTCTTCACAGGAGGTACTCTAGCCCTCTGATTATTTTGTGGCCCTCCTCTGGACTTACTCCAACAGGTCCAAGTCTTTCCTGTGCTGAGGATCCCAGAGATGGATGCAATACTCCAGAGGTGCGATCTCACAAAAGGAAGATATAGGGGGAGAATCATCTCCCTTGACCTGCTGGCAATGCCTCTTTTGATGCAGCCCAGGATATTGCTGAATCTCTCGGCTGTAACTGCACATTGCTGGATCTGGATCATGTTCATCCTCTCATCCACCAGTACCTTGAGTCCTTCTCAGCAGAGTTGTTCTCAATTAGTCCATGTCCCAGTTTTTGTTGACACTGGGGGTTTGTCTCAATTCCGGGCACTTGGCTTTTTTGAATCTCATGATGTTTCCTTGGCCCCCTTCTCTATCTTGCCCAGGTCCCTCTGGATGGCACCCCATCCCTCATGTGTGTCAGCAGCACCACTCAGCTTGGTGTCATCTGCAAACTTGCTGAGGATGCACTGGATCCCACCATCTATGTTGCTGCTGTTAAAATTAAACAGTGCTGCTCCCAATGGGATCCCTTAGGGACACAGGCATCACTGATTTCCATCCAGACATCAAGCCATCTGGCTTGATCAGCACTGTCTAGATGTCACCATCCATCCAATTTCCTATCTACCAAACAGTTCACCCATCAAATCCATATCTCTACCATTTAGAGAGAAGGATGTCACGGGGGACCATGTCAAAGGTCTTACAGAATTACAAATGATGGTGAAAGACTGTAACCCTTCCCTTGTCCACTGCTGTAGTTTCTCCATCATAGAAGGGCCACAGTGTTGATTAGGCAGGACTTGCCCTTGGTGAAGCCATGCTGACTGTTTCAAGTCACATTTCTGTCCTCCATATGCCTCCATTTAGTCAATTAAAAGTAATTAGTAGGGTTAACTAACAATGATTGTCTTTCCCTTTATGAAATCTTAAATTTTTGGGAAAGCTCATAAAAAAAAAATGGGGGCAGATTTAAGAAAGTATTTTGGAACCAATTTCTTCCTAATTAGATTATTAGTACTGCTTGGAGCATGCTTTGATCAGGCACAGGTTAAAGCTTGTTAAAGCTTTGTGCATGAGTATTTTTTGGTCCCCTATAATAAACCAAAAATTACAACCATGAGGATTGGCTGGGGAGGGGTAAAGTCTTACACCTGTGTGAGCTCAAATGAAACTCATCATGAGGGTCTGATTGGGTTTGCAGATGCAGGGCCATGAGAATAACAGCAAGAGAATAGCAGGGTGAGAAGAGCAGGGAGAACAGTGCCACAGAGGCTCTGGGAAAACTGCCACAGCAGCTGAGGGGAAAGGCTTCGAAGCTGTGAGGGGCAAGCTACGGAACTGCAGATAAAGGACCCTTATCATTCTAAAGGCTGAGACACTTAAGGCCCTGTGAAAAAAAGGTAAGTTTTATGGTTTAAGATCATCTCTTCATTGTGACTGCTTACTACCTCTGTCTGAGCAACCAAAATATGCTTGACTGACCAGCATTTGAGGATGAGGGACCATCCAATTTCTGTCCTTATTTCCTGTGTGCATATCCCATAATTCTCTGAGGTTTTTTAGACCTTTTTTTTTTCTCGCAGACGTTGTGAACTTGCTTGTCAGCAGGGAAAATAGTTGGAAAGGCACTGAATGTATATCAGAATTTCAAGGGTCCAAAGCACATGTTCATATCTATCCAAATGGTTATGCTATTTGTTTGAAAAAGGAAGATTATCCTTTGAGGTGTTCTGGAACAACACATAGGTTTGTTTTGAGGATATGATCATCTGGAGGTCTTACCTAGAAAAATTCACCAGACTTACAGGAGGAAATCATATGCAGCCAGGACTTGTGTTAAAAATATTTATGTAAAACTCTTAGTTTGCCTATAGTTGATGTCAAGTCATGTGTGGGATCTGGGAAGTTTTCAGGCTGTTTATGCTGCAGAGCAGAGATAGAGAGTAACTTAGGAATAATTTAAAAATCTTTGTTGTTATAAGGACCTTATTTTCAGATTTAGAATATGTTTTATTTCGACCTTCTTTATCATTGCCAAGTGTTTCCTCTTATTTTGTCATTTTCGTTCTAACAAATATTTTCATGTTGCCTGCAACAACCTTTTGTTGAATCTGAACTGCATATGGAAAAAAGTGGCTAGGAGAAGGCAAGTAGGTTCCAAAGAGGAAGGATATAAATTCATAGATAAGAATCCTTACAGGAAATCGGTCTTATGCATGATCAATGTGAAGAGGAGAGAAAATGGTAAAAACCTGTGTAGGAGAGGAAAAGGAAGCAGCTCACTATCAGAGTTGCAAGTGTAACAGTTGGACTGAAACCCAGTAAACACAGCAGCATTACCTGCCCTGTCTCCTTGTCAGTGAGTAGTTTAAACCTCCACTGGATTAAATGTCATTTCTGGCAAAGAAGTTGCAATTATCTCACTCTGGAGACTGAATCCCAAAAGAACAGAGTGCCTTACTACTAAAAGATAATGGGGAGTTTTCCTTTTTCTGACCTTTTGGCTGCTTTAATACTCTAGCATCTAATTAGAATCTATGATGTGATATATATCAATAATATCAATGGGTATTTTCATCTTCTGCTAGCCATCTTCCCCAGCTACTCTCCTCAGTTGCTTTAACTCAATTTTAGCTATGATTTTGGAGAAACTCCTGGCTTCTGTTTCAGCACAGTATAATTGGTGACTATGTCTTTATTGATGTTACTAAGATCCGTTACATACCTATGGTAAGAGGAGATTGCCTGAACACTGGGCAAAACAAAAGCTTTGCTTTTTTTCCTCATTGCGTTTTAATAGCATACCCACTTTGGAAGACCCCACTGTTTCGTGTCCTTCAGATAAGGAGGTGATAGCAAAAAACTTCTCTAATGTGTCATGGATTTTTTAATTAATAACTCTTTCTTATTTTCTTCTCTACCTCCAAATAAGTAACTTATTTTTATAGCTTGATTTGTGAGAATTTTACATTTTTCAGCATCTGGAATTTATTGTTATCTTGACTGAAAAAGTCTTTCACATCTTCTGTTTTCCTGAAAATTATTGTTTTTAAGGATTTTTTACTCCCGTTTCCTGCCCTTATCAGGGGATATCTCCTGTGTCTGGATCTCTTTCTAATCACTTTAATCTGTTTGACTTTGGCATGATTTTTAAAATGTGCCAGGTGGTTCCTGTAAGCAGTGTTGCTGCCTATTTATTTAAAATAGTAAACCCATAGGAAAACATATTTGAACATTTTGATTTAATATAAATTTAATATATCCAAGCAGGATAATTTACCAAACAATCTCTGGAGGTACATAAGCAAAACTTATTAATCATAACCACATCAGGATACAAAACTGCAGTACAAATATTTGCACTTCTGTCACAGCCACTTATCTGATCTATGCCAAATGCTGACAGGTTTTAAAGACAATCACATTAAGCATTAATCAAGCTTGAAAGATGCAGCTGAGTAACAGCATACTAAAGAGACATCCATCTCTGAAACCAAATGCACACTCCCTATATTCTGCCTCCTATTGCCCTGAAAAATGTTTAAAATCTTCTTCAGTCCCATGTTGTTTCCTTGAATCTTTTTCTCATCTCTTTCTGATGTATTTTCTCAAAGCTTCAAATATCCCACTCCCTGCAAAATGATTAAATATACAGAACAGGGCTTCTGTCTCAGTGGTTTCACTTCACTTAAGAACAGTAGCAGAATAAACCAGCTAGACGTGTTTTATTTAAACATTTCTCTGCTCCTGTGTACAACAGAGATCATATTTCCACCTACATATTCTCCCATGATAGCGTATTTTTTTTTCTTTTTGTGCTTCCATAGCCTCTCTTCTCCATTCTTAATGTTCTTTTTTTTCTTCCATAGCATCTATTAGACATGGGACAACTTTGTGTAAGCTCTGCTGCTACACAAACTCTTCAAGTCCCTGTTTAATAATTTTCTGCAATGCCTTCCCACATTATTTCCAGAGATTTCACCATAACTCACATTGTGCCTGTAATATTGCTTGAATTTCTATTTCTCTCAGGTCAGTCTTGCTTGCAAAGCAATCAGCAGGTGCTACTTTATCCCATTACCAGCTGTATTATCTCAATTACTCTGTGTTCTGCTGTACCAGAACACTGTTACTGAAGACTGCAGTAGGGGCAGCCTTCTGTGCTGCTCCCTCAGTCTCTGTCTGGGCCTGGATCCCACAAAGATCTGTTGCTAGTATCCATCCTGACAGAATTCCGCGTGCTTGAATGCCTTCATGGTGTGGGATGGCTCTTTTGCTTTTCAGATGCTGAGGCCTGAGTGCAAGGACATGCTTTTTGCCACGATTTGCCCCCATCTGACTGAATGTCTAGATGCTATTTCCTTTGATGATATAACCACTGAAAGACCCAGCACAGGCCACTAGTTAGGATTTTGTGTGTCTCTGTAGGTAGAACAGAATTGAAAATTCATGGAATCATTTAGGTTGGAAAAGACCTTCAAGGTCATCCAGTCTAACTATTAGCACTGCTGTGTTCACCACTGTCCATGTTCCTAAGTACTACATCTACGCATCTTTTACGTATCTCCAGGGATGGTGGTATTTATTCAACCACTTTTCCTGGGCAGCCTGTTCCAGTTCTTGACAACTCTTTAAGTGAAAAAATTTTTCTTAATATCCAATCTAAACCTGCCCATGCACAACTTGAAGGCTCTTCCTCTAGTCCTGTCACTTGTTACCTGGCACAAGAGACTGACCCCCACCTCCCTACAACCTCCTTTCAAATAGTTGTAGAGTGATAAGGTCCCCCCCCAAGCCTCCTTTACTCCAGGCTAAACAGCCCCAGTTCCCTCAGCTGCTCCTTATAATACTTGTGTTCCAGGCCCTTCACCAGCTTTGTTGCCCTTCTCTGGACACTCTCCAGCAACTCAATATCTTTCTTTTAGAGAGGAGCCCAAAACTGAACACAGTACTTGAGGTGTGGCCTCACCAGTGCAGAATATAGGGGGGAATCACTGCCCTAGTCCTGCTGGATATACATTTAGCTGGGAGACAAAATATATTATAAAGCTTGATCGTGGAAAGAACTAAAATTTGATGTTGTTGTAAAAACACCTTTCCTCAGTTTCAGATTCACATCATCTGTAGGCACTGAACAGGTCCTTACGGTTTCCAGAGAACAGTTTCTTGGCCATGCAGAATACAAGGCAGGGGAATTTATTATGTGCGTTTTTTCCTTTATAAGGGAACCAAGTCATTCATTAGCAGGGCTCTATCTGAAGGATGAAATATGCAAAATTCAGAGGGGCCATTCCAGTCACAATCATCTTGAGAATTCCCTGGTTTAACCATGAAAACATGCCAATAGTGTTTGGTTGTAAAACAAAGAGAAGTAATTCTACATCTTCCTGGAGTGGCTTGGAAATCAATCAGATTGTGAATGCTATCAGAAGTGAATGAGCAAGCATTTCTGTCAGGCTGGAATATGGACAGAAGTGTGTCCCCAACATATTCCAAGACAGCCTATTTCTGCCTCATCGAGCTTTCTAGATGAACTTTGGATCCCAGTCTAACAAGCCATGCTTTGCTATGAAAGATTGGCCTGGGTGACTAATTGAATCACAGGCAGAAACTCAGCCAAGTTTTGTTTCTGAAATATTTCTGTGCCATCTTTGGGTGGTTCAGTCTGTTCTGATTTGTATATGTGCATGTACCAAACTCCATCCTGAACATAAAATTGCCTCTATATGAGCCTGTGCTCAATCTTGTCACCCAGCAAGGTGTTGACCTTGCAAATGTCATGGGGTGAGAACACAGAGGGGGGGAGCAGATGGGCAGAGGATGGATGGGACTGAGCACTGTGGAGGAACATTCATGTGTCAAAAGCAATGATTCTTAGCTAAAGGCTGGCTCCTGTTTGTATTTTTTTTCTACCTATGTGTCTGTGTGCATGTGCAGATCTTCTGATGTCATTTCAGCTGGCTGGTGACCTTTCCCAGCTGGTGGAAGGAAAGAACCAAATGTGCAGACAGCCTAAGGAAAAAATGGCATCAGATGCAAGTCACTGTGCTAGAGGGAGAGTGTGGGTGCTGGAGCTCTGCTGGCATGCTGATCTGGTCGACCTGTTGTTTGTGGTTTGCACAGTGACAGAGAGGGTCTGTGTCTGTGGAACTGCTGGGCATGATGTGTACCTATTCAGGGGAATGTCTTGTGGGAAAAGGCTGAACTGGAACTGAGCTCTATAGGGCACTTGTGAGGGTGAATTATTCAGATTGCCCTGTCATTAGAGGTTTGGCCAAATCTGAGATTCTGGACTTCTGGCTCTGATATTCCTATTGGGACTATACCAAGCATAAAGTGTTGTGTAAAGTGCTGTATAAAATGAATGAGGCTGCTGGCCTCACTGATTTCAGGAATTAAATTACTTGAGGGCATGAGAAGTAAGCCATTTGTTATATACTTATCACATTTACAAATCCTTGAAGTAATATATAAACAATGAAGAGTACATAATTCCTAATTCTATATTCTGCAGAGGACAGGCAGTTGGGAATTATAGAACCTGACAAAGAAAAGAGATCAGACTACATGATTTAAAAATTCGCAGCAGTGGCTTAGACAACAAAGCCAAAGAGAAAAACAGGTACACTGGATTCCCACACAAAATACATATTATAAGAACAAGAAGATAACAGTGTTCATTCCAGGTAGGTTACCGTGTGCATGCACTTAGCTGTCTTTCTCTTGCCTGTGATCCCGTGCTGTTGGGATGAATATAGGTTTATGTCAGAGACAAAATACCAATATTTGTTGTCTGATCTAGTGGTTGTACCACAAGGGTTAGTGTTGTTGAATATTTTTTCACCATAATATTTAATTGATGATCACTGTAGTTCAAACGGAAAGCTTTCATAATAATCTCTATCTCATACTGATGTGTGTTTTATAAAGTTTAAGTGGTGAATATTGCAACTGATTTTTAAAAGCAAGACTTGTTGGAAAGATCCAGGTTAGCTCTCAGAAAGATTTTCAGAAAGAGTTGCTCAAATCTGTCTGGTTTTCTGTGGTTTTTCTAGGACTGCCTATTTATGCTCCACTTTGCTGTCCATTTTTCATGGTTGTCTTATAGAAGATAATAGCCTACTGTACCTGAAACCCAGTGGAATTGTTCAAAAAATGGTCTTTTCAGACCTTCAGAGGCAAATTCTACTGATTCTAGGAAGAATATTACTTTCTAGCAAATATGATTTTTTTTTCCTACCCTAGAAACATACCTGCATTGTAAATCTAGCAAAACTGTATTTTTCTGAAAATCAGAGTTGAGTTAATAATAGTCTTATTGTGTAATCATAATCCACAGGAAATATTTTCTACTACTGGTTCATACAAAAAAAGCATAAAGGCAATATTCAAATAACTGAAAACCAAGAGGAGGTGCTTTAAAATACGACTGTGAGGCATTGCTAGCTTGTTTCAACAGAATTAGGGAGTTTTTAAATTTTACTTAAGTGTGTCCCAAGAAAGAAAATATGAAATGTTAGTCTAAGAATGAACAGATTTTAAAAAAATTAGTCTGAGCAGATCTTGACACATTTCCTTTATGCACTTAGTGAAAGATATCGGTATTTGCTTTAATTACAACCATTGAAGGAATTACTTCATTTGACAAGGTCAATTAAAAAATTTAGTAACACTTTCCCCTGTTAGTGTGTGGAAACAGCACATGTAACAGCAGTTTTAAAGGATTCACCAGTCTCTGTTTCAGATGATAGGTGTTAATTATAGTCCAGTCTACAAATTTATCAGCTTTAATGCTTTTGATAAGCAAATCAATATAGACAGAATAAGTTAAGGAGCGAATCTTAGATACTTGACACTAATTTCCTTAATTTTTGCATCTGCTTTTAAGTTTGTTTGGGTTTTTTTTAATCCAAAAATTCTTGTTTAGTTGTTGCCTAACCTATGAGTCCTACAGTTCTTTAGGAGCCTCCCCACTAAGAACGATCTCTTAAGGCAGCTAAAGAAAGCTCTGTAGGGCCTTGTAGCTGTGCTTCCATGCATACTAAGATTGTGCACAGTCCAAGCACAGCTTGTTCTGTAAGTTTTGCTGAGATCCAAAATATGAAACAGAGAAGGAATTTATCTGGAGTGGACCCAATGTAGTAGGTGTGATTTCCTCCCTCAGCCTCAGGTAGTCTAAAACTTATGACTTCAGACAGTGTCCTACCTGACGTCCTTCAGACTATTCGTGGGGCTGAAGGCAGGATGCATTCCCCCTCCTCCTCCTCCTAAAGTTGTGTCTTGGTGCAGAGCTTCATTTTAAGATTATGGGGAGTGGAAGGAGAAAGCAGGAGGATGTGTGCTCAGCCCGGTTCGTAGCATGCACATTCCCCTAGATGGGTAGGACTGTTGGGTTCTCATTGCCAAACTTATTTATGTATTTTATTATTAGCCAGTTAGTTAGCGCATAAATGTGTAAATAGTGCATGAGCAGTGAACCTGAACACTCACTTTCCTGGACTGTATTCCAGCTACTGGTCTCCAACATGACAAATTCCTGATATAGCAATCTTGAATTCTGTTATACTCTGTGACAGCTTCCCAAGGGAGTGCAGCAGGCACTACCACCACGAGTAGCTCTGAGTCTGCTGGTCAATTATTGCTTTACGAGACAGGACATGTGGATATTAACCTTCTCAAAAGTAAAAAAGTCTGCACCTGCCAACTCCTGCTGAGTGCCAGGCTATTACATGTAGTGCAGCTGCCACCTCCTTCATTTGACAGATTTTAGAAGATAGCAAGCCATGGTTACAAAATGTAGTTGCCATGAGTCTGATCTTATCTATGTACAACAGCTGTACTGGGAACATTTACTGTAATTAGGCAGAGAAACACCTAGTTTCCTTTCTCTTAATTGGCCATAGTTGTGTCCTGGACCCCAAGCTGATCACTTTTTTATGTAAAATACCAGCAAGGCTAAAGCTGAGCCAGACAAAGATGTTGCTGTTACCTGTGCTCATCATTATCTACTCCTCTTCCTCATGACAATTATTCACTCAGTTTAGCTGCTCAAGATCTATTTGCTTCTCAGCCTAGTTCTGTGAAAATAACTGATTAATTTATACACTTCTAATGGTAAAGGTGTGGGGCCCTTTGCTTTGCCATAACTGGGTTAAATAGCCATCACCCACATCTCTGAGAAGCTGCAGACACCAGGGAGTTTAGGTGTCTCTAGAATTAAGTAACAGCTGATTGGAAGTTTTTGCCAGTGGATTTCTGAACATAAGCACCTGAAATCAGTAAGTATTACAACGTAAACATATGATGGGTTTCACAGATTTTTAAGATATGGTCAATTATGTAAGTCTATTCCAGCAATAGGGATATGACTGGGCATTGCATCTGTAGCTCACAAACGGAAACAAGGAGGATGTTTCTTTGCTTTCAGCCTTTTAGAATTGGTAGATGAAAGCAACAACGTTCGCTCTCCTACTGATTAACACTCCAGCAGACTAAGTTTCTGCAGTACACGGACCTTGCAGGGACATCAGGGCTATGCAGTAAAGCAGAATCTCTACTGACTGCATTTCATTTGCATCTGATGATATTTGCTTTTCTTGGTCTATTTCCATTTAAATCTTGCCTTTTGGGAACTTTCATATTAAGGTGCTGCCACATAGGAACAGATGCTTTTTAAACTGACTTAAGCATCTCTGTGGCTTTGACTTCAGATGGACGTATTTCTGTCCCCCTCATAAAGTAAAAATTGAGCACAATGTCCAACTGAAGGAAGGATATTTGCCATTTAATGTTTTTAGGGTGATTTAACTCAAAGGGAGACATCCAATGAAAAGTGTTTATCTCATTGATGTACCACAGCCTTGAAATTGAAAGGAATATGTATTTTAACGTGTCTGGATTTTCTCTGTCTCAGCTTCTGTTATCTTTTTTGATTTCAATAGCGTTTTCTTATAACCTTTTTTTCGCGATGTAACCTGTTATATTGCAAGACGTCTACACAAGGGGGGGCTGTTACACACAAACCGAGGTTCCTCATGGAGCCTCTCCTGGACAAATTTATTACAATAAATGCCACAAAAGGGCAGCAGATGTCAACTCTTCAGCTCTGATCAAAAGATCCTTAAAATTCCGTCTTGCCTCAGAGATTCCCTACAGTTTCATTAGTGCTTTCCTGAACCAATAATTTAATTTTGTTTTCCTGAATATCATCAGGAATAAAATTCATAATGGTGAGATAGCAGCCACAGATGTTATTTGTTTATACATAAGGAGCAGCTATTCTAGGAAAAAGCTACTAGCAATAGAAATGTGCACAGTGTGCAGAGGAAAAAAACCCCACAGAAATAAAGTCAGAGTAGCCTGAGAGGCATGAAACAGGGCATACAAGTTAGAGTAAAAAGTTTGGGTCTTGTTTCATAGGTCATTAGCTGACTGATCCAAATCACTCTTTTTTTGCTTAGTTTCTATAGAGAGAATAGTGATATTTGCTTTGTTTTGTAGAGCTTTTAATAATCCACTTGTAAATGCTTGGTTTTTTGTTTTTGGGTTTTTTCTAAATGGAAACAAACCTTCTGATGCATCAGAAACATATGTTAAAGAACCAGGAATACACAGAAAATAGAAACACATTTTATCATGTGTGGATCAAAGCAGCTGTCTTCCCCTTCTCTTTCTCTCTTCACACACCCTCGTGTTCCTCTAAAAGGAAAAAAGTCACAAGACACGTGATCCTCAATCCAGGCTTGTCTCAGTAACCATCAGAAAGTTCTGTAGCTCAAGGCACTTCACCTTTTCCAGGGAAAAGAATCTGGAACTAAACAGCTTCCCCATCCTATAATAAAAAAATCCATTAAAGAAAATAATGGGACTGTAAATGGGAGAGGTATTTAAAGTTAGGATGGTCAAAGCAGTCACATTTTAGTGAGAGAGAAAATTTGTACTTTGATCATTAGGCAGAGTTGGATTAGGGAGCCTTGTGACTGACACATGCTTTGATTGCCTGCAATATTAACCTGGAACTCTGATGTCAAGCACCTGTTATACCACAGAAGTGCTGTTTGAGAAAGCAATGACACTCACAGAACAATCACCTCTCGTCAATAGTTACAACATTGGCCTTACCATTCTCAGTAAAAACAAGCGCTTTGATCCTCGATCCTCAATGCTCGGAGGACAATTTTAAAATAACTTCTGTAAGAACATATGAAGACTGAATGGCGCAGCCAGGAACAGAGTTTTAAAATCTTGGTTTGCAGTCTTTTGGTGGAACTGTTGCATCCTATACATATATACTCCATCCACAGAAGTCTCCTGATGAGCCAACGAAGTTAAGAGAACTGGATACAGGCTTATTTCTATGGGGGATTGTATTGCTTATGTATATGAGTGTTCAATAATGGAGAAATGTTACTTCATATAATTGTTTGAGGAACTAAAGAAATCCCCTGAAGTTTGTGCTTTTTGTGTCTAAATCCAAACTGAATAGAGTTTAGAAAATTATAATTATGTCCCCTTTCAGTCACTGCCTTAATCCTCCCTTTAAGAAGTGAGTAATTACAATATCAGCGGAATCCTGTGGCAGTAATGCATAGAGTTCATGTTAGCCAAAAAGTATAACTGACAAACACTGGCTACTCATAAAAGACTTTGTGTGCATTAACTGGATGCTTGTACAAAACAATATGCAGTTTTTCACAAACAAAGCTATGAAATTTCTATAGTTATCAACAGAGGGAAGAAAACCTAGCCCCTCCCTCTCTTCTCTCATCTCTGAAAACAATCCCCTAACCAATCCACAAAACAGGGAATACCCTATGGAATTAGTATGAATTAAGAACTACAACATGTCCTCATTTTAATCCAGGCAATCAAGTTGAAATCAAATTAACAAAGAGAAAAAATTAGGGCCCAAATGTTCTTTGAGTATTTTTTTAATTAACTCTGTTTTCATTACTTCTTTGCAGCTGCTTCTATACCTTCAGGTTCTGAGTAGAACTGGAGGCAAAGAACTGAAAAAAACCCAGTTGTTCTTATGTAAGACAGAACAAACTTGCACATTTATCTCTGCTAGAACTTACAATTTCTAATACATTTTCTGATGGGGTGTGGGGGGGAAATGGGAAAAAGGGAGAGGAAGGTGGAATATATCTTTAAAATTTTACATACTTTTCAGAGATCAACACTTTATAACTCAGTCATAAGTCTTTGTAGAAACTTCATACAAAAGGCTATTTTTTCCAGTATTCCTCTTTTCTTTTCATTTTTACATGGGTTCTGACCACACTATAACTATTTAGTGTGAAAATTACAGGGCAAGTTTGAACTCTTAGTTGACAATAACACTGGGATGTCAGATTTTCTTATATCCTTTGGGAATTTTTTGCTTATGAGGCTGCCTAGAAAGAGTATGCCATTGAGACTTTTTTTTTCAAAGCTCCCCATCATTCTGAAGAACTTTAGAGAATGCAATATTGTATTTTATGCTTTGAGTGAATATTAGAGAGAACTACATCTAGTTAAATCAGTTTAATTGCTAGTTTGAATAATTCTCATTATTTCTAATATAAACTTCTGTATTTCCATGTTTGCAGAAATTCCAAACTCTTCTAGATAAGGTCTTGAGCAACCTGCTCTAGTATACCCTGCTTTGTGTGCTAGGACAGAGTAGATGACCTCCAGAGCCATTTACTAATGTTCATTACTCTATAGTTCTCACTGAAGCTCTTTTAGATGCTATTCTTCATGTTAGCCTCTAAGTCTGCTTATGGGCTGAATACACAGCAAGTGCTAATGTTATTTACTCAAAATGAATTCCACCATTTTCCTTAACTTGGGCAGGTTCATCACAAGACAGTGGGACAGTTTTTCCATAAAAGCAAGAAGAACTTGGGAGGAATTTAGCTTAGAACTTGTTTGTGTTAAAGGGCTGCAGTGTTAATAAATAAATATCATTATTCTGTTGTTAGAACTATTCTGTTCTAGTATGCTGTGCTCAAAGGCCACTCCATCCAGCCCTGATCTGGTCATGCAGTGTTTCTTAATCACCTATAGTGCTTTTGGAACTTGGAGTTTTCCCAGTGGTGTGTAGGTGGAGTCTCAACATGTCAAGAATACATCAAGGAATTATTGGCCAAATGTCCTGGCTAAGGATGCTCTACGCTTTGTGGATGTGGCCAGCACTGGTTTCTGTGATCTCAGTGTGGCCACACTTAAAACCAAGCTAACAGAACAGTGTAGATGTGACCTAGAAATGTTCATTCTCCTGCAGACAAGAGAGAAACCCAGTAGATCTCACATTCTGTTCCAGCAAAATTGAAGTATGGTAGGAGATGCACAAATGCTTAGTTTTATGTATAGTTAGCATGCCTACTGATTGCAACAAGACTAGTAAAGATAGGCAGATTTAAACTGAGGTAGAATTAGTAAAAAATAAGACATTAGATGTTATGCTTTCTTGATGAATAATACATTTATCTGACAGTCCTTGGAATAATAAATTGAAAACACTTCCTGTGATGATACTACCTTACTGTGGTGTACTGGTTTTCACAGTTTTTATAAGAGATTGTCTTCATTTTTCCTTTGTTAAACGCAAAAAAAGAAAATTAGGCATGGAAATTGTCTTGATCATGAAAGAAAATAAATGAGAAAATTTTGTCTTCTAATTTACTTATAAAAATACTGTAGGTCTCAGGCTATGGGTAAAATCTACCACTGAAGCAGTGATCAGTATTTATTAACTAGAGGAGTTAAACAAAAGTGTAGCTGATTTTTCTCATCTGAAGATTATTTGGAGAGCTCTTATCTATCCTCCTTACCCTGGTTATTGTTCCACTGTGTCAACCCTCAGCACTTGAACATGTAGCCTTTAAATATGACAAAATGTTCATTATTTCATTTTTAGGCTAACAAATTATTTATCCTTCCTGTTGTTTCTTCCCCTTGGTGTTGCTGGTAATGGTGGCCCCACTGCTGTCACATACTGCATATCATATTGAAGTGACTTTTGACAACCATTTTTTTTTTTTTCTGTGTCAATTATGCTTTAAGGAACATTTGTCCCATGATTGCTGGGTAACTCAATTACAGATGGATCTAAATAGACTTCTCTTATGTAAGAAAGTGGGTCATGATAATGAAGTCTACTCAGCTCTTAAAAAGCGGCAAATAGACCCCACTCTAGAAGAGTACTGACTGAGCAGCCTAATGTCAGCCCCATTGGCTTCCTAACTCAGGACTGGAACCCTGTCTTAGCAATTTTATTACTGGGAAGACAAGAAAACAAATGGTAACGTGGTGAGTAAAAGCTGACATACCCAGCCATCCTGTCTGAAAAAGTATTACATTTGAAAGTGAAATAAAGGACAGCTTTTGCTGGAAGGAAGCATTTTGCTGAAGAAGTAAGGAGGCTGGGACGGGCTCCTTTCTTCCCCTATTCCTTTTAAGATTTTTAAAATTAACAAAGAGCACTTTGGAGAAGGACAGTATTTCTCCTAGAAAAACCCTTTGCATAGGCCCCATCCAGCCCTTCTGCAGTCTTGAACTGGTCCCACTTTGACCCTCGCACCTCATTCTTTTTCATTTTTCTTTCTGCTTGGTTCAACTTCTTTAATTTTAAAACATAGATAAATGCAGCTTTGGTTCTAATACTTCTCTCCAATCTTAGGGGGTTTTTATAGGTCTTTTATTTGTCTTTACCTCTCTGTATTTTCTTACCAGCTGACTGACTGAGAAACACAATTCCTTCTCATATCTTCTATGAAAGACTGCAGACCTACTACCTCTCACATTGTATCTTCTGAATATAGGAAAATGGATGAATAATATTATTCTGCCTTGTAATACTTGTATTCATCCAAGAATGAGGAGAGGGAAGAGAGTCTTTGTAGTTCATCCCAGGAGCAGAGAGATTGTAAGAATTCAGGTACACAGGATATTTTTTATTAGCTATAATAGTCCAGTCACATTCGCTCCTTTTAAATGCAAGTAGGATATATTTTTATTAGGAATTTGGACTATGTTTTCAGTGCATCAAGAAGGAAGAAACCCTTTCCCCCCATTATTTCAAGTGTCCCGCTGCCCTTATTGTCTTCTCAATAATCATGGAACAGTTGGAGAACAAACACATTTGAAAGAAAAAAAAAGGGCAATTTCCTGTTCCAGCGTGGGGTGTAAATGCAATTTCACTGTCTGGTTTCTTGATTGTAGTAACCTCCTGAGGCTAAATTGAAGAACTTCTTACTGGGGAACTAGGATTGAAGAGAAAATCCCCTTCTCTTGTAGATGCAGAACTCTCTTAGGTTGCATTCAACAGAGAAAACCTGTTATAAGGCCAGACACTGGTGGTTAGACTACAGGAGGACAATTATTCAGCAAATGTTTTTCTTATAGCAAACTCAAGATGTATCAAAATCTATTGTGTTGTGTGCCCTTCTTCACATGCAATTCTAGGGTATCAGTCAATTTATTAGCAAAAAGAGCAGACGTGATTTGTGCATTTACTGCGGCTGCACTTCTATTTATACCTGATGATGTTATTGATAAGGTCCATGGTGACTTAGTGCTTAGTCAGCAGAAGGTTCTTGGAACTTCTAACATAGCACTAAACTCTTTCATTAGATGTTCCGGGCAGAAATTTAACAGTTTGGTGCTTTTCTTGAGTGTGTGGGTCATTTGTGTTACAGGTATTTATGCTGTAAATGTTGATCCAGCATCAAGAAGGTTTAACAGAAGTATCTTCTCTCAAAAGACAAATTGCCAACACAGAGAGATCAATTAGTGCTTTTCCTAGCAAAATTAGCAAACTCTGCTGATTTGGTATGGGCTTCACATATTGCTTCTCTGTGGGGAATATCTGTGATTCCTGAGAATCAGGGGTATACTGATGTCTATGAAGAGACTGTGCTCTTGTTCAATGAGGCTTAAAAATTTAGGGAAAACACCATTAGGTAACTCCAGGCTGGCCGCCTATTCTGTCATATAATGGATGGCAGACCCTGGGACCTGCAGGTAAAACTGTGTTTTTTGAAAGTACAGGGAAATTTTGATTCCTTTTTCACAGTGACAGTGTCAGTCCAATTCAATGCAATTTTTTGTTTAAATTAAGCTCAAGTAACTAGACTAAACATATTCATAATAAAAATATTATGGTGTGGCAACAAGTCACACAACAATTTACCCGGTACACTTTACATGGTGTGTTCAACTGCCATACTACAACACTGAGTTGACCATGTTGAAACTCATATTCTCATTTTACTTTTCACAATTCTGACACTCAGATGAATGTATCTTTAGATAGGCTTTCATATTCTCAGCTGTACACTCTCTTGTCAGGCTTTCTGTTGTTTCTTGTCAGTTGGAAGTCTCAGATTTCTCTTTTTGACTTGGATTTCAAGTTAGTTGTCTGATATTTTTCCTATTACAAGTGCTGTCTTAAATACTGGATGTCAGTGATCTTTGCATATATACATTCATCATACAATCTGCTCAAGAGAACAGACTACTATGTTAGTTTTTATCTTTCCAGAAGGCTTCTTTCAATTCTGTCTATCATCTGTATCATTCAGTGTACTCCCAGATTTTGACAGCTTCAAATATTTTTAGCTTCAGGATATACAGAGTTAGTCTTTTAATAGTAACCAAAAGACTTAATATCACTACCACTTTCCTAAATACCTTAGCTAGCTCAAGATTTAATCCAGGATTGGTCTTTATAGAGTTGCTGCAGATGACTTCACAGTACTCTTTTCTTTCCTTGTCCCCTTCTAGTGCCTGCCTCTTCTCTAATTGTTCATGCTTGTCTAACCCAGCTGTTCTTCAGCTATGAACCACATGATATTCCATCCCTCCTTTTACTGCTCTCTCATTTTGACTTCTCTATTTCAAATTTTGATCTCAAAACAGTTTTGGTTTTTTCACTTTTCTGTTATTGAGCTCCATGAATAGATATTTTTATGGGATTTGTTGATTTTTTTTTATATCATTGATTTCTATAATTCAGTTCAATTACACTTCATTTATTTTAACTGCCTGAACATTTTTACAGTAACGGTTCTATTTAGGGCTCTTAGAGTGTTATTGTTTGATAACACTGTATGTCTTAGTACCAATTCATAAAAACATGCTTTCTGTCTTTTTCCTTCTCTTTAATTTCTGCAGAACAAAGTGAATATGCTTTAAGAGTATTTAGACTAAATTGTCACAATATCTCTTTAAACTGACAGCTTTCTCTTGGAAGAAATCTTCATCTGTTCTGACTGTCCACTGTCCACAGAGCTCTGAGGTTTTAGACAAAAGGGAAGAACTACTGCAGTGGTCTATGGTTTTGATTTCTCACTGCAAGTCCCTTATTTTATAACTATCTGACTTGTTCATTCTATTGCTCTGTATAACTCATTTTATTTGTCATATCTAGTGCTGGAAGACACTCTTTACAAGTAATTAAATACTATTCCCCAAGACCATTTTATCTTTTGTTACTTATTGCTCCCTTCTCTGGTTGTGTTCATATTCTTTTTAAGAGAAGATTAACAAAAATCCCCCCCCAAAAACACCCAGAAAAAAATTTAGGTATTTGCATGTCATTACACTCATGTGAACCAAGACTGGATTTGAACCAGGCTTCCCATAGTAAAGATCAAACAAGTTTTTTTTCTGACAACCAGCATGTATCTTCCTCCAAATTATTACTCTCAATAGGTACTTTAGGTTTCAGCTACTGGTAGTCCATGGCATGTCATGATCATCTGAGTGATTGCTTTTGTAGTCTATCTGTGAAGATATAATGAGGCAAACTTTATCTTAGCATTTGAACAAACTCTTTCTGGTGAAAATTAGAGAAGTGGAAAAGAAGGGATAAAGTGCATCAGATTTCCACCTAACAAAGCCATCACTATTTAGCAGACCTATAATTGTCATCAAACTGAAATATTGTTTGACTGTAGCCATAAACAACTCAAAGAATCCTTCTTCTCTCCCCCTCTAAGTATTAAAAATTGTCTCAAAGATGCTGAAATCCTAAATAATTTTCCTCACAGTTAGAAAATAAAAAAATAGGCATTGATCAGTTTTTATGTACATGCTTGAAGTATAGGTAATGTAGAGTCTGCAAGGAACTTAGGCAGTCCTCCACCTTCAGAGTTAGTGCAATATACTCTTTGGTCACTACTTTGCACCTCAGTCTCCTATGTAATCACAGCTTAGTGTTGCAGTCTCTGTTGTGAATTAGTCAGCCTTGTTCCAGGCTGGGAACCAGAGGTAAGTGTGAAATAGTAAAACTATGGTGTGGACAAGGAATCACAGAATCATAGTATCATAGAACACCAGGTTGGAAGGGACCTCAAGGATCTTCTGTCCAACCTTTCTTGGCAAAAGCACAATCTAGATAAGATAGTTCAGAACCCTGTGCCCCCGAATCTTAACATTGTCCAATGCTGAGGAATCCACAATTTCCCTGGGAAGATTATTCCGATGACTGATTGTTGTCATAGTGTAAACTTGTTCTCCTGTGTCCAGATGGAATCTCCCTAGAATTAATTTGTACCAATTATCCCTTATTTTTTCTATGCAACTCCTTGTAAAAAGGAAGTCTCCATTCTTTTTGTATCCACCCTTTAAGTATTGGAACATGGATGTAAGAGGTCCCCTAAGTGTTAGTTTCTCAAGGCTGAATAAGCCTAGTTCTCCCAGATTTACCTCGCATGACAGGCTTCCCAGTCCTTTAATCATCTTTGTGGCGCTTCTCTGATCCCTCTCTAGCGTGTCCACAACATTTTTTGTATAGTGGGGACCTTAGCCTGGAGAAGAGGAGGCTCAGGGGAGACTTCATCACTCTCTACAACTACCTGAAAGGAGGTTGTAGCCAGGTGGAGGTCGGTCTCTTCTCCCAGGCAACTACCAGTAAGATAAGAGGGCATGGCCTTAAGCTCTGCCAGGGGAGGTTTAGGTTGCATGTTAGGAAGAAATTCTTTGCAGAGAGGGTAATCAGGCAATGGAATGGGCTGTCCAGGAAAAGTGGTGGATTCTCCGTCCCTGGAGGTTTTTAAGATGAGATTGGGTGTGACACTTAGTGCCATGGTCTAGTAACCATGGTGGTGTTGGATCAAGGGTTGGACTTGATGATCTCAGAGGTCCTTTCCAACCTGACTGGTTCTATGATTCTATGACCAAAACAGAACACAGTATCCCAGTGTGGTCCGACAAGCACTGAGTAGAATGGGATAATGATTGCTTTATCTCTGCTGGTAATGCTTCCCAGCATCCCACTGGTTTATCTGCTGTAGCATCATACTCTTCAGTATATAGATCTTGTCCATAACTCCCAAGTCCCTTTCTACATAGCTTCTACCCAGCCAGGTAGATCTCAGCCTATGCTGCACTCCTGGGTTATGTTTTCCCAGGTACACACCCCTACACTTGTTTTTGTTGGACTTAATAAGGTTCTTGTTGGCCTATTCTTCTTTCCAGGTCTTTCTAGAGCAGGCTCTCTCATCCAAAGTGTCTACTTCTCCCCTCAGTTTGATATAATCACCAAACTTCATCAGAGCACATTTGATCCCACCATCCAGATCACTCCTATGAAGACATTATACATCATTGAGCCCAACATCAATCCTTGGGGATCCCACTTGTGACAGGATTCCAGTTTGAAAAGTTGCCATTTACCATCACCCTCTAGGTTCCACCTGTCAGTCCATTCCCCATCCACTGCACAGACTACTTGTCTGGACCTCAAAGCATTTGTTTCTCTAGGAGGAACCAGTCTGAAACTATACTGAAAAACCTGGAGAAATCCAGGCAAACGATATCCTCCACTTGCTCCACATCATCTGGGCAGGTGGTTTTGTTGTTGCAGGCAACCAGGTTTGTCAAGCATGATTTGCCCTTGGTGAATCCATGCTGCCTTTTCCCAGTCACGTGCTTTATCTGACTTGTGATAGCCTCCAGTAGGATTCCACAACTTTCCCAGGGATTGAAGTAATAGTGAAGGGTCTACAACTTCCTGGATCCTTCTTTAAGGCTTTCTTGTAGATGGGGATGGCATTAGCCTTCTTCAAGTCTACTAGGACATCCCCTGATCTCCATAACTTAAAGTTTAGGGAGAGCAGCCTCACAATGATGTCAGCCAGCTCTCTCAACAGCTATGGGTGGATATTGCCCATCAATATGTAGGGGTCAAACTCCTGTAATAGTTCACACACCAGTTCTTCCTTCACTGATGGTGGGTTCTATGCTTGCATTAACCTGGATTTCGGTTCCCAAGTCCTGGAACCCAGCAATGCTGGTAAAGACAGAGGTGAAGAAAGTGTCTAGAATCTATGTGTTTTCAGCGTTGGTGACTAATTCACCTCTCCTATTTAAAACTGGGCTAATTAATATCTTCCTTCGGTTTCTGCTTATCATTCAGCAGTACCACTGGTGTCTCTCTTCATACTAATTTTTCGGGTTTGTGCTACCCCATGCCACTACATATCAAGTAAGACACCTACACAGGAACTAAGTAACTTCAAAGGTAACCAAAAACTGAGATACATCACCTAAGAACATAGATAGCATTTAGTGCATGTTGAATGTTCAGCTTACAGTAGGAATGAGATGCTCTAACACTACTCTTGAGCTGTGTCCTGACTCTTATGTGATATGACAATACAATGGACATCTAAAACTACCCTCTTGGTCACCAGGAATATTAATCTCCAATATCACGTAACTGATTTTTTTGGTAAGAATGCTCTCCATAAGAACAGCTCTTCAGATAGAGATGATGACAGATATACGTACACTTCTGAAGTATCTACATTTTGTTCCCATTCTAAGGCAAGGTACTTGGATATTTGTGAAAGGATATTTCAATAATTATCTATAGTACTCATTAATATATCTGAAAAATACTGAAAATAATGTACTTTCAAACAAAGCTTTAAGATTTGAACAGTTACCCTGTTCAATCCCTGATCAAGGACTAAGTCTCAAGTTCAAGTCAAATTTTACATGCACAGCCCTAGAGCTCAACAGTTACTGAAAAATACTCCTTGTATTTTCTTTTTTCCTGAGGTCTAGCTGAACCTGTGCTTATTGACCTTCAAGGGACACAGCAATATCTTTCTTACTCAGGCCTTGCCTGAGGGGTGATGCAATGACAGACTCAATTGTCATTCTGGGAATTTGGTTGGCATTGTGTCAGTTTTGCTTCACATCAATTTAGATAACTGTGGCTTATCATGTGTCTCTACAATGGCATAGGTATATGATATATATGAAATGAAAACTCTATACGTAAATATATCCCAGTAACTGGCAGCAAAATTATGTAAATGTCAACTGAAAAGCACTTTCATACCATTAAAGATGAGTGTGTGCATATTGGGATTTTTAACCCTCTACCCAAGAGCCATATATTCACATGGTTATATCATACAATCCATGTGCAATTGCTTTCTTTGTGTGCAGAAATACTCCTATAATGAGTAGAGACTGCAGAATAGGGATTTGTACCCAAAATATCTGGTGACCCAATTTCTGTTAATTTTATTATTTTTCTCTGATCATCATACTTACAGTATTAAATATTTTGACAAGATGCAGTACTTACCAGGCAACTATGGACTCAGACATTGGATTTATCAGTAGAAAGCTTTGCCAATTTCTAGAAGAAAGTTTGGGAAAAGTAAATTATTGTGCAAAGTTCAATAATTCAAAAGTACCTTCCTTTCAGAGACTCTAGTGGGTCCATACTCCTGGTGAAGATGTAAAATTTGGAAGTAGGGTAGCCTTTATAACAGGGTATATCTGCTGTGAAATTTGTATTAAAAAGAGCCCAAACTTGATCAAATTACAGAATATATACTTCTAGGAGTTTTACAGCTGTGATCTTCAGCATGCTTAATCCTTTTATAGCTCTTACTGATGTCCAAACCACATGTTTATTGCCAAACAGAAGGAATATGTATGACTCATTCCCTGACATCTCTGTTACAGCACTGGAATGTGCATGAAGAGCTACACAGTCACCTTCTGCTTAGATTGAAGTAGAATGAAGCACTGGAAATGAGGAGGAAATAGGCTAGGGTTTGTTTGTTTGTTTTTTTTTCTTTGTGGGGAGAACTAAAGGAAGGGGAGTAAAAATATTAGAAGCTGAAAGGTGCAACTGGGGTGTACAGGCAGGAGGCTGTGCTGGTATCTTCGAGAGAAATGGGAATAATGGTGCTAATATCCCTATTACAATAGGGAAGAGGTTTAAGGTATCTTCAGTTAATCAGCACTGACAGGGCAAAAAAAAATTGGGAGAGAAACCTGAATGGAGTAACATAAAAAAACCTGATATGTTGAGGAGACAAAGAAGGAGTTTGTGATTGGTAAGAAACCATCTGGTAGAAGGAAACAAAAAGCTATGAGAGGGAAACACAGTCTTACTGTAACAGGGCACTGACCACAAGTGTAAAGATTTTGTTTGCTGGCATGTTGCTGTTTCAGTTTATTAAAAAAACCCCAAACAAATTAAAAATCAAAGCAGCAGGGAGAGCCTTGTGATGTATCTGTGAATCCCCTGACAGGAAACAATTTGCAGGATTGCAAAGAGGATAGGAAGCTGCTGATATTTCTTATTCCACAAGTTCAAATGCTTGAGGTATGCATGGTGACTGTGCCAGGTCCAATGCCAGGGTTGTCAGCTGCTTTTACAGGTGGCATTTTCTGTTTTTCAACTTACTTTAAAAATGCAAGATATTAAAGATACTCCAGAGTCAAATAAGTTTTTGTTTATAATTAAATTTTTTTTATCATTAAAACTTAATTTTCCACTTATGAAATGTATACTGTGTTACTGCTTCAACTTGGTTACTGAACTTCCTCACCATAAGATCTCCATATCTCTTAGTCTACTGTATGAATCATGCTCACTTGCTGAAAAAATACTCAGTGTTTGTTTTTGTTTTATTCAGTATGCACTACAGGCCTTATAAAGGAGCATGATATTCAACCTCAAGCTATGAAGAGTTAAGAGGTTTTTTTTCCCCTCCCTTTGTAAGCATTACAAACATATCTAAATGCATCACAAATGGTAATGCATTTAGTATCATAATGGGAAGAGTTTCGCTTATTATATTCCAGCTGACTGATGGAGAGCGTATTCAGAGAGACTGAGGTGAACAGTAGCACATACTTGTAGTTGTACACTATCGTGCATCTGTGGCATAATTTTTAAGAGCTCTCTTCATTATACAGCCTATTATATGTTCAAAGCACAATTCAATTCCAACTGGAAATGCTCAACTGTTGCACTCAGCAGATCTGGAATAGCAAAGCAAGCACTCTAAAAGTGAGGGAAAAGTACTAAGTGCTCATATGTGAAAAGCTCAGTTTGAGTGACTTGTCTGATAGTACCTAAGCATTATGTATCAAAGGCAGGGGAAGAGTTTGATTTCATAGGGAACTGATTTGTTTGCCTAAACTTGAAACTGCTCTTTCTCCTCCTACAGTCTCCTGATTTTTTTAATTGAACATTTCTTCTCCATGGATTTTTCCTTCCTATGCTCCTCTGATCCGTTAAACATTCTTGCTTTTCTACAAGGTGCCTTCCTTTTAGGATTTATCACATTTAGAAAAGTGTTACTTTCATCTTTATACACCTTTATAGTTTTGCTCACTCTTCATTGCTCTGCAACTTCACAATATATCTGAATTTACTATATATGATGCTTTATGTGGTTTAGATACAGTTTCTTCTCTCTGTTAGCTCTAACACCAGTTTTGTTCATTTCTAGATCTGTATTTCTTTAACTTTAAGCCTTGGTGGGTTGTTTATAGCCATGTGGTCTCCAGTGCCAAGTCTGTTACTGTTACAACAAAATCAAGTAGAGCAAAGCCATGGGAAGGTCAGAAAGAGTTCAAAGTCAGGCTAGCAAGCCATAGCCCTTAGACCTTCCAAACTTATAAAGCCTGTGGTCTATTGAAGCCTGTTAGCTATGATATAGCTGTGTCATAATGCTGGGCTACAAAGTAACACTAGATGGCTGAGATTGATACTACTGGATGGTACTGGTAAGGTAATTAACCCTGACCAAAGGGATAGTTAATCTATACATGACTAATACTGCTGTGGAGGGCTGAGATCAATCAGTAGCCCTTGGTTTTTATAGGTAAAACATCTGTGATATAGATTTCACATCCTAAGTTTATGAAGTTCTCAAAAAGTAAAAAGTGTTACACTGCATTCTAGAGTAAGAATTGCCATTATGACTCAGGCCTGTCATCCATGCCTTGGCTTATAGCCAGCATCAGATTCTTTGGAGAGTAGCATAAGAAACCCCAAAGTGGAAAATCATGGAACAACTTGTCCACATGGAAGACTTCTTTCTAATTTTTGACAAATATTTGCTTGTTTACTGATGCATGAAGGCTTATAAAACTTTAAAGTTTGGGGTTTTTTACTGTCCAGTATGATTGTTAATGTTGTAATTTTTCACATAAATATGAAGTCCAACTTAGAGTCCTTCTGGCACCAGTGATTTCTTGTGGCACTGAGTACCATAGCTTAAAAATGTAGTGTGATAAAAACTAAACTGTTGTGTTGTTGTTTTATTTGGCGCTTGCTGCACTTCAGTTTCACTGAATGTACCATTGCTTTTCTTTAATTAGAAAAGTAACTCTTTGTATTCCTCAATCACCAAAGACATCTTTGAAAAATAGGTAGGGAAATTTAGGCTCTCTATTTAAGCATCAACCTTTTCCCCAGTGGAAAATTTCTGGTTCCTCAGTACTTTTGAAATACTTTCTACTTACTGAGGTGTATGAAGATAAAGAAGTACCGATTTTTAAAAAAATCTTGAGGAATACACAGGGATTCCCATTTACACAGTTGATTTCACTGAATTTCAGTATTCTCTCTCTCATGTATCAGTCCCCTGATTGGCCAATTCGGTAGAAGCAGTGCTTTCCTCCAGGGTGAGTTCACTAAACAAGCTGGGAGTTTAGGAGCTTTTTATCTTTGTCTACTAAAGTGTCCATGTTAATGTTGCTGGGCTGTAGATTTCCTTATTTGCTTCTGTCATGTGAAAGTGTAATGAAATAGCAGCAATCGGTCTATGCAGGCAGGTTGCTAAAATTAAAAGACTAAACACTTCAAGTCAAAATTTCTTCTCTTTTCTTTTCATGTGATTTATTGTCTGTCGTTTCCATTTTTGAAAAAAACCTGATCTCTAAGCTTTTTGTGCACTGCTGAAACCCCTTTCAACAAAACACAGTGAATTTTTTATGAGCGGTTAAGAACCCACATGCTATGACAATCTTCTTTTGAAGTCACCTGCTTTGATGAATGTTATTTTCTGATGGGTGTGGTAAACTAGGCAAGGAGTACCTGTGACTTGTTAAAATTCATTTAAAGAAACAGGGATAATATTGATCATGGAACTTCTTCACTGATCTGTAATTCAGATTCTAGACTGCTTTTTCTGCTCTCCATAGTATGAAACAGCATTTCGTGCTGTGTTTTGCATCACCCCTTTGCCTAAGGATTTATTTTAAATGCTATTTTAAAGTTTATTTTAAAAGACTTTCATGTGGATTTTTTGAATAATATGCTTTTTTTTTTATTCTAGTCTGTTTCTTTAGCAGCTGGTTTAGCATAGTTTCATATTCCTTAAAGAATGAATTCTTTGTTAATTTACACAATTTGACAGTGTTGAAGGGCACTGAGAGGACAGAGGAGAAGCACAACAAATTAGGCTGATCCATATTTTTGCTAGAGTGGTGACATTCTCTTTAATGTCTTTAGAAAGCATTTTGAACCAAACTTGTTTAAGGTGTAACCATGCACAGAATCTACCGTGTGAAGTTTTGATGCAGCATTACATAGGTCATTTCAAATCTGTTTTCTTGAAATTTGACTAGAATTCACTGGTTTGTTTGGCTCCTACTGGTTACGGTTGTCTTTAAAAATTGCGCCAAATAATTGCATTCAGCTGAAGAGAAGAATGCTCCAAGGAGACTTTATTGTGGCCTTTCAATACAAAAAGGGGTGTCATAAGGAAGACACACAGTTTTTACCAAGGCTGGTAGTGACAGGACAAAAGGCAACAGTTTTAAACTGGTAGAGGCAGATTTACAATGGACACAAGGAAGAATTTTTTTTTATTGTGAGGGTGGTGAGGCACTGGAACAAGTTCTCCAGAGAAATTGTGGCTGTCCCATCTCTGGAAGTGTTCGAGACCAGGTTGAATGGGATTTTGAGCAACCTGGTCTAGTGGAAAGTGTCCCTATGCCTGGCAGCGGGGTTGGAACTAAGTGATCTTTAAAGATACTGTGCCGGTTTCAGCTGATTTTCCAACCCAATCCAGGTCTATAAGCCTACATTTTCATTTACTGTTTCTATTTTCACATTTTGTCTTGTTACAAAGAAGCTATTAGTTATTTTGGGTAAACTAAAGTGGACAAACTATAATAGATAAATTAGTGAACCTGAACTATCACTCTAAAAACTGGAGCATTACAAGGGTTGGAAAGATCTGTTCTTAAGTTTGTTCATTTCACTTTAAAAGTGCATAAAGGATTAGGTCTTTTGAATGCAGAAACCTATGCAGCAGCCCATTTGTGGATTGGTGCTGACTAGCACTTTTTTCCCCAGAACACTTCTCTTAGCTTGGTCTTGGTGGAAGGGGAAGGCTGAGAAGAAAGAGTAATAGGGAAAATGGTAAAAGCACAAAGGGATTCTAAAGTATCTGTTTAATTTTGCCTGAATGAGGCCTTGCTACTAAGTTTAGAATGTTTTCTACAGTGTAAAAGATCTTTTTTTGTCAGAATAGCCCCAAAAGACTCTGTTCTTGGAGAACTTTGAATATACTGACCCTGCTTCAAGCAGAAATTTGTACCAGATGGCCTCCAGAGATTTTCTTGAAGCTGAATTGTTCCCTGACATGGGACAGTACTCAGCAGTCACTGGTCACCAGCATCCCTTCAGCAATAAAATGTATGAAGCAAAATCGAAGGAACAAAAAAATCTCTTTCTATTCTCAGCAAATCCCATGTTAGTTGCTATACTAGGACAGTGTATTTCCCACAAATCACTAGCAACTAGTAACCTGACTACGATTTGTGACATAACAAAATTACAGTGTCATGTAAAGATGGAAAGAAAAGTGGAGTGCTGCTGCTGTAGATGTCATTGTCAACAGGAAAAAATGGATCACGTACAACTTCTCTGTTCTTTATAGTATGCAGCCTTTTCCCCACTGAATGGATTTTGAAATCTAAAAGCTGTTTGCAAGCTGTTTAATTTTCTGAACATAATGGGTCTTACAGAGGTAAATGGATTCAAATAGTTCAGCAAGCCTTAAAAGAAAGCAGACCGAAAAAAAAGAGTTTTAGATGAAAATACACTTCTGTTTAAAGAGACGAGCAACCCTGTTAAAAAATTGTCTTAAAAGAAAGACTTTTAAAACCTATGCCTTATTCATAAGACCCCATAATTAAAACCCTGAATTTTGTATTTCTGGTTTGGAAGATTCTGATAACAAGGGAGTAGTAAAGATATCATTAAAAAAAAATTATTTTCTCTTTGGCTGAAATCAGTTTTGGGTCACTACAGGCCTAAATTGTTGTCATGAATTAGTGGTATCATCAAACTGTGGATGGTTGAAAAAGCTGAGGAAGACTTATTGCTTTAATGGTAACCTTGAGTAGACTGTATGAGTGAAAGTACTTGAGAGGGTTATTTACATGAGACTTCAAGCCTTTTCTGGGAGGGTTGAGTTATATCAATTTGTTAGGAATTAACTCCCATCATGCAGTTTTGTTATGGATAAGATTGTGCTAAATACTCGTTTCTGCTCAGTGCTTTACTGTAAGTGTACTAGTGTCGAGTTAAGGAATACTAATGGATCAGAGAGTTTTGAGTGCTTCACTGCCTGGCAGTACCTCTGATACTAACCTAGATTTTTTCCTGTGACTCTCACTTGGCCCATATTTGCCCCAATGAGACAGATTTCTTGTCAGATCCATGACTTAGATGTTGGGTCATCACCACATAAATCACCTGGGTAAAATAGATCAAGACAGAATCAAATTCATTGTGCCCATTAAAGACAGATATTACCTCATAAAATGCATAACATGTCAGAGCTGACATAATGTTCACTGAGAAAGTATGACCCATCTATTTACTAAATGAAAGAAATGAAAAGAGGGAAAAGAGAATTAAACAGGCATCTCTGCTATCTTTAACAGAGGAAAGAAGAATTTGATTTTAGACAGCAGGTATAGAACTCCCCTGCACTTTCCTGGTGATCCATTGCTCCCTTACAAATTTCTGACAGCTGACAGCATCAACATGTTACAGCAATCTCTGCATCATCCAGTCCTGGCTCTTAAGCTACGAGTTCAGCTCCAGCTACTAAGCATTTCCCAGGTACTGTCTAAGTGCCCTACTAGCCTACTACCAGCAAGATTGAGTAAAAAACAAAATAGATATTTATAGAATAATGTATTCACTTACACTTACATTTACTCAGTCATCACTTCTCTGGAGGCACTTAAACTTTCCATTAATATAATCACTCCAAATGAAATTATTATAATTTAAAAGAGGTTATTGGGGGTGGAGTGGAACACTAGGAACCCTGAAATTCCTCCTGGGAGACTCCCAACAGAATTCCAGAGCCCGCAACCCCAGAGAGTCCATAGCAACCAACAGACAGAATGGACCATGGCACAGCCAGCATTGTGGCTTCCAGTGAGCAGCCCCTGGGCCTCCCTGATGTCCTGGAAGCATTTTGTCACCTTTTGTCTGTCTAAACCTTCTATCCTCAAGGTAGGAACCAACTCTTACCACTGCAGCCTGGGGGCAAGGGTGGAGGTGACCCTTGGCAATTGTTCCTACCTCTCTTTCCAGGCTCAGGCAACTTTTGCCAGCTGTCCATGCAGGAGCAGCTCTTCCCTGCAGCCTGGACACCCCAGACAGGGTGGCACCCCTCGCACTGACAGCAGATATGGCAGCTCAGGCATCCCTGGCACCCCTGGTCCTTGGCATTTTTGGGACAAGGGTTCATCAATCCTGTGGCAGCATACCTGCCCTCACATGGGTGATGCATGCCCAGTAAACATAATTTACAGAGATTTTTCCAACTATTAGGGCCATATCTCCTGTTTCATTTCCTGCTGGACAGCAGCTCACCTGCAGGGATTGCTCCAGCCACAAACTGTCCCGGTACCTGGCACAGAGCCAGGGCACATCAGTGATGAGGGCTGGCTCAGGGGGCACCCCTGGAGGGTCCCCTGGCCCAGCACAGCTGTAACTTATCACCCAAAGAGGGTTCAGATGGCTCCGTGTGGCTGCTTCTTTGACCTCTGGGTCTTCTATCTACACCGATTTGCTTCCACCAGCCAGCTCCACACTCAGCACTGCATTGCATCTCTTCTGTGTGCTGTCCTGTGGGGGCCCTGGGCTGCAGGACCACTCTGGCCTGGGCAGCCCCTGCGACCCCCCAGGACCAACTGCAATGCTTCAGGCTTCAAAGAAAGTCATCCTCACCTTCTGCAGTGCTGCCACTGTGCTTTCCTGGGCACCAAGACATGGAGAGTTGATTTCCCTTTCCTCTTACCTTTCTTATTTCTGCTTTTCTATAACTGATTCGTATCTGGTCCCAGAAGATAATGAATGTCTCTAAGTCTTAGTATTCATAACTGCCCCTTGAAAAAGCTTTCCAGGGTTTGTTTTTTCTTTGGGTTATAAAATCAACTGAGATTTACAAAGTCCTGATTTTATCTGGTGACTTTGACTATCATAGGCATGTTAGTAAATTTTAATAAACAGCTTCAACTCATCAGCTAAGCAGAGATTTTATGTTATATAGCTGAGGATCGGGTATATAGTTTCATGCAGATTTCCTTCTTACAATATTTTTCAAAACATGTAGTAAGAGTTGAAGTAATTATTTGATACTTCACTTTTAATAACATGTTCCTTTTCTCCCGGTCGTGGCTACTCATTAGCTGTCCCTGATCTCACTAAAATTTTTTAATTTTCTAATATTGCAGCAATCTGCACAGTTTTTGCTTCTGATGAATACCTTTAGGGTACTTGTTTCAGCTGCTAATGACATACAACAGATCACTCAAGTGACCTGGAATGTTGTTTCTGTCCTTTCTAAAGAAAAATGCCTTATTAAAAATCTGAACCTTTATAAGCAGGAAAAGGGAGAGGATTAAAATAAGTGAAATATATAATGAATTCCCATGTTTCTGAATGGGTAAATCCCTTGCTCTTCTTGCAAAGAGACATTCACCAAAGAATCATATGAATAATGTTTGCCCTCACATTTTAGAACATAAGGAAACCGTACCTGTACTCTGACATGTTATAGGTAGAACTAGACACAGCCTGGTTTTGTTCCCCCTCTGTGATTCAGAGCAGAGATATTCTGCAGTCCAGTACATACAAATTGAAGATGTGGCACTGTGGCAACAAGTAATCTTGGGATGATTGTCAGGGTATAGGAAACAACTACTGCATAGGCTATAGATGTAGTGTTGGAAACAGTTTCTGCACGGAAAACACTTGAAAAAATGACATTTACGAAGGTATCCATAAAACACTGTGGAAAATAATTGTAGAAAGATTTTGGGGGGATAAGTTTTGCTTGTAAAAGTTAATGGTACTGTAATTGCTCATGAGGAGTAACAATTCATATGGAGCTCTGTGTTAAAGGATAAAAGCATACTGCATCTTTGCCAGCCTGATCTCTATGGATGCTAGTTGAGAAGAGGCTGAAGTAGGTACCCTGCCTGATCACTAATGGAATGACAACATGTACTGATTAAAAAAAAGTCCAGTTCATGTGTCCTGAGTGGAAAGACAATGAAGAATAATTCTTTCCTGTTTAATGATATTTTTCGTTTATGAACCTAAAGATTCCTCTGGTTTCTGGGAGCCAGTGCTGCTAATACAAGCCTGCAGGATTTTATGTAGAAAGACACAGCTGGTAAAGGAGGCACAAAATGCTATCCTTCTACCGTCCTAGTAAGGTCAACAAAAGTGGATGTCGAATAGCTCAGATGATTACTTATCCTGGGGAGCCATTACAGGCAGTAGCCAGGATTAGACTTTCAGCTGAGACACTGCTCCTGAGAACTGCAAAATGAGGGATTATTTAGGTGAAAAGATAACGACTGAAAAAGCATTATGAAACCTCAGAGTGGGAGGAAAAAAGTCCAAGGCTAGAGAGACAGAACTGAATAGATTAAAGAAGAATTGTTAAGATAAAAATGACAGTGTAGAAAATATATACCTCTGTTACTAAAAACATATGGAATTATTAAAATGGAAGGCCTTTCAGAAATCTAATTTTTCCTTCCACTCTCTGGTTTTCAGATAACACTGTTCTCTATTTCATTTTGAGAATGGCAGACTGAGTTTTTAATAACTGTTTAAATTTAAACTTTCTAATTTGAAAGAAGATAACCCATTTGGTTTGTGATGCTTTAAAGCATCTCATGATTGAACTTTAAGTAATGATTGGAGCCTACAATGCATGCCTCCAAATATAGGTCTTGTTATAAACTAGGTACACAAGCTGATTTGCAAAGCCAACATTTCCAGGTCTCTTTGCACTGTGAATGGAAAATGAGTTAGAGATCAGCCTATTAGGTTATTTAAGAAAGGAATTTTTAGAGTTATTTCTGTAATATTAAAAAAAAGTAAGAGAAAGGAAAGGAAGAGCAGAGAATAGAATATTCACTTTATCAAAATGTATAGTAGTAACCTGTTTCTCCTCTATTTGTGACTATCCAAAAAAACAAATACTCTTAATGTATCATTTTTAATGCCAATTTATTACATCACACTGCCAAATTCGTGTCAGTATTATAATTTCCAGGTTCTGAGGTGCCCAGGGCAAATCTGATTCCAGTTCTCTGGAAATTACAGTTCTGAGTCTCCTCTGCACAATATTTCTGAAGTGACCTCCATTACTGAGCAGCAAAGACCTTACATTAGTACAATATCCAGTCACTTTGTGCTGCACTCAGGAATTCTCACCTTCATTCTCATCTGCTTTGCACTAGTGGCTAAGGAGATCTGAACTACCTCAGATTGATTAACACTCATTTTGGGTGACTATAAGGTCATCCTGATCCTGCAGGAGTGGGGAAAGAATGAAGAAAAAATACATGATCATGGTGAACACTGAAAAAACTGCACTTTTCTTCTATTTTCCATGTCACTATAGATGCTTGTGAATGTTCATTCTTGCAGAATCAGTTTTCATGAATATTCCATATGGTTACATTGAACAATTACTGTTTACCTGTATTTATGCTCACTACAAAGAATTGGAACCAAATTACAGTGACATCCAGGAGTGAATTGCACAAGAGGCCAACATTTAGGAAATGAAAAGCATTCATTGTTCTGTGCAATACTTACTGAGTATCAGCATGAAGATTCATGGAAAAAAATCACTTTAGCCTTGGATATGGTTTGTGGAGGACAATACAACAGATTCCACAACAAAATAGGATTTTGTGAGCCATGAGGAATCTTTATAAGCCATAAAGGAGACAGCAAAGAGGCAATTTAATTGAAGTATGTAGACTTAATGGTATCTGTAATGTCAGTGTGAATTATTAGAGCAATTCTGGCCCTGATGGCAATGTGGAAGTTAGAGGGGGGACCATGAAAATAGGAATGTTATAAGAATTAAAAAATAACAAGTTGGAAGGCTTAACACTGAGTGTAACCATTGAAATGCTATTCTGTGGAAATGTTACTCCAGTTCAAAAACATCTGTTGGAGTCCTTCAAAAGACGTAGTTAGACCATTAAAGGCAGGAAAGAAAAGGTGCTTTGGGGTCAGACAAGCTGCTTTCAGAACAGGACTTTGATTCCTTCAAAAGGCAGTGGGTGATTTAGCAGTCAAAGAAAAATTCTGCCAAATTTTCCTCCTTTGGAAGTCCTGGAAATGAGAACTTTATTTGGGTTCTTTATTGACAGGTCAGTGTATTAAGGTCAATATCTCTGATATTGAGGTCATAAGTAGTTTTTAAGTTATCTTTATAATTATATTTAGAAATTAGGTAGAAGATGCAAAGTGAAGTAACCCATTTAGGATCCAAGAGAAATAAATGGCAATGCTGGCAATCGATATCATATTAGGGAATTAGCAGTTGTTGGCTTTAATATAGGATATGGGTTTGAATTCAAAATTATAATGATAAATGCTTGGACTGTAGAATTAAGAAATAGTCTTCTAGCATTTATTCCTGGTTTTACCTCCATAAAAAAAGACCTGAAATAGGATGGTAAAGGACAGTACTCTGGCAAGTTGTGTAACTGGCAGTGTCCAGATGCGCGCATTGCAGATTTTTCCTTTTTCAGACTTGGAAGAAATTTCTCTATGACAGCAAGCAGTTAGGACTTTTCTCATTGCCTGCAGAAGAATAACCTTTGAGAAATTTATGTGCTGTCATTATATGAGCCCTTAAAGTTCTAGACTCACTTTAAGCTGAGTAGTCAATTTGTTCCATCTTTACTGTGCGTGAGCAGCATGCTAGGAAGAATTCATTACATGATACATACTCTATATAATAATGCACCAAGCGGCGTGACATTATTTAAATTCCTAATGAGTTGGAGGCTCTAGCCTTGTGATCAAGCTTCTTTTAGGGGAGGAGATATTTGATGATGTCTAGATTTTAAACCTTTAACATTAAACTTAAGTTTTATTTAATCAAGAAAAGAGGGAAGGCCAAGGAAGTGATTCTTCAGGCTTCAAATAAAGAATTAGAATGAGTGGAGAATTGTCAGGTTGGTCAAGGTGATGAGAAGACAACCACATTGTGCAGTTTAGCTTGAATGCAATAATTGGCAGAAACATTTTCTTGGGATCAGGGAGCTTGGGACATCAAAGGGTTGTGTTCTTTTTTAAAGATTGAGTGGCAGAGCAGAAAAAAAACACTGTGAAAAATTTGTATGTAGGTTATTGGTTTTGTTCTCCACCCCCCCACCCCCCCGACACCATGAGTCAGTAAGACATTTCTGCCACATCTCTGGTCTGGTTTTGCCCTTGCATGCCCGAAGTCTGACGCAATATAATGGCAGATGTCATAGAATCTAAGACTTTCTGTGGGAGGTGTTTCTGTTAATGACTTTGTGAGCTACTATTGTAGGAGCAGCTTTCTGATACAAGTATTTTTAGAACAAAAATAATTGCACTTTTGAAAAATGTCAGAGTATGTTTGATCTCATAACAAGATGAGTTTAGCTTGCAGAAAAACTTCATTGTTTAATTTTTTTACTGTATTAGGAAGAGATTCATTATGCTATTAAGGATTCAAGGTCTATACTAAGTGAGCAAGTAACTATAGGCCTGTCCAGGTGAAAAGAGTAATATGTCTACACTTTGGTCACTTAAATATAACAAAGTGAATAGGAATATGGAGTTAGAGGCCAAAAACGAGGGGATGTGTGATAGGAGAACGGTGTAAGGAGAAGCACAGGTTTCAAGCGGGTGTAATTTAGGGAAAATGAAAGGTGTTAAGGTGTTACATGTGTAACCTTGGTCTTGCTGTTAAATAAATTATTTTAAGGGGTTCTCTGAAATATTTTTTACAGGACAATAGAGTAGAAATTAAGAAAAGAGGAGGATTATACAAACTCTGTGAACACATCACTGGAAATTTTCAACATAATTTCTAATCCAAAAAAGGCTCCACACCTCAACCACATCTTTTCATAGAGTCCTACTTAACTTAAAGGGTTGCTGATTTTTGTTTTCTGTTGCTTCCTTCCCATATCCCAAGGGAAATAAACTAAGGTCCCCATATTTTTCTGGAAAAACTTCTTGGTTTCATTTTTTAATCTGACTCTTAGCTTTGGAAAATAATTGTTTGGAAAATCAGCTGCCTTTTTTTTTTAATAAAAAATAAATTTCCCTAAAGGAAAAAAACCAAAGTATTTTTCAAAGACCTTTGATAATTTCTCAGGCTATGCTTTTGGAGAATATAAAAAGTAATACAAACTTAGAAGATAATAATCCAAGTTGTCTAGAGTGAATGGGGACTGACTTATCTGAATTCTTGGGATATTATTTTTACTGTTTTCCACAACAGCCTTCTGAAAATGAAGCTTCATTTTGCTGTCAGCTTGTATACCAAAAAGGTATAGAACTTGCTAATAATCTGAAAGTTTAACGCTGTTAGAGAAAATGTTGATTTTTCTTTTAGACTTCAGCTTTTTCAATGCCATTTGATAACTGGCTGACAGAACATGCTCTCAAGTGTATGTACTGCTTGTTAGATCTTATATAAGCCTGAGGAATGTAATTTTGAGAGCCAGAGAATGTAATATTTTGACACTGATTGCAATGATTTAATTTTTAACCTCAAAGTATAGACATAAAACTCCATAGTTAGAATTTATTTTTTTTTTTTGGTGGCTGTTTCATACACTTGATACTCTAATTTTTAGTAAGGCTGCAGGAAGTTCAGCAGCTATGTGTTTCTGCCATATTGCAGTGTTTGATTTCATTTTTTTTTTAACCGTCCATATTGCACACTGCACTGTAGTACAGTGATGTCCAATTCTGTCTTTAATGAGGTAGCCTAGATATTGGAACCAAACTGTGCAGTGCATCAGAACTCAGCAAATTAACCGATGCATAATTCTGTCTCATGTGGTTAGACTGCAGTATAACTGCAAATGCAGTAAAAAGAACTACACTTGAAAGTAATAGATCACATAAGGCAAAAGCTCTATGGAATGAATAAAGCAACTCTAAAATCTGTGAGTGTTGGTGAATGAGAAGATAAGTGTATATATTGAGATAAGTGTATCCTGCAATACTTGCCAGGATGGTCCTGGCACTGTTGCTGTTAATGGTTTGCAAGAATAATTACTTCTGATTACAGCTACAGCAGCAATACTGTTTGTCTATGCCATAGAATAGGTTGCACAGGGATGCTTGGAAACAAGGAAGCTTTGAAGGAGATTCAAAGTCAAGGTGTGCTGAATGTACTGGTACTAGATTGGGAGAGATGGACTGATGGATACACTAGCATGATGATGGCACTTTCTTGTAGGGTGTTAGCAGTGACAGGCATTGCTACTACTGTGGCATGAACATGTCAAGGCACCATGCATAAAGATGCCATGACAATTTTTCTGTGTACTTTTGCTGTACTGTCCTCCACCTGGCCCCTGCATGACTAGGAGAGATTATACATTTCTCATTAATCACCTCTGACGTGCACTTGGCTTCTTATCTCTGAGAATAGGTTTCTTAGAGGATGCACCAACTCCCAGCTGCAGGAGATTTGAAAGTATATTCGGCAAATATCTTTCAGATAAGAGAGAAATTTGACAGCCTAAAAGTGTAGCCACTTAAGACTTATAATCTCTATAGTAGAGAAATATTTAAAACATTTTAATCATCACTGTTACCTTCCTTTTATTCTCAGTTTGTGATTTTCTTATCCTCATACTTTTGCTACAGGAATATACCATTAAAGTAAAAGGATTTTCTTGCACAGAGTGAGAAATATAATTCCCTTAAGAACATTTGCCTTATTTGACTAAGGCAAACATCTTATTGCTTTCCTGTACATTCTAGGATACCAAAGTATCCACTCCTGAAAACATGGACAGCCTTACTGAAGACTTATTTTACTGTAGAAATCTAATTCAATGTCTTCTGTCATTTACATGTTGTCACGACCCACTCAATATGGGGCACAATGCTCGTTATAAATTCTCATAAGACTGAACAAAGAGACCAGTCCACTTGTCAAGGAACTCTTATGCTTTTATTGTATAATCACCTTAACTCTGGCAACTAACCCACTATTTACCCTCAAAAGTGTTGGCTAACAGGCCCTTGACTTTTACTACACACTTCAACAAACTCCCAATCAACAAACTTCTCAATTGTCAGCTAACAAGCCCTTAACTTTTACAGCGCACTTCAACTCCCACAACAAACTTCAGTTCAGAGTACAGAGTAGAATAAGGTAACCTCACTTTGCCAAGACAGAGCAAGAGAGAGGGAGAAACAGAGGCAGGAAAGGGAGAAAGAGAAGAAATCACCAATCCTGAGATCCCACGTGGGATGGGGGTGGGGGGGAAGTCGATGCGGGCATACTAAGCCTGAGTCTCAAGGCACCAAAGGAAGTTTGCTCAGCATAGCACTGCTCCACCTTCAATAACAACTTTCCTGTTGCAACAGTCAAAATGTTTGAAATAAAACATGCCTAGGCCTGCTCTTCCACATGTGTGGTTTGAACTGGGTTAACTGAAGTAAAGGCAAAAAGTCCCACAATACTGTTTGACAATATTGAACTGAAAATATTTGGAAGTTATCTTTCTGCCAGTGTGTTTTAAGTGAGCTTGATTAAAGTCAAAGAAAAAACCCAATGCAATAACTGGAACTAAAACCACCCTATGAAGTCTATATAATATTAGTAAGGGAAGAATTAAAAAAAATTCTGTTGCCAATCAAAAGCTGTGTTGCAGATCTGTAGTATTTTTGTTTGTCACAAATTCACAGTTTCTGATATCCTACAATTATAGTAAGAACGTCAGACTTCGTTTTCTAATGTTTTCTTCATTTCTAGTCTTGTAAAGAAATGTTTGAAAATCTGGATCTCAAAAATCAAACAAAAGTAACACATCAAAGTAAATCTATATTTTCCTTTCTATTAGGTTCTGCAGAACTTTAATGTTTCAAAATTTCTAAGACCTATTTTACACCATTCAGTGATAATGACAATAAAAATTATACTGGTGATTGAGATGTTATTTCTTAGGCAACAATGGGACAATAAATAAGCACATAGAAGTATGTTGTTGGGAAGATAATAATTTTAAAAGTAAAGGTTCCCCATTTGGCAATGCAGAAGTCCATATAAATACATGGATTCTAAGGCCAGAAGGGCATGTGCAATTTTTTTCTAGCCAGATTTTCAGGTATGCGAGCAGCAGAACTTTTTCAAAAGTGGAAATTAAACCATTTTTTAGAAAAGTATTGAATCTGACATTAACATTCTATGCAGTCACAAATTCCCATACCCTGGCAAATTACTTCAGCTTTTAATTACTCTTATTGCTAAAAAAATTGTATCTCATTTCAAGAATTTATCTCACTCCAGTTTCCTGATACTGGATGTTGTTCCTCTGAAAGAAAACTTAAAAAGCACTATCCTGCCCAATTATTTACCAGTACTTGATGCATAAATGACAAATTTAAAGCCAAGGCATGAAAACATGAAAAGGTTGTAAGCTGTATTTAGAAGCGAAAGAAGTAGGCAGATGGAAAATAACTAGGCCAGTGTAGCTTGTTTGCACACATAGGGAATAGCAGGGAAATAGAACCCTTTCTAGACAACATGTTCTCACCGATAGCTCTTAGCTAAACAAACGTTAAGTTTTGTGGAGGCTATTAAAGGACTCAGCTTAATGGCCATGGAGTCAGCTGTCTTGTCAAAGCTACAAAGGAAGTTTTACTTAAAGAATACCACACAGAAAAATAAAACATTCCTTAGGCTGAGCAGAAGACGGAACTTCCCAGAGACTCCTTCTTTTGGCTACTTTTCAATTCCCATCTTCAGCATTTTATTGCTTTGGCTCTTGCCTGCACAGTAGGGATGGAGGATGAAGCTCAGCAGCTGTGACTTAACAGCCAGAAGCAATTTTCATTGATTTGTCCTGCTCTTTGCAGTCTTCCACTGGAAACATCCCCAGGACACATTACTAATTGTTTGCCCTTTACTTGGGGACCATTGGATTAATGGTGTTATATAATGGTCATTTTTTCATCATTTTCATCAGTAATGGTGTGATGAATTTTACAGTCAAACAGTCCTTGGCTCTTGCTATGGGGGTAAAAAAGAAATCCTTCCATTTCAAAATGAAATTATCTTTTCTTTCCCCCGTCCTATCAAATAGTTTTGCTTCTGCACTTCTGAAGTTTAGTTATAACCCTGAGAGTTAAAATCATTTGGGACAAGAGAGGAAATACAGCAACCCAATAACGTGGCAAGTGTTTTTGTGACTGCTTCATGAACGATACAAGTCTTGTACAGCCCAACCAGCAGACAGTGCCCACCTAGGCCATATCAGAAGGATCCATGCTTTCATATCTGAGACTACAGTTGTATTACTACGTAGGTTCTTTGGTCATTGTCTTGTTACCATCCGTACACGTAAACTCTTGTCAGATTAGTATTAGGAGTTTGGTATTTCTATCCCACACTGACCAGATAAAGTGTTGAGGCCTGAAAACCAGGCTCTGAGCTAGAGTTGACCTCTAGATGAACCTTCCAAACTAATGTTATATTTATCCATGTATCTACTTATTAGCCAAAATCCTGTATAATCCTTAGTAAAACACATAATATAATACTACACCTGTGTGGACATGTATGCTTGTTAGTAAGATATATTGGTATTTGCTTATTAATGAAGATTAGTATCTGTTCATTAATGAGGTATGAATGTGTCTATCTTTCTGTGTTTAGAGATTGGTCAAGGCCATGGAGGTAGATACCTGGCCTTGTTTGACAGTAGATGGACCAAATTGACTCCCTTGATTTTTCATTTGAGCCCCGGCCAGGCGTTGGGTGAAACCCTAGGGGAGAAGAGAACCAGATATTTTCCACACTAAATAGTGATGTAAACTCACACTCAAATTTTATCACTGAGAATTAACAAGTGGTTAGCCTTAGAAGCAGCCCAGAGAGGGGCTCCAGCAGGTATAGTGTAGAGTTAGTGTCTTAGACAACACTAAAGATGACTCCTGTCCAACAAATCTGTTTTGTAATTTCCCACACCCACAACATGGTTGTGAATGATAGTGGAGAGATGATCTTAATTAGAGAAAGGAAGTGATGCATAAAAGAAATTGTTCTCTTATTTATTATTGTCATTTCCTTATGCAGAATTATCGATCTTACCCCTAAGCAAGATGATTTCTGGTCCCTTATTTAAAATTGCAGTATTTCAGGAAATAGATATGTTGCCCACTCGGCAGAGGTGGAAGAATAATTTGTCAATTAGGAATAATCAGTTCTAGAATGACATTTATGTCTGTGCTATTTCTGGAACCTCTTTAATTAGATCTGAGTTCATCTCTGTGTCAGCTGAAGCAACAGATATTAACTATCCCATGTGTAGATCTTGGAAAGAGATGAAAAGCAGTTGGTCTTGGATTGTAAGCAGTGGGGAATCCTGAATTTTACAGTCAAATCCTGTCAGTATAGAGGTTTTATTTTTTATTATTTTTAATCTTGTATTTAAAAATAAATTTGCTGCTGTGCTGCCAGGCTTGGATACAGAGGCTCTCTGTTTGTCTCCTGGGTGGGTGTTACTTGTCTTGACAGCTTGACAGTTTTAGCCCTTGCCAGTACGCCTCAGTTTCGATGAGAGGAGATCACATCTGGTCCTGAGGAGGATGAAGGACATGTTAAATCCTTCTCAGTTCCTGGCCTCTGGACTGTTTATCCAGGTTTGTGAGGTCATGTCCTAGTGAAAGATCACTTAACATGGCCAGAGAACACAAACTCCTTACCTAGTGTCATCAATTCTGAAGGGGTTTATCCCTGCAGGTGTTTAAACACCTTTACTGTGGCCAGCTTATTTTCTAAATGGAGAAAATCCAGAGCTTTGCTGTCTTGGTCTCCAAAAGCAGAACTGAGTGGGTACTTCTTTAAGTAGAACTGCTAAATCTGCCACTTCCATCACATTACTTTTTTTCCTTATTTAGGAATAGGACTGAGAAGGAAAATATTTTTTCCTTACATTTTAAAAACAAAAATATATTAAATATTAAAAACTCATGTTTCTTAAATGCTTATATTTAATTGTTGCATTTTTCTATGAATTATCATTTATTATTAAATAAGTTAAAATTATGCAGCAACTAAAATTAAGTCAAATTCAAATACAGGAATATAGAAACAGAAAGGCTTGCTTAGCAGACAGGCATTTTCTGGGCTAGTTACTTTATTGCTGATTGTTCTGTCTGTCACTAAAAGGGAAGTTTGCTGACTCTATCTTAGAGCTGGCTTGTCATGCTTATACTTTCCTGAGCATCTTACTATAAGTGATTTTGCCATATTCATCCACATGCTGCAAGAAATCCTAAAAAGATAAAATAATATGTAGAAGGATTTTTCAAAGCAGCCTTCTGAGTTAATAGCCCAGTGAAAGTGGGACACTTTAAACAAGACTCAGAAGTATTTCCAACAACACATTAGAAAGCCTAAAGGTAAATTATCAGTTTACACGTACTGCCACAGTTGCACTCTCAGCAGAGGGCATTACCATGAAATTAAAACTAACACAGGAATTTTCTAAAGTTTTGACACTTTCCCCATTACCCATAAACACAGAAAATCAGCAGAACACTAGGAATGTACTAAGTCCTGTATGGCATTTTTTCATCTGAACAGTGAGCAGTTCTTAATCTCTGTTTACTGGTTCCCTGGTGCCAAGGGAAAGAAAGTCAGCCTGCCAAGTTATGTTTCTTGATCTCTCTAACTCACTGTAAAGCCTTCACCAGATTATTAATTTTTTTCTTTGCCACCTGTGTAATGGAGATAGTCATTAACTACTTCTTATTTGATTTGCTGAGATTATGACATTTGCAGTAATGAATCTTCATAACCATACCAAGTTCGCTGAAATGGGGTACTGTAAAAAGGCAGTGTATATTAACAAATCTGATGTATTTACCCTCATATAAGCTGCCTAAACCAACCTCAAAGACTGCGTGATGTTCTCACTCAGCTTTGCCTTTTAGTTTGGAAATGTATAATGACTGGCAGGGAATAACTACTGGTTTCATTAGCATTAAACCTACTAAAAACCTTTGGAAGAGAAGGGAGATTAAGGCTATAGTCTTGCACATTCCTGCCAGGATGTCCAGGGCCATAGCCCACTTCTGTGGGCTACTGTTCAAACAGAAAAGGCTTTAAAATATTTACATTTTAAAATCAGTACTTTGTATCAGCCTCACATAGTCTCTCTGCACTCAATTTCTTTTCCTGCATGTCTGTGTTTTCTCTTTTAATGAGTGTGTTGACTTCCTTTTGTTGGTTTTTTTCCCCCTCCAGTAGCATAAGAATTTTTTTTTCATTTGGGGCTTGAAATACTGATTCAGGATGACCTTATGGCCTTTTCTGCCAAAAGATCTGTGAGACTGACATGTATTCTAGGGAGACATTCATGTCACCAATGAAATTCTGATGAGATTACGTAAGATAGTGTGTGAAAACTGGGATAGGGATGACAGACTCCTGCAATATAACTGAAAAAAAAGAGTAAAGGGAGTCTGAGAGATAGAAATACAATTACACAACACTACAGCAGAACCTAAGAAATGTTGATGGGGAGAAACATGCTTAATTGGGGAAGAGAATATGGAATAGCGGATGCTTTTCCGTACCTTGTAACTGCAATAAAACTTGTTCCAGTCTACCTTTTACCAACTCAGTTCTTGTTCAACAAATCAAAAGTAGATTTGTCTTAAAATGTTCTGCAGATACAAGATCCTGTCTACAGTGAAAGCCGCACAGACTATTAAAATATTATGAGGCTCCTAGCTGTGACAGTGGTCTAGAATGGCAGTGGTGGAAGGAATTTTCTTCTCCTTTTCCCAGCTCTAATCCAAGTGACATTTTTCTTTAGGCACAAGAAACATTTTCCTTCTTTTAGAAGTTGGAGAGACTCCAGCGATTTTTTTTTTTTTTTTCACCTCACTCTGACCTGTTTGGTCATAACAGGGCTGTGACTAAGAATTCGGAACCTGTGGCCTGTTTTGTATCCCATGTTGCCGCTATACAGATTAAAAATCATGTCCTTCAGTCTTTTCTTGGAATAAGAGATTGTGTACAAAATTGATGAGTTTAAATAGCCAGATATGTAAATATCAGAACATGACTCAGCAGTTAATCCAAAATCATTATCATATAATACATATGTTCTCAGAAGGATATCCTAGCAACCTCCTTTACAGTAGAAAATTTGTTTCTTTGATTCGCCTTGCAGCCATAATTTTTGCATTTATTAAAGGAGTGAATATATTTCTATGTACTTTGCTTACATACACCAACCTACTGTATACTGCCACCATTAACAGAGTTTTCCCATTGCCTCAAATCTGTACTTTTTGAGTCCTCCTTCACCTTTATAGATTTATTATAGGGATTTTCATTTAATAGTGTAAGGGTGACTCTCCTTTTTTTTTTTTTTTTTGCTTCACGTGCATCTAAGATCTTCTCACTGGAATTTTATCTCGATTAGAACACTTATTCAGTACAGCCTGTTTTCAGTCTGAGCTTCTCAAGAGCATATATGTGAGTTACTCTGTTTTACTATTCTATTGCATTCTACATAGGAATTCTATTTTGTTACCTGTGAGTCACAGTCTACAGTATCTTTTAGAAAAAGTATAAGGATGTGGAGACAGACAAAGGGGGTGATTTTGCACATAACATTTAATTTACTGACAGTTGAATATCTTTTGTAAAAGATACAAAACCACTGCTTCTAATGAATGGAATTTCTGAACTTCCTTTTGTGTACCAGCTTATAATTTTAAGTAAAGGGAACAGTACAAGGGGATGGAATGGTACTTAAACCTGTAATAAACTCATTTTGTACTAGTTGTTTTTGTCCTCTAAAGGATCATAAATTGTACTTTGAGGTATAATTTAGACTATTGTGTTCATTTTGGTGTTCAGGAGGCATAATTTATGGTATATTACAAATTAGTACTGCATGGGAAGTTTACTAAAACTCTGAGAATCCTTAGCAAGAAATTGTGTTTTTAAAAAATTATAAAATATTATATGTTATGAAAAGCATCCCTCTTATTCTCTGTCTCAAGGAAGACAGAGTAAAACACAGCCAGTAGCAAATCTGGATCCTGGTATTTAAGAACCATTAAGTTTAGAGCTTTTGTTCTGCTTGATTATCTCACTCTCTCACTCCCACCCCAGCATTATTTTCCCTAGGGCTTCACTTCCCTTTTTCTGGCAGGGACATCACTGCCAGTCAACGAGGTTGTGTCAGTTTGTGCTTTGCAGCTGCCCACAGTTATCAGTATTTGGTATTGTTGGACAAGGTCCTTCACCATCTCCCATTTGTCTCCATGTGCTCCCTGATCTGCAGGGTCTTTTCCCACTTCTAGGACCTTTCCTCCAGGCATGATTTTCACCTTCTTCTTCTTCAAAATTTAATTATTTTTTGCCTATAACATTCACCTGCTCCTGAGATGGTCAAATGGTGCCATTTTAGTTTAGTGTTGTGCATTGTCTGAAATTCTGCGAGTATAACCTGAGTCAGTAGTTGAGGTTATTATGCACCAGCCACAGGCTATTATGCACCATAATTTAGATGCATGCACATTAAAACTGTTTCCAGGTAGAGTGTGCCTGTAATTTTTTTGGGAAAGTCCAGGCAGAATATGTTCTGAATTTGATCTTTAGGAAGTTATCACCGTGATATAAAGACAGTAGTGACAGCAGCAGCCAGACAGTTAAATCTTTCCTGCTACAATGCAAATACACCTTTGGGAGATTATACATAAGGTCAGATCTTGTTTTAATTTCTTCAGATGAGATTACTGAAGTATAAAGTGAGAGAGGACAGAGCTCAGATAAATGGGAAGATGGATTATGAGCATGAACTAGAATAGGAAAATTATTATTTGGGATGAAAAGATAAGTGTCAAATACTACTTTATACCAACTCTTCACTTGTATTGATACTATTTTCAACAAAGCAGAAGATGATTAGTATATAAAGGAAAAGAATTGAGATTATGAAGTGACTTTTCACAGCACAAAATAAACATTAATAGTCTTTCTGAGACAGATAGGTTAGTGAAACAAGGATGGTGACTAGTTAAAAAAAATTACATATTGCCCTAGAAAAGTCTTTTAGCAAAAGAACAAAGTCAAAATAGCAATGACTTCACATGATTCTGCTTTGTTAAAAATTCCACTATCACGTGCCCTTGAAAACAACCAGTGGGATTACCCTTTTACGGTACTGCTAAATGGTGCATCTCAAGAGTCCTGAGGATGGCCTAAAATGAAACTATTCCTGCCTTTGAAGTGCAACTTAAAGCAAAATACACACATACACTCAGACCACACCCTTAAATAAATAAATAGCCTATCTTTAAATTGCTTCACTTTATTTTTTTCTTTGATGAGTAGGGATAGATGTCATTAGTATTGAGGGACAGTTCCATGTTTGGGGGATGCATAACTCTTCTTCTTTTCCTAATCTGTGTTCCCTAAAATTCTGTTTCTTTCCCCTTCAGTGTTTTCTCTTCCTCTTCTACCACTGTGCTCCTTCGTAACAAAATTACCTAATTCATTCTCTTAATTTCTAATGATGTCTGTCTTCCTGTTATATAGATAACTTCCTATTCCTTTTTTTCTGGAGTTATTTCCTTATTTTTGCTCTCCTTGACTGAACCCTTTTAGACTCCCTCATCTTTCTTTGTCCATCTTATGGTTTTCGAGTTTTTCATCCTCATTACTTCCTTCTCCCTAGCCTCTGGCTTCGTCATCACATCTTTTGTCAAAAATACTCCATATTTTTGATATATCACCACTTACTTCTTTCTTAATCCTATCCTGTCACTTTATTGCTGACTGAGATCGGCTTTCAGCTCACTTACCATCGTCATGAAGTGATTTGCCCTAGGGCCTGAGCTCATAGAAAGTGCCATCCCAGGCAGAAAAATGGCCATGTTTAAGTAGCACCTTCTTACTAGCAAAGCTTGCTTCCTTCCTTTGTCAGGTTCCTGTGTTGATTTTAGCTGTAAGTATGTTACTTTATATTATACCTACAGAGCTACCACCAGCGATATTAAGTAGGACCTTCTACAATAAACAGCTCTGGAATCACTGGGTTTGGCCTGATTAGAGAGACCTAAGAATAAATTCTGGTGTGATAGGATGATACCTGTGTTGCTGAAGTAAGTCAGTTAGTAGTAATGCAGGAAATTAAGAAAGGACCTTATCCTGACTCTGATTCACATTAGCCTGGCAAAGAGGCAAGTTAAGAAAGAAAGTCTTTTAGCTGCACACTGTGTACATCTGGAGTCAAAGAAGCATAATAAACACAGAAGCCTAGAGCAGCATTTTTATACTGTCACTTTTCAGCACAGAACTGCAATTTAATTACTGCTATACCCTTTTGACCTAGGGTGGCTGTCTTTCTGCAGTGTTGCTTTTTGTGCCAGCTGGAACTGCAAAAGCACAGGTTGTCCTTCGGGCCATTAGAGAGCAGCTGTGACAGAGGGCCTGGAACCTGTGGAGAGTTTCTGTCTTTTGAAAAGGGTACACTGATAAGATACTGCTAGAATCACAGGAACACAAACAAATTCCTGTGACTACTCCATTAAACCCTCCAGATCACGAAGGAATGTTCAGAGAGTTCGTGATCCAGAGGAACTAGAAAAGCAATACAAGAGTAGAAAAGAAGGTGAGAAACATCCAGCAATTTCTAAGAGGAGCATTGCTTGTGCAGGGAGACAGAGCTGCTGTGGGATGCATTTTCTGAATTCAACCAAAAGAGATGAAAGTATTTTAACTTCTGAACTTCAAATGGATCCCTGCAATACTACATCCTGCTTGGTGGTCAGCTCTGGTAAACAATGTCCTTTCCAACAGTCAGTAAAACAAACAGATGGTTTTTTTCTTCATTTCCCTCAGAGGCTACAGTTCCAGGCCCCAGACTCTTTGAAAGGGGTCCTACAGCCGAAGCATAGCAGATCCGATTCCAAACAATTCAGACAGGTTTCTCACAGTTGGCACAGCTCTGATCTGCACATGCATAGCACTGAGCATGGATGCATATTGTCCAGTGTCTCCAGCACCTTTACAGCAGCTCTGTAGAGATACCTTTCAAAGACAGGACAGAGGAAACTGAAAGATCAAACAGAGCAAGCAAGCACCTGGCTGTGCTATTGTGGAGATCTATAGTGTCAGTTGATGACATCAGACTTTAATTAGCTTATCTTCTAGATATATAATGTGTGAAATTCTCTGAACTTCTAGATGGATAGGATATAAGTAATAGCTCCCAGTTATAATGTGCTGCAATTCACTTTTCTTTGGAAATGCACAATACTGGGAAAGATGTTAGCGTTACACTGAAGCAGCTGCATCTCTCTCCACATTTTCTGCAACACCATAAGAAGCAAAAAGGGCTGAGTGAATAACTCAAAGTATTTCATAATCTTGTATCTAGTATCTGCCCTATTTTGGATTAGGCTGAGTTGGATCTGCTGTGATTTTCAAAGTTAACTAAGGATACCTGATATTCATCTATTTTTCCCGCTGAGCATCTTTCTCAGCTGCAAACCTTCAGGTGTGAAATTACCTCCAAAATGGGCTTCACAAGTGTCTATTTCTGGCTGATTTTAGAGTATATAGCAAGTTGCTTCAGGAACAGAAATTTCACTCATAATAATTAGGGTTTTTCATTTGCATGTTTATCTGCTCTTGGTTTGTTCTACCATTCATTATTTGGAGTACATTAGCTGACAGCAAACTAGCTCTAATTGTTTGCAAGGTTTGCTTTTATTTTCAAGTGTTGTATCTTGTCATCTTTGTTTTTAACATCACAAATTTACTATTATTGCTTTGTGCTTAGAATCATAACTGTTTTTATGAATAGGGTAAATAAATTGTCTCCCTGACTCCTATTTCATTTTTGTGGGCAGAAATAACCTTGGCACAGAATGTTCCAAGGATTATTGATTACTGGAGTTGTGCCTCAGGCCATCAGCTCCTTTGAGCCAATCATTAATGCCCTGTATGTCGACAATTATTGGAGAAGTGGTGAATACATTTGCTCTGCTCTCCAAACACTTTTCTGAAATAGTAAGGTGCTTCATAGGTGCTAACTAAATTACAGAGTTTAGGGAGAGAGTTCTAGGTGAAGAGTCACCCTCTGGGCCAGGCAAAAAGTGGCTTACACTTTCACCTGTAAGGCTAAGTCACAATGAAGTGCAGAGTAGCAATCCTTAAAGACAGTATAAAAGAGTATTCAGTTTCTTTTATGTTCCCCGAACAGTCCAACATCCCCTACCTCTTTGCCTGAAAGAGTGGCAGCATGTACTGCCCGCTACAGGACAGAGTTTGTGTCGTTCTTCTGTATGCAGTTACACTCTGGCAAATTTGGCTGAAATTAGTGAACTGGGAAAAACATAATTTGGGGAAATTAATAACTGAATGGTCAGTTGGGCAGACAGCACAAGTATGTGAAGTTGCACTTTCTTGGGAAGGCAGGCCAAACAAAAAAATTAAGTCGCATTACACAATCGCCAGAGGTATCTGTCATTCTATAATCCTATCAAAACTAGCAATAAAATCAATAATGTTCCCACTTCGTAAATAGCAGAAATCTGCAAAGAAATAGCCTTGTGTTGTGAATGAGGAAAACAGCAGTCTCTGAAGGCATGTGTGGCAAGTCTGCAGAATTTTGGTGTAGCTGTGATAGGGGAGCAAAACAAGCTCTAGAGCCCTGTTCCTCTTGTGCCTGTTCCACACACAGACTGTTATCTCACTGCTGTTATTCTCCAGACATTAAACTCTGAGCATCAGTAATAGGCTCGTTGGATCAGAGGTTACAATTCCCTGCAAGCTGCTTCTGAAGAGATAAGGATATGGACCAAGGAGAATGAAAGTGTGGCTGCAAGACATCCCCAGTCTGGTTTCCCTGGAGGAGCTCTTGTCTGGATGGTGGGGTTCTACTGCACAAGTTCTTTGAAAATGAGGATGGCATAAATTATTTAGGCATGGCAGCACTGCCCACAGCCATCACATGACTTGCATACAAATTCTAAGTTCAGGCTCATAACACTCGTCTGGGTAGAAGTTGTCTTTGAGGTGCTCACAACCACCAAGATCAACTGACATGGAAACACAAGTGGGGTTTCAGTCACCCTATTATTTATTTATTTATTTACTTACTTACTTACTTACTTATTTTTATTATCATGTTAGTTTGTGCTATGGGGTCTTTACTACTTCTTAAGAGTAAGATCTAAATGTACCGAAATACATAGTGTTCTTGGTCCTCAATTTAACCTTTTCATCAATCCAGCCTCTGTAGCTTTGTTTTAGTCTAGTACTTTGTCATGTGTGGCAGAATATAGTACTAACTAACTAGAACTCTATTAAAAAAAACTCTCTTATCAGGTGGTTATGCACTGTGCTACCATAAATGTCTGTTTTTAAAAACCTGCAGTGTGAACTTGCTGCAGCAGACCTGAGGGTGAAGTTATGATATGGATATATGTGGCAGATACCTACTGAATAAATAATAGAAACTCTGAAATGGGTGGTCTGAGAGTATCAGTCACTTGTTCTTCATAACCCTGTTTTACCTGATTGTATGTGCAAGTGCTTACAGAGTGTGTAAAGAGGACAGGTAACTGCCATATGCAGTTTTGGGAAAACATATGCCATTCTCTTTGATAATCTGTGATGTTTTTTAGCACATGGAAATGAATTCTTGTAGAAGTAACTTCAGGGCAAGGTAGCAGGTCCAGGCTCCTCCTCAGTGCTTTCCAGCTTCTGTAGACAGCTGTTCATTCCTGTATCTCATGCCTGGCTGTACACAGGTGTATAAAGCTGGCAAGGCAAAGGAATTGTCACGCCCTCCTTGTACGCATTTGTGTGATGACCAGTAAGAACTGCGGCCCTCGTTGTCTTTTGGGAAATAGCTGTTACCCAGCTCAGATGTGAATGGAAATGAGAAAGAAAGAGGTTGGCTATAGTTGCTATAATTTCTATATTTTCTCTCAAAGACAAACTGAGCAGGCAGCAAATGCAGAAATAACTAAACTGCACAGGCAGCTACTCTGCAGGCAAGATTTAGACTTTCTGGAAAAGGCAGATTTGCTGTAAATGAGCAACCTATTTAGAGTTCTTTCTCCTTCTTTGACCAAGATATTGGTTGTTCATAAATCATGGATGGCCAATTATCTTTTGAATGTTCTTGAACTGAGTTCAGTGTCTCTCAGGTACAGTGAATCTGATTCACTGATGTCCTCTTGGCCTTCACACCCTTTAGACATTTAGGAGAAAACTACCATAGTCTTCCAGCTCACTATCCTGATGCATTACTTGTCTGCACAAACACAGTTAACTGTTTTAGGAATAGTTCTTTTCTGTGAACTTCCTTCCCTCTCACTAGTTAAGGGAAATGCAAATGAAAGACTAAATTACAAGCAAGACAGTCTGTTCTTAGTCTATGCTTCGCAAGTATCCCAAGAGTAATAAAACAAAAAGGCCTGAGCAGAGCACATTCATTCCAAAAGCAACTTGAAGGTGTACAGTGGAAGTAAAGATAATGGAAACAGAAGACGCAACTGCCTTGAGTCATTAAAAAAACCCAACAAACGTATTCTTGCCTCAGGGCTGTTTTCACAGACGGAAAAGTCTGAACTGTTTGTTTTGGAGAATCCTATGATTGTACTCTTAACCCGTATTGAACAGGCACAGTGAATCTCTCTTCCTCATCGCTGTATCACAGGCTCTTTCGAATGTAGTCGACAGTGATTTACACAAAATATTTGCCTTCTGTACTGAAGTAGATGTGCTTATACACTTGACAGTTGGCATGCAAAGCCTTTGTCCTGTCTTCCACAGACCTAAGTCTTACTGGTTTCCCTGTAGACTAAATCATATCTGCTCTTGTGTGTAACCGTCATATTTGTTAAAGCTGGAAGGAAAAAGGCCTTGCATACCTAAACCCTGCATCAAGAGTGATACAAGGAAACCAGTTTCAATACTCTTATTTCAGGTTGCTTTGAAAGTTTTGTATTCCACTTTGCTCTCATGAACCAACAGTGGTGGCCCAGGAAAAGTATCGTGAGATGAAAAGTCTGTTTGAGCACTTGAGATTTGATTCTGCTATGGGATATTAATCAAGGATTGATTTGCCCTGCTGGCACTTACCATTTTATGAGGGAAATATATGGCTGAGCCAGGAATTCTCAATAGTCAAGGTGATGTAGAAATACAGTGTCATTCTGAGAGGACAGTAAGCCTCCATGTGGGAAGTAGGACTGCTCAAAATAAAAATATTGCTGGTATACACCTGAAAACTCCATCCTTACACATAAAATGTAGTTCTCTCGCATTCTGTAAGTACCTTATTTACCCTGGTTTCTTAGCATTAGTTATACTATTTGCAGTTCTGTGACCTTTCACTCAGGCTACTGTAGCAGCAATATTATTTCCACAGAGGCTCGGTTTTCCTATGGGAATATTTTTCCTTTATTGTTCTCCTCTTTTTTTCACATACTGGTTTTCTCGTGGCTTGGCACCTGCAATCCCAATAGTGCTGCTACTGCAGGTTCTCTCTTGGGAAGGAACTATCACTGAAAAAAGAGTCAACCCTGCTTCCCCTCATTTCCTTACTTCTTGTTTAGTAGATTTCAGTTCATATTAGAGAAATTCTGCATGGTAAAGTAGGTAGAAGGCACTCAATAAATATTATCATAGCAGGAATCTAAGGATGGAAATTAATACAAGGAGTGGTATTTCAATCCAAGTGAATTTTAAAGGAATTTTATGTCTACTGATATGCTTTTTCTGGTTTGCAATTGAAGTCATTAGACTCCAATGGATTCTAAACCGTTTCCATTCAAATTCATAAATTCAGCAAAAGTTATTTATAACTCAGCTTTAGGTTTAGGCAAAAGCATGAGCTAGGTTAGCTAAAAATTTGCACATGGAAGATAAGGAGCCTCTCTAAACACTCCAGGTAGCTTTCATCTTAAAATAACTAGACCTAAGGCAATAAATAAAGTCAAATATCTTGATATAATTTGAAACATATTAAAATAGCAAATGAGATTCCTTTCAGTTTATTATCTTTTCTCTACTTGATGAAATGATCACCTATATGCCTTTAATATTCCTATTGGATCCTTAAACAAACCTACTGCAAAAACCAAAACACTTTGTCATCTTAAAAACATCTGGACTTGTTTCTTTCTCAGATAAAAGGCAAGCCTTCAAAACCTAACTTACTCAGTTTGTATTGAATGCAGTCATGAACTTTATGTTTAGACAAGGGTTTGAGATAGTTGTCAGGGATATTGGAATACAAGGGAATGTGGGTTCAGAAAAAAAACTGTGACAACTAACTTACTTCCAAATTTGCCTTGTTGTACTCCATGGACACTAAGCAAAGGTATTTTGAGGATTGGTTTAGATTTTATTTAATCAAGATAATGAAACTTTACCTGTGAAATAGGATAGAAACAACACCCATAAGACTTCTAAGGAAATGACTTGTATTTTTGAACCAAAAAAGCACCATTATGTATAAATAGCCATACCTTCAGCCATAAAATCATGCTGCTTAATTCCTGAATAAAACTCTGAGGCTTCTGTTTTGAATTACCAAATTTCTCTTGGAAATACAATCAAATTCAGCAACTGGAAGTAGGCCCAACTTGAACTGAAATACATCAGTACACAGTTACCATTAAAATAGAACGTTACCTTATTTCCAGGTAGTAGTTTCATTGCAAATGACTGGATCTTTGCCACAAAGTGTTTCTCTTTGATTACAGAATTTTATGATGAGTTCTAATCTTTGCCCAAATTTCTCATTCATCTACTCTGGGTCACCTTTTTAAGATGCTTGGGTTTTTTTTATTTTTTAGGTAAGTAAATTTGAGCTCCATGAATCATTTACCATCAGCATGTCTTCCTGTCTTCAAATCATTCTTTTGAAGGGAAGTGAGGAATGAGAACAGTGTTATATTTCCATAACCCTGGCTACTGTTTCAGCCCTGGGGTTTTCTAAATAATTCCTGGCCTAGAAACTAATAACTGCCTAAGGGAGAAAATTATCTATAAATACCCACTGGAGAATATTCTGAGTTCCATATGCCACTGGTCACTTCCTCACCACACATTGTGAGGCTTCATGTAGAACTGAGTAGGACAGTGCCACACAATCAGAAATTATATAAGCAAAAAAAGAGCAAGACGCCTTTCACTGGGCTTTTTGCATTTCTGAGCAGAGTCTATTTCTTTTTCATATTTTTCAGCAAGTTCACTAGGTAGTTTTAAGAAAACAGATTCTAATGAATTTTCAGGGCTCAAAGTTTTCATGCGAACTACTAAATTGAAAAAAATATAACATAAAATGCAAGTGTTGGATAATACTTAACTGTCAAACATACATGGGTTGGAATTGGCACCCTGACATTGGAATGAACACTCTCAAAACTGTTTCAAGTCTGCAAATGGCTGCAAGCAAAAACTTTGTCAGCTGAATGGGGGTGGGGGGTGGAAAATAGTGAGGTAGGAATCTGAGAACACAGATTTTTTACTTTTAGGTTTTTTGTATATATTCTTTATTCTCTGGGCTTTTTTTTTTTAACTAGAAGACAGTGGTGGATTAGTTTGTTAACTGTGTCTTTTGGGTTTAACTAAATGTGTAGGATCTGATGTGTGGAAATCTCAGTATAGTGAAACTGCTTCCAACAGACCAAGTGGTCTCTTTAGACTCTTTGAGTACTCAAGGGGCCCAGGCTGTGCTTCAGCTCAGGACAAACAGGGTATTAAGTAATTAGTGACCTGTGTAGTGCTGACTCATCCTTGTATTTGGATGTAGTGCTGACTCATCCTTGTACTGGCTTTTGCAACAGAAATCGCTGCCAATTTCTGTTCTGTTCTCTGTGTTCCAAGTATTTTCTGACGAGTGAAATATTCTGACTCTCACATCCCTAACTGTGTTTTACCCATTAATCTGTCTACTACTTCCCATGTAAGTAAAGATGAGTATAAGGTTTTCTATACCACAAGTAGTAAGTTTCAACACTGTGTACTCCTAAGAGTTCAAGGTCACTGAGTGCCTTATAGGAGTCTGCCAACACACGATGTGTAATATGGTGTTTGTGCTGAAATAAGCTAGAATGGAGGTATTCTAATTGGTATTCTATTGGAGGTAATCTGATTTCCAGTATTCCGCCAGCACTAGTGATGAAAGGTAATCACAGCAATATAGTTGGACTAATGTGATAAACACAATAGAAGCATTACTACAGGCTCTACTAAATGTAAATGAACTTCAGAATCTATAATTACTAATCCCTTTGAGATACTTAATTTTCTAATTATTTCCCAGAGAGCAGTTTTCATCTTAGTTGTGTAAAGTACTGTTCAATAATGAGAATTTTCTACTCATCTTTTTACGCAAGAAGATATACTAATCGCATTTTATGCTATTCCCATACCATAATCTCAAAGAGAATGGCCTCCAAGTTTTCACTAAGAATTGGCTACCAATAAAGTGCACAGGCTTTTGCTCTGCCTGAGCTTTCCGTGGCTGAGCAGCCTGTCCAGGCTTGCAATAGGCACCATGAAGCCACAATGAAGCACAAGACAAGTAAACACATAAAAATGAAAAACCTGCAGAACATGTGTATATCTAATTGATATTCTTCGTCGTCCTCATCAGGGATCCTCCTGGACATTAAAAATTTTACTTGTAATGTCAGCATCCTCTGTCCTCTAAGTGCATAATATCAAAGCCCTACTTGTTCAAATATAAAAAAATATAATACAGTTAGAAGCAATACCTAATTTTTCATCACTTTAAGTACCTGTTTCTGATGAAATATTAACACAAGGCCATCAGTTATAAGTATGCATAAAAATTGGCATTACGTACAAGTCTTTCACATTTAAAAATCTATTGGACAAAATCAAGAAATAAGTGGGCTCTTCAGATCAAGATCTAGCTATTTTTCTCTTCTACCACCAGAAAATGACTGTTGCTCTTAAGAAAATAGAGGGAACTGAACAAAATTCTTCCAACTGTGATTTTCATATGCTCAATTTAGTCATGAAATCTACCCAGAAAAACTCTGCAAGTCCAAGACAGTTGCAGAGGATTGCAGGGCAATTTTGTGGCTGTACTGACAGCCATACAGAAAACCTGGTTGGAAATCTTGTAACAGAAAATTGTTTTGGAGAAGAATACATTTATCAAAATGCACTTGTGAAATTAATATATTAAAATTATTAAAATACAGGATTCCCTATTACCCAGATGAGCATTTTAATTGTTTTTCAAATTGGAATCATGATTTGTAACTTGGCCCAAAATGTCCTTGGTATCTGATTTTCTTGTTGATATGTAGTGGACTTTTTTGCACTCTTTTTGTACAGCTTCATTCTCTTCCAATATAAAGAAAAAGTCTCTCTGGACTTCAGATTTTGGTACAAAATACATTTCTAGACAAACTATAGTACTGAGCATTATTCAATATTTATGTACAGAATAATGTGTTTTAAAGTAAGTTGGGAAAAACAAAAACAAATAATTACATCTACTATGCATGTTTTTATTCGAGCCAGCTCTAAATGGCTTGTGGTTCTTTGGAACCAGTGTTTCCCTATGGTACAGGGTTTTGGATTGTGTCACTAAAGCAGACAAAAGGAAGAAAGCTTCTTTACACTATGTCTGATTTGAAAGTCTCTGAAGTTCCAGACACAGAACTTCAAATATAATTTCCAATAAAATGTAAATATTCCTGCTCCCTACGTGGGTAACCAAAATCAAAGTGCTGGAAGGACTCTGGATAACAGAACTGTTTTCCCAAATGTTCATAGTTTTCACCACTATTCTGCTGATGTCACATTTTGAAAGCATGGATTGTATACCAAATTTTTGTTGTAACCAGAGAGTCTGAAAGCAGATACTACAGCTTCTGCTGCAAGTCTCTCTACCCTGTAGGTAACTCAATTGCCATCCTGAAAAACAGGATATCATGCTAGTGTAATTTTTTTTAGTTTCCAGTTGTCTCTTAGGAAAATAGCACTTAGTCTGCACGAGCTAGTTTCTCGTTCATGCCATCCCTTCTTAATGTTCTTTCCACAGTGGGTTTTTTTTTGGTTGGTTGGTTGGTTGGGGTTTTTTCTGTTTGTTTGTTTGTTGGTTTGGTTTTGGCTTTTTTTGGGGGGAGAGAGGTTTGTTGTTGTTGTTTGCTTGTTTGTTTTGGGTTTTGTTTTTTGGTGGGGTTTTGTTTGGTTTTTGTTTGTTGTTGCTGTTTGGAGTTTGGTTTTTTTTGTTTGTTTTGTTACTTTGTTTTAATCCAGGCTTTTAAACTATTACTTTTTAATTAATAATATCTTAGTGGAGAGGACCATGTTGTCCCCAAGTGAAATTTCTACTCTGACATTGTTTCTTATACTTCTCTTTAGTTCTCTCCTCAGTAATTTGTTTTTTGCCTAAAACAATTTAATCAGATTTCTGTCACATTTATCCCAGCATTCAACATCAGAACAAACACCAGTCAATTAAACACCATTATTACTGGCTTCTAGAGGTTAGATCAGATTTTGCCTCTTATTGTTAAACCACACTTTGAGAAGACATCCTTCCCTGAATGTCATGAGAGAAATATCTCACTGAATATTTTCATTAAAAATTAATTCATTAATTCATTAAAAGTTAATTCAATATAATATTAAAAACCTAAATGACAAAGACAGGTATCTCAAAATCTTACATCTCTCATAAGTGTTGAAGAAATTTTACTTAATTTATCCAGGAGTATTTCTATAAATTTAGTGTTCATTGGCACCTCAATTGAGACTCTTAAAACAATTTTATACCTACATTTCTGTAAGATTATGGTTGTTATTATGTCATCCACTGGCATGTGGGTCAAAGAAAATAGAATAGAATTTAATTTTGTCTTCAATATCTGTTTTCATTTAAAGATTGAAGTATCATTAATTTTTTCAATTTAATCTGGTCTCTTAAAATGGAATGAAATTTAGTAAAAAAGTTATAGGAACTTTTGTATATTAACTAAATTTCATCACTGAAGTTTTATCATCACTAATTATTAGGGTCTGGTTTGCTCAGGACACAGAACATGCCCTCTGAAATTGTTGGGTTTTATCTAGTCCGGGTTCTTGCTTACCAAAATTTGTTAACCTTCTGACACTTATTTAAATGTACTGTTTAAAAACCAATGTAAGATACTTCAAGTTCAGTCCAAGCTCAGTTCAAGTTCAGTAGCCAAATGAATTTCTTTTTCCCAAATTATCCTGCAGTAAAAAGTAATGTAGCACCCTCAGAGAGAAACAGTGACCTCTGGCCCACTTCCCTCCCTGCCATTACCTATAGCCCCTCAAATTTTCTTAGCTAAAGTATTGATATACTAGATCTGTGAAAGGTTTTGTCTCTCCTCCTGTGAAATAGAGACCTTGAGGTTTTTGCCACTGTACATTCACCAAAAAAAAAGTAAAAGTATTTTGTTGATTTAATCATAAGCAGACACAGCATTTTCCAGAACAGCTAGGAGTGGACTGATTAGGACATTCTCTAGTGATATGAGAATTCTGAGTTATGTAAGAAATAATTCTGAGTTGGCTCTGTCTGCCTCTCAGACTCCAAATCCCAAACTGGAGCTGAATGGCCTTTATTGAAGGATTCGTTAAAACTCCTGTGCATCACTGAAAAGGTTTTTTTAATGAATTAGCATTTTCAGACAAGAATATTTCTGTGTAAGCCAACTCTCAGACTTTCTATTATATTCTTTCCAGGCAGCTACATAAGATTTGCATTTTCAATATTTCTGATTAACTTGAAAGATGACTGAAAGTTAGAATAAAATGTTATCTGACATATCCACAGTGGTGGTAGAACAAAAGAAATGTTAAAAATGGAACAACATAAAGCAAATAGTTGATTAAAGACATGCTATCCAGCAAATTTCCATGTTTCCAGTCACAACTGAATTCCAACTCCACTAGAAATCAGAAACAGTTCCCTGGCAGTGCAGTGCAGTAGATTATACACCTGGAGGAGCGCCTGACAATTTGAAAACACCTCTTCCTTCAATTTATTCTTTTTGAATTCCTATGCTCCTATTCCTATCAATGCGTGCAAGTTTCCTTCCTGCCTATACATTTCCAAGGACTTTGACAACATCCTGCTTATCAGTGCTGTCTTGCTACCTAATAAGTGTTCTCACTGCTGATTTTGTGTAGAAACAGTCATATCAGATCAAGTCACAGTTCAGTCTTACTTCCATTCTTGGCTCTAGCAGTGGCCAAATCCTAGAGTTTCAGATAGTCAGTCCCCACTGAAAATATTCTTGCTTAATTTACAGCATTATGCATGGAAGAAAGATTACTCGGGATGAGTTTGGATCTTTTCAACATCTGTGGTGATCAGCTTATGATGAATGTCAGTACATCAGACAGTGAATAAACTTTGCTTGTTCACAGTCTGTCACTCTTTTTCATTCTCTGACGTTGATTTAATTCTTCATCCATAATAAGTAAATATATATGTAAAATAATAAATCAGATAGATGGAGCATAGGATTTAGGAAGTGCCCTCCCTTTTCCACCTCACTGCACTGTTTTTTTCTTTGTATTTATTCTGAACTGCCAGTGCTCTGAGGCTTTAACATCTGTGTTGTGGAACACAAATTCTGGTACTTAACAAATAGAAATGTAATATTGTCTCGATCTGATATTAAAATATATTACTTGAAGTGGTACAAAGTGCTACAGGCTGAAATTAAACTGCATGATTATTTGCTGTTGCTGGTTTTAAGTAGACTCTATTTTACTTCTTATGAAACAAACTTATTTCTCTTGTTTTGGGGCAAAATACCAAAATGAAGTAATACTGTGTAAACCAGTTATTCATTCAGACATGCTAACTAACAAGCCTGGAATTTTTCCAGAGCATAAAATTTGACATACCCCTAGGAAAAGGTCACATGCAATGAACTGTTTAGGCAGAAAGAAAAAAAAAAAAACCCTTTCAAACAAACAAACCACAAGGCTCAGTAACATCAAGAAAATATTCTAATACTTCAAAAATTGTTTTTTCAATTTTTTTGTGTTGATTAAAAAGGGAAATGAAAGCTATTTACTAACGCTATTTAGGTACCCATATGCTAGCTGTAATCACTGTTTTTAAGTTCTTCTTTGCCCTATTTGCCCAATACAGCAGGAATGAATAAATCAACCAGAAAAGTTGTGTAAATCAGTGTTACTTTAGTTCACCTTAAGATACAGAAAAGCTGAGTTCAAATGTCATCTTTCCAATTTATAGTGGGGTTGACAGCTATATCCATGAGATATTTTGATTCTCGCCTTGTTCAGTCTTTCTGATGAATTAGGGTTTTTTCAATAAATTGAAGCAAAATGAAAACTATTTGTCTTTTTAGTAATATACCTCAGGTTTTTTCATGTGTCATATGGTGCTGCCCATCTCCAGGTCTCATCAGTATGACAGATTCACAGTTTATTGCTTAATTATAGTGTATTCAAGCTCTGTGAACATTCAAAGTATGCCCAAACTTATCTTTTACTTCTGTAGGTGCTTCCCTGGGAGGCTGAGATGCCTCCTTCTCTACAATGAAATATAAAGATTGTCTTGCATTATTTTACTGCTGTGATTTGGAAACAGCAGGTTCAAGGAACTCTAAAAGTTGTTGCTGACAATGCTGTCCAATCACATTTGTTGCAGTATCAAAAATTCTTCTTCTAATTTGCTTGTTTCCAATTAGAGAACAAACTCAAGAATGGACAGGGGACACACACACACACATATCATCACCACCACCACTACTACATTCCCCTGCAAAGATACACAAAGTAATGCATCAGTAATACATTCATTTTTAATCAGTCAGCCTCAGTCAGTGTAACCAGTCAGCAATCCATGGCACTGCAAGCTTGGGCTACAACCCACACATACTACTGACCTCTCATTCCAGTCACTCCTGCTGATTCCCCATTCAGACACATCTAACCCTACTTCTAGCCCTTTGGGGCTGCCTAGGCTGAATAGCATGCAACAAATCCTGAAACACACAAAACATATATAATAATATGATATAGTATAATATAATTTACAATATGTGTGCAGAGCAACATAGAGTTTGGCATGGATAAGTGGCATGGTGGAGAAGGGGGAAGGTAGTCAGAATGACCATTTCCTGCTATTTCACCTAAACCCTGCAAAATCAGAACCTAACTCTGCTCTTTCCTCTTGTTTCAAGGAATTTTTTATCTCCCTACTTCTCACATTGATCTGTATTCCTCCCTCTCTTTCAACCTGTAATATTTGAAGCTTACCCTTTAGACCTGTCCCTCTTTTTAATAATTCCATTACAAACTCTAGTTGTGACACAAGCTGTCAGATTAGCTCTCATTCTGGGCTGCTGAACAAACACCACCATCATTAATTTCTCTGTCAGAGAATAGTGTAAGCACAGAGATGGGAAAATAGTAGGCGTAAAGCTATTTGCCTGTTTCATGTGGAATTCACACAATATAGAAGGATGGTGCTGACAGCACATAAGGGCAACACTTCATTTAATGCATCAGTGCTTCAAATGAACACGACCCACAGCTTTGCCCACACAAAGATGTTTAAGATTTTTTAAATGGCTGACTTGTGCTAGGCCATATTAATCTATGCTATCTTTTAGCAATATATCCATTCCTGTGTGCTTCATATTTCCTATCATCTTACTCAAACAAGATAGAGCTAGAGGAAATGTTGAGTTTCCTTGTTGACTAATAAGGGCTCAGAGATAATCTGAGAATAGTAATGAGCAAATTGCATTTCAATTCCTTGCAGATCCCATAAATAACAGGAAGGGAAAATCCCCCCTACAAGTGCTTTGCAATAGGACAAGAAATGATGATTTTACATTGAAAGAGGGCAGGTTTAGATCAGATATTTAGAAGAAATTCTTTACTGAGAGAGTGATGAGACACTGGAGCAGGTTGCCCAGAGAGGTGGTAGATGTTCCGTCTCTAAAGGGCAGCTTGGATGGGGCATTGCACAACCTGCTCTAGTAGAAGTTGTCCCTGCCCACGGCAGAGCGGTGGACTAGCTGATATTTAAAGGTCCCTTCAAATCCAAACCATTATAGGATTCTATGACTTGATGATCACACTCTCATGACGTGTTCTAATTTTGTTATCTTTCTGTGTGCTGAACAGCTAAGTCTAGGCTTAGAAATTTTCAATGCCTTTTCCTGCACTATTCTCTCATTCTTTAAAAGCCTTTTTAAGCATGTGCCCTGCCAAATTTCACTGTGTATGTGAAATATCTAATTGTTTTTAAACAAAAATTCCATGAGAGCTTAAAGCTGCTGTTTTAATTGGAAATATTAAATGGACAGTTGGAATTGAAATTGGAAAAGCTCTTTCCAGAAAGGATTTAACTCATTCCGTGTTCTAGCAACTCCTTTGGATTTTAGACTATTTCCAAGAAAGTGATTAGCAAGTAGGAGTGAGATTTCCATGAAATAAAGAAAGAGGAATTCCAGGAGTGGTTTTAGTGTGCTGTTCTGTAAATTCATTGCTTCTAGATACTCTAAATTCCTAATTTAGAATTTGCACATATGTAGATGCCTAATGATGCATTTGCGTCCTGAATGAAATCTTCCTTCTTGGACTTTCTCTCCAAAATAAGTCTCAGGACTAGAAGACTAGAAGTTAAGGCACCCTGACAGACTGTATGTAAGAAAAGACACCATGTTACCTTCATTTTCTATTTTTAGCCCAGGGCTTTTCCCCTCCTTATGCTAAGAGATCTGCAGATGGTTATATGCTGAGTTTTTTTTATCTTAGGGAAAAAAAAAAAAGACACTGTAGAAAACAGAGTGCAGAATTTCATTCTAGGTTAGCATACTATTGTTCTGTTAAAGGGCCTTTCCTACATGAGCAAACAACCATCCTACTGTGCATTTTACTCTCAGACTCAGCCTGCTGTCTGTGCCCTCCTGATGCATCTCCCTGGAGTGATACCCATGCACCTGGGTAAGGGCTGCAGCCTTTGGCTGCACCAGGTTTTAGTTTTCCAGACTTGTACTCCCTTGAAAGGATGCACTGCCTAGTGAAATGTCTGCCAGTGGGGAGAAAGGAGTGGCCTCCAAAATAAACAGCTCATAGTGAGGCATTTAGAGGATGCACTCTGATTGTGGGGAGGAGATAATAATGGGGTGGACTGTAAGCACCCAGCAGGACTCCATTTAATGTTCTCTTCATTTACCAAGCCATTAAACTGGAGCTGATTTTATTATCATAATTTTTTCCACTGGCATCTGAAGTTGTTTTATTGCTTTCAATAAAGCCTTCTCTCTACTCAGAATCCTGTTTGATTATATTATAACATCTTCTAGTGAGATTTATGTTCTTGTTTTGCTTAAGATTCACATTTTAATGCAGTCATAAAAACAAGTCAGATTTGCTTGTTTGAGGGAATCTTATTTAGTTAATTATCAGACACCACGTGGCAAATCATTTAATTTGGCTTTTATTATACAATGACTGTTATTTATTTTCTTGAATTCACAATGGAGAGAAGGAAGAGACATATCAGAATGTAGTAGGAATCCTTGCCTAAGAAAGGAATTTATTTCAGAAATGGGGAGGTTCTTTAGAACTAAGTAAGGAGCCTCTCTCAAATTAGGAATTAATACTGCCAACCCAGACCTTTTTAAAGATAACTTTGTCTTCTTTCTATCTCAGGTTTAAATTTGTTCTTCCAGCCAGTAAAATCTCCTGGGATTTTACTGGTGATATTCTCATGGTACTGTGCAGATTAAAGCTTAGGTCATCCTAGAGATTTACTTCTAAGCCAGTGTTTGATTGTGTGAGGTTTCCTTACAGCCTAGCTTTAAGGTTCGTAACTACTTACAAGATTGGAATAAACCTATGATGATTAAACAAAACAAACACAAACCCAAACAATCAAAATATAAATTTATCTGTTCCTCCTCCATTAATGGAACAGAAAATATTTTTGAGGGGTGATAGTGATTCTTATAGTCTCTTAGTCCTAGATGCAGTAAATGAGTCCACAGAATCACAGAATATGCTGAGTTGAAAGGGACCCACAAGGATCATCACGTTCAGTTCCTGTCCCTGCACAGGACCATGTCCAAGAGTCACACCATGTGTCTGAGAGTATCATCCAAACATTCCTGGACTCTGTCAGGCTTGATGCTGTGACCACTTCCCTGGGGAGCCTGTTCCAGTGCCCAACCACCTCTTGAGGAAGAACCTTCTTCTAATATCTGACCTAAACCTTCCCCAACACAACTTCAAGTCATTCCCTTGGATCCTGTCACTGGTCATCAGAGAGAAGAGATCAGTGTCTGCCCCTCTTCACAAGGAAGTTGTAGACTGCAATGAGGTCTCCCCTCAGTTTCCTCAGGCTCAAGAGACCAATTGACCTCAGCCACTCTTCACATGGCTTCCCCTCAAGGCCCTTCACCATCCTCATTGCCCTCCTTTGGACAATCTCTAACACCTTAACATCTTTCTTATGTTGTGATGCCCAAAACTGCCACACTATTCAAGGTGAGGCCAAACCAGTGCAGAGTAGAGCAGGACAATACCCTCCCTCAACTGGCTTGTGATGCTTTGCCTGAAGCTCCCCAGAACATGGTTAACCCTCCTGGCTGCCAGGGCCAATAAAACCAAAGTAGGATCTTCATGCTACAAAAAATAATATTTTCTGTTCTGTTCTACCACAAAGCAAGTAACAATGTATGTTTTCATCAACAGTAAATGTAGTCTATATCTGCCACTCTCACTGAGAGTATTAACAAGTGATATAAGTTTTAGAGGTGGTAGAAGCTGATCCTCCATTATTGTTCTCTCTTGAAGGTCAGCATTGAGTTATTCTGTGAAATGAGAATCTCCTAGTATGAAAGTGCATTGAGACTTTGCTATTTCACAGTTTCAGACTGTTTCATTTGTTCACTAGAAATGTCACTGGATTATTTTGTTATTACTTAGGTAATCTTGGAGGATAATACTCTTATGATAACCAAATGAGGCCCTGGAGATATGTCTGGCATCCAAGATAATCATGAATCAAAAAACAGATGGGAGAAATACTTGGTTTATACATTTTTTTTAATTTCTGAAAGAAACATAGCATTTAGTTGTCTTTGTGTTTGTTTTTTTTTATTTTATTATTAATGACAGTTCAGTGTTTCTCAGCTCAATACGTCTTGCTGTGTTACTGGCAAGAGAAAAGGACTAAGCTAGGAAAGAGACTTCCTTGATCTGAGTTCACTTTCAGCACAGTTACAAATACTGTTAGTACAAATTTTGTTTAAAAAAAAACCCCATAATTGTATTTAATTCAAAATTAATATATGGTTATTTATACTTTCTAAAAAAAATTGAATTAATTTCAAAGAAAAAATAATTTTTAAATAATTTTTCAATTGCCCGGAATTCCAATAATTAAGCTTTTTAAAAATTTCTCCCCATTCTGCTAATTTCAAACTATTTCACAGAGTAAGCATTGATTAATTAAATATGTCCATTGACCCAAATCTACTTTCATTGGATATAAAAAATACTTGGTCTAAAAGTTTCACCTTGCCCTATGGCTGAACTGTTTTATCTTCCTTAAAAAGTTGTGACAGTAATATTGTACCCTTGTGAGAAATTACTTCATTAGTGCCTTCCAATTATCGAGGTCACTGAATGGAAAATTCTTAAAGTGTAATATCATGCTGAATAGGAAGTGGAATAGTAGACTAGAATTGATCATTGCTCCAATCTTATCTATCATCCTCTGACCTGTGTCATAGTGTCCCCATGGGCACCAAATGATCCCAAACAATAGATTGCAGAGCACAGCACATCGCAACAGCTGGTGACCACCAAATGCCATGATGAATGTGCTTTGGTAACTTGCTGTTAGGACCTCTTTTCATAAAATTTATTGTCCACATATTTCATCCTCCTCAAGATCTTTAGAAAGAGGAGGAAGATGCAGAAGAAAATTTCTCCCATAAAGATTAGATCAGAATCACAGCTGCAGCTTTAAGTATTGGTTAAGTGGGTAAAAAGCTCTCAAAGTGATGCTAGCAGTTGATGAAGTTCTGGTTCATTATATAAATGGGCAAACTGAGCATACAGAGTTAAGTGATTTGCACATTTCACTCCAGAAGTCAGAGGGAGAACTCTTAGTAAACATGATATTCATGATTCTTAATACCAGCTCATAATATATTCTGCAGTACACTTTGTTGGAAATAAGTGCCTAAAGCAGATGAGGGAAATGACAAATTAGAGAGGGCATGCACAACAAAGTGGAGGACTTCTGAAGCAGTTATATCAGCAGCATCTGCACAAAATTACTTCCTTTTTTTATTTTGTTACTTTTGTCTTGATTTGAGTCTTCTTGTCATTAACTATAACATTGTATTTAGAATTTAAAATTATGGTAATGTCTAGAGGCCTCAGTCATCTAGATGATCTAGACATTAAAAAATGTGTTTCGGGTATTTTTTATTTAAATGACTGTGCCTAATGCAAAATGTTTCAGGCTCAATTCTCAAAAGTAGTTAGTGTCTTGCCTCAGATGAAATCAGAGTTATATGCCTGCAGGCCACATAGAGAAGAGCTGTAGGGTCCAGAGAACATGGCATAATAAAATAATAGGGGAAGCAAATGCAGGAAAAGTTTTATTTCCTTTTTTTCTTGTTCTTAATTTTCCTTAAGAATTTAGCAAAGCTTATTCTGGGTCACTTTGGTCTCCTGTAGTGGTAACTGCAGTGCTGACTTAAGCTGTCTATGTGTGATATTAAGTGCTAGCTTTCATGGCTTTTTGCTGACATACGCGAACTGACAAAATTTATATTAGCACCACAGCTACTTGGAAAATTAACAGTCAATGAATATTTACTGGAACAGAAATGTTGTCTACCAGAGAAATATAATGCTCTCTGTCTTCTGGCTGGTAGTATATCAGAAACCACTGGAGTCAGTTGATTCTGTAGCTGGGTATTTGTCTTAGAACTCTGATTCATGACATGGATTCAGTGTATAATGTAACAGCTTATTGATAGCAGTCCTTTATTTTACACATTTATTACTTGACACACAAGTAAAATTTAAATGTTCCTAAAAATGCATTCTGAAGCCCTTCCCCTCAAGAGATTTGTGAAGACCTAAAGGAAGATGAAAAATATTTCCAGGCATCCCTCAAAGGTTGTGATATGAAACTGTAGAAGAAGAAATCTATGATACTCAACATGAGGAAGAACTACTTTACATTGAGGATGGCAGAGAACTGAAACAGGCTGCCCTGGAGTCTCTCTCTTTGAAGATATTCAAACCCCACCTGAATGAGTTCCTATGCCACCTGCTCTAGGTGGCCTTGCACTGAAAAGGGGGCTGGACTAGATGATTTCTAGAGGTCCCTTCCTACCTGAATGATTCTGTGATTCTGTGATACAGTAGGCTCAGAAGATTTACCAACTTGACAATACCATAAATATTATAAACTACAAACTATTGGACAAGGAGTAAAATTAACAAAGATATCCAAGTCCCATTTTACAGTGAGGCTTGGAGATTTAGATTCCCAAATGCCATGAAAAACCAAAAAGCTTCAAGTAAATTTAAAAGGACATTTTAAAATATTTTAAAATTGTACTCCTTTAATGGTTGTTTAGAGCATACAAAGTTCCAGACGTGACTGTCAATTTGGAAAAGCACAGGTTTTTATATTAAATGCATACTAGGTGAGATGTTTGGTCTTTATTTCGTACATTACTGATTTAGCTTATGCTATGTCTTAAACTGAATGATTAACAAACTAATTGATGGCAATACTATATGCAATGTAATTAAGAGCTAATTCAAAGCAACCTTACTGGTAGAAAAGGTTTGTCTCTGCAAGCTGTGAGTTCTTGCAAGGTTAGTACGAACTATGTTTCCCATAAAGGTTCAGTAACAAGCTGTAAGTGACTTCATGAATTCCACCACTAAAACACATACATAGGCAAGAGTTTGATTCCAAAATTAAGAAGTTAATGGGTGTATGTCCATTGAATTAATCAGAAACTGGTCACCAGAGATTCTTCATCATCTTTCTCCCACTCTTACACCCACACAGAGTAAATGTTCTCCATCTTCGAAACTGGCTTTGACACTTGCAAAACGGTCTAGCAAACTCTGCAATGACTGCAAGGGAAAAGTCTATTGTTTCAAGCTTTAATAAAAATTCCATTGTCATCTATGCATAGAGGCTCATATACAATCAGTATGAATTAGACACCTAGGGATGTTAGAAGACGAATGTCCAATCCATGTCCTACCAGAAAAATTACTTAGGCTCAAAGCTCAGTCTTAGCAATGCTTGTCCTAGAGCTGCAGGACCCTAAAGGATGATGGAGCCTGAATACTGGCTGCTCCAGTCAGGAATTGATTGTACTGCCCCTGTGCAGGAGAAGTTGTCTTGGTGGGGAGCACATGCAGCAGACAGTCCTCCCTGGAACGGGGATGAGTGTAATCTACCTGGCTAGAATGACTGCTCACTATTCTTTTCAGCATGGGCCACACTTACTCTTGTTGGGTCTGGATGTGGTCCAACCCAGGTCTCATTTCTGCATTGCCTATTAGTGTACATAAATATCAATCGAATCCTTTTTGCCCTTTAAGGTTGTTGTGGACTAACAGTAGCTGGCAACTGAGCACCACTCCTCTGCTCACTCACTCCCCACACACCCGGTGGCGTGGGGAGAGAATTGAAAATGTAAAAGTGAGAAAATGCATGGGTTGACACAGAACCAGATGTTTATTACTATACTTTATAAAAACAAAACAATAATATTGTAAGTAAAAGTAAAATAGTAAAACAACCCCAAACAGAGGTCATAAAACCCAAGACAGACAAGCGATGCAAGTGTGAACCTTTGCTCACCGCCAACCATTGCTGCCCAGCCAGCCGCCAAGCAGCAGGGCAGTGTGAGAAGCACAAAAGGCCTTGAATCTCTCCAAGCACAATTAAAGCATCCCTTTATAATCAACAGTTTCCAGCACAAATCCAAAATATAGCCCACTACTAGCTACTATGAAGAAAATTAACTCTATTACAACCCGAATCAAGACACTGGTGAACATAGTTTCTGTTGTGATCTGAGTCTAGTAAGCATACTTTTTTTTTCTTCTTCATCAACCCCTAAAGTGCTGACAGCACTGATCTAAAGAATATATTACTCATATTTATTCATATTTTCCCCCAAATAATATTTAGATATTCAAAGAATATGGTTTTAAATCAGTAAGGCTTCTGAAAACACACCAGTTGCTGCAGTACAAGGAAAGAGACTGAGTCTGTTCAGGGCTTTTCTTTTGTTTATTATTTGTATGTAATTTGTTTATTTATTGAAAACACCACATGATATTCCCAGGAAATCATCATCATGGACATAGAGATTTGAATTTCTCTCTTTCTGACACTAAAATACAACATTCTTTTCTTAAGAGTAAGAACAAAAAATGTTTACAGTATTTAAACAGGCAGTTCCATTAATCAATGACATTTTGTCAAAATGGGGGCAAGATTAATTGGGAACAAAGGAAGTGATATTTTAAGTGATACAGCATAAGTCATTCACCCTTTGGCTTAGAGGTCCTTTATGAATAACGGCAGAATGGAATAAATGCCTCAGTCGTATTTTAGAGATGATTCCTCTCTTTATGAAGAAAGTATATTGTCATTGTCAAACACTGCTGAAGACTGGACTTTTCCAAAGTAAGATTTCTGTTGTCTTACAAAGAATCTAGCTTAGACAGAAGTAATAGATTTTGTTCAGTCAGGTAAAAAAAAGCTGATAATCATATGTGTTATTAGTTTTATACAGTGATAACAAAAAAATGGGAATATATAGAAAGGTTTCAAAAGCAGTGTTAATAGTGTTATTTTGTGCTTCCTGAATGTTTTATTATTTGGAACAGAATGTATCCAAGCTAGAAAATCCAGTGGAAAGATTCATTAGAAGGGTAACCATCCATGTGTCATAGCATTTAGAATCTGCAGTTTCTAGAGCTGTCCTTACTTCAGGGGCAAAGTTTAATTTTATATTTTATTGCTTTGTTTATTTGGCTGTTTACAATCAACATGCTGTCACTGCTCAGAAACTCAGCTGGCTTAGCTGTGACTGCTTAGAGATGTCACACAGCACACTCAAATTCACTTGACTGCCATTAGGACAGGCTTTGATCCACAGGCAGTCTTAGATCTGTATAAAGCAAATGGGTTCTACGTGCCTTAATTTCATTAAAAGCAATTACGCTTCTTGTCAGAGGGAGGCAAGTTTAAATACTAAAACCACCAGCACAGAGTCGAGAGATGTGGCCAAAAGTGAAGCAACTTTGCCAGGTAATCCACTATCACAGAATAAGGAGGTTGGTTAATATGCTGGGGCAGGAAGAGAGGCAAAAAGGAAGACGGCAAGCAGGACAAATAGCTGTGAATGTAATTCTTGAGTAGTAGAAGAGGAGCTTCTTAAAGTACAGAAATCATCAGAAGGACATGACACTGTGTTCAGCATAGTAATGTTCATTCCTTTACCATTGAGAGTTGCAAGATTTCACTTATGTTCTTTGAAAATTAAAAAATGGCATAAGAGAATCTCTCTTGTTTCATCTATTCCTAGTAAGCTGTGAGTTGGCTATAAGGAGCCTTACAAAGCAAAACAGTAAGTTGCAAAGCAAAACATCTGCAGTGTATAGATACTGATGACGTGCCTCTCCATTTACTGACATCCTGCTGCTTCTGAAAGCAAGACCTCTCTCTGCTTCCTGGAACCTCTCTAGTCATTACAGCTCCTCTTGTAACAGATGTGGTGATTCCAGGGCCTCGTGCAGGGTGAGAGTAATGTTATATTACAAAAGCATGCTCTGTCTGCATCCTTCTCTGTTTATGGGGACCTCCTTATTTCACCCTTACCTTCTTCAGGAAAAACACGGTCCCGTGCAGCACTTTCACACAGGCTCCCAAATAAACGGGTTTTGAACATTGTTGTTTAATGCCATTATCTGCAGCAACATTTTTTTTTTATGGGAATGAAATTTACCCTTAGGACACAAACAACAATTTTGAGTTTAGCTAAGATGGATAAAGGGGCTATTTATATAACAATTCACGAGTAATCATTAGCTAGGAGAAGATGCTGGTTTGATAAGTATTCCTTTGTATCTGTTTGGAGTTTAAAAGCTTCAGATTGGAAGATAAAGTCTTCCTTCCTTTGCTTTGGGTGCTTTTATTCTTTGGGTACTGATGACTGATAAAATAAGTTAGAATATCCTGTACAGGTGTCTGTTTAACAAAGCAAAGACCTGACTACACCTTTGTGGTTTAGGAACTCACACTTCCAGGCATGCATACACACAACTGCAACAAGGGAAAAATAAATTTAAATACTTCACCTACCTAATAAATCACATGGAAACTTTGGGTTTTCTAAGAATGAAAAAAATTAACAACAACTTTATAGTTAAGGCTGTACTGATATTTCCACCTAGGCAAGATTCAAATTATTCTGTTTAATACTTTCAGAAAATGGACTAAAAATTAATTAGATCTTGAAACGTGGCACAATAATTCTCCAGTAGACATTTGAACAATCTGGGTAGTATTTTAGACGAAAAATTTCTATAACAAAAAAAAAGTTTAAAATCATATATTAATATATGCCCTAAAGTGGTTTAACTGGTTTTTTTTTTCTCTGATCTCATATATTTTAAATCAAAAACTCTGTTTTATTCCATTATCGGTGTAACTCTACACTTCTATACTTTAAGAAATGTTTATATAAGTATCATATACATCAGAAACATCGTGTTACTGCTTCTTTTTTTTTTTTTCCCTTTAAATTCATGAGGACACTACAGGGTTTTTAATCCCTAGTTTAATGTAATTTTCTTCTTGTAAGTGTCCTCGGAGAATTCTGAGAAAACAGAAAGTTGCCTGGTAATGTTGCAGAAGATTTTCTTGAAAAAAGCTGCTTTTCCTCTAACATTTAACATGATTTAGCAAAATATGTCTTAAGTGTAATGACCTTTATGTAATCTTAATAAAGTCACCATGATCAGCATTGCACATGCATCCTGTCTGAAAAGCTAATGTTTATAGTTACTTTAAAGGCATACCAAAAGCTAAGGAAGCTCATGAGGAAAAGGTTAAAAAAATTAGGTGTGCATAAAATAACTACAAACTAAGGAGGCAGAAGTAGGAATCTGCCTGAAAGTACTGAAAGGATAATATTAAAGAAATTAAAAGTATTGCTTGTGATTATAGGAAAGAAAGTATCTTTGAAGCAAAGAAAGGGGAAACTAAGGCTGAAAAGCTACAATTATTTGCCAAATTAACTAATTACAGTGTTATCAACCTATTAGGGAAAGCATTAGGAATCTCTTCACTCAAACTATTCAAATTTAGGCTTTGGCAAAGCTTCAGGGGATATTCTGCAAAGAACAATGCTTCTCTGGTGAGGTGAACAGGCTGGAGAGAGGCTGATAAAGTGACGGAATTAGCATGGTGCACAGCTGTGTGAGAAAGACACAGTAAATGCTGAAATAAAAAGTAAGCATTTTTGTTTGAAAAGGACATAGGTAATTACTGATCCTAGAATTTAGAAAGTCTTGGTGACATTCTGCATGGTTAAAGAAAGTAGAAACTTCTAAAGCTTTCCTCTATTACCTCTAGAAGAACCCTTCTTGGTTCATTATGACCAAATGATTTAATAGTGAAATCATCTTTCTTAATGGCTACAGACTGTGAAGCACTACAAAGAACAGTACTCCACGCCCTAAGAAATTCCCCTAATAGAAATAAAAATGCCATCTGTGCAAAATGCAGGTACCCTGGTTAGTGAGATGTGATAAAAGCTACTTCATATTCTGACAAATAATCTGAGAACCATTGATGGATTTAAAGATTAAAGAAAATGATGGTAGTGTTGTTGTTGGTTTTCTTGAGTCTCTCTTCTGGTGGCTTTGTTGGGAGAACATTGGTATGACCAATTTTTTTCTTATGTTCCTTGCCTGTGCCTCTTCAGCTGTTGTCATCTATCTACTTCTCATTTATATAGTCATTTCAAGATGCCAGTTTGCATTAAAGATGGAAAAGGAAAATTGTTCTGGTTTATTTTACTCTCTATGTTTTTCTTATTATTTCTTAAATTTTTGATCAGATGAAACTTGTCAAGTTCTAGCCTATACCATATTTATCTTGCTTAGTTTTAGTTTTGCAGTTTCAAAACCCAAGAGGTTTTTAAATGGTAGGATAACAGCAACTTAACTGTTTCAGCTAGTAACTCCTTATATAATCTGGTGTTTGTATGAAGTAGAATAGGAAATACATAAATAAACCCAGAAGTACTTAATACCTCTGTGATTTCACCCTTTGTTTCTGTGAGGATGATCAATATTGATTTGCTGCATAGCTACAGTATTTCAGAATCCATTATTTGCCATACAGGTTGAAAGGTTTTGTGCAGACATTTCAGGAAAAGCACAAAATGAAATGAGTGAACCTGGTTAACATGGGAGCAACTATTTTCTAATTCTTTAAAACACTAACCCACTCATGTAGTCAAACTTGAAAAAAAGAAATTTCCAGGTTTTGTGGGGATACTGGTAATATTACAGATGTAGAAGCAAACACACTTATGTTAACAGGGAGGTAGGCTAACCTACCATCTACAAATGTAGATCTATTCAGTTGTGAAGGATTTACAAAAGAAAAGCCAAAAGATGGCATCTCTTATAATAGCACCATGTAACTGAGCAATGTAGAATGTGAAATGCTTATCTTACAAGAAAATAAAACCCTTTAGAAATAATCTAGGAAAAACATAACGTAAAAAAAAACTATACTTCAAAAGAAATATACTGGTGGTAAAATGAACAATGGTGAAGTTATAACTGTTGCTTCATTTTGTTATTCTAACAGTGTTATTCCTGGTAAGATCCCATTCTGTAGGATTATATTTCTCTCAAGTGAAGCTATTTGAAAAGGAAAGAACAGACAAGGAAGAATAAATGTGCCTGAGTATCCCAGGGTTCCCAGCCAAAGGCCAGGCTTGCATCCCTGCTGTTGAAGTCTTCTGACCTGTTGGGATGGAAAGGTTGCATTCATGTTACACATCAGCATGAGTGTGTACCATAGCAATAGAGCTGTCAGCAATCCTTTGCATCTCAACAACACACACTTCTCTGGGCTGCAGTCCACTCTGGTCTGACCACCTCACACACACAGCATTAACTGCTCCAATAGGCTCTGTGTAAATGCCCAGAAACAGTGACTCGTGTTCTCCTTTGCACTGAGTAACTAGCCTTGCTTGATATCACTGCTGCTGCCATTACTGATAAGTTGACAGACGAGACCGTGGGATGGCACTTCATAAAATAACACATCCTATAAGATGGTCTACAAATTCTATCTATAGGATAGAATTTAGGACTATAGTATACCACACAAACATACTGTACACTGTGGAAAGGCAGATGTCCAAAGGGATGCTGCCCTTTGCTTCCTCAGCAAATATTGGCAAGGCATTACTGCAAAGTTTGATTTCCCAAGTGCCAGATATGCTAAGCAGTCAATGTCTCTTACCATAGATGAAAGTTCCCAGTTCAGGGAATATTTAGCTCTTCTGAGAGTAAATCCTAAATTGAAACTAATTTTCAGACATGTGAATGATCAGGGAATTAATACTGTTACACCCCACAATGAATGATCTGAAAGAACCCTTGGTCTCAGTTCGATAAGGGAATGAAAAGTGTTAAAATACATTTTTATTTGTTCTGAAATCAGCTCAACTAATCTGATTTGTCCCACAGAACTAAGACACTAATTTTCATCAGTCTCATCCCTCATGACCTTCATTTCCTTCAGCTCTTTTAAGTCAGATGCTGTGCCCAGTTAGGTACAGTCAGAGACTTCACTTCTGATCTCAGCAAACCTCTGCTATTAGCATTATTTTAATCTCTAAAACCTGCTGCTTTTAAACTCGAGCTTTTTACAGCAGCAGACCATTGCATAAACCCAAAATACTACCATTTGTCTAAATACTAGTCTTCCTAGTGAAGCCAGCATAATTTTAACTTAAATCACATACACAAGTATAATTTTAACTTAAATCACATACACACACAGTACACAATCTGAACTGGTAGCACCTAATGAACCTACACACAATAGACTTCACTGCAGATCAGTGTTGATGCTAGTATCTATGTAGCCAGTATGGGGTTAAATCAGCTCTGGAGAATACAGTGGGATTAGGGTATTAGAAGCTCTGCAGACATGACTCTAGTGCCAAAGAACAGTGAGGCACAGTGAAGTACAGCACAGTCATGGATCACTTGAACGTTCTGACTTGAGAACCCTAGAATTTGACTATTAAGCTGCTCTACAGCTTAGACAGTAATTTCTAACTAACTGGAAAAATCAATGTGGAGGCTATAATTCTAATTTGACATCCTTTTATCCCCTCTTTCCATAAGTTTTTCAGAAATGGACATAACTCCACAGGAACTGTGTCAGCAGAGGATACAAGTAGAGAATCTCAGCTTAAATACATAGAAGATGGTGGTAGTCAAAATGATACAAATTGCACCAAATAAATACAACACCAATTCTCAAACCTAAGAAGAGATAGCTGAACTTGAAGATCTGCAGCAAAAGAAAACCTAGTGATATTTCACTAAAATACATGTTGAGCTTAGACTTTTAGGAAAATGAGGGTAAATTAGAGATCTAGCTTTTTCAGCAACTCTTGTTTACCAAGGGCTTTCCTTAACTGTTTGTGATTTCAAAGGTTGTCATATTACTCAGTTAGTGATAATACATCCCTGGAAGACCAGCATTTTTAGCAAAGAAATACATAGTAGCCAAAGTTGAAACTTCGTTCTAAAATGGCAGGATAATCTTGATGTTCAGAATGTTCTATGTCTGCAGAGAGTTTGCCAAAAGCTTTTCTTTGGCCTTCCTAAGGCGCAAAGAACAGTTTTAATAAGCTACTGCATGATTCCACAGCTTATGTGTCTGAGGCAAATGAGCTGCCACAGAGTCGTCTTTGGTTTTGATGCATTCGTAAATCAACTTTAGAAAGAGGAGAAACACAGAAATCACAAGGCCAAATAGGTATCATTTACTTAAGTTACATGCAGCTGTAGAAAGAGGGTCACAGTAGAGAGTGTTATACAACCTTTGTGCCAGACAGCACATCTGCATTATTTCTATCAATTTACTAACTAAACTTGTATTTATGAGAGTCATTCAGAAGAATGATTAATGAATGAATGAATAGCTGCAAAATATCCACAGAAGAAATATGAAGACCTCACTGCAGCTTTTTTTTGCTGTTATTTTTGCCTTTTTTTTTGCTTTTTTTTTTTTTTAAGACTCTTTTGACTAAGACCTGCAAAAACAGTGGTTCAGGTTCATTCCTAATGAACAACCAGGTGGTGGATTTGGCCAGGAATGGCACAGAATAAGCAAGGAAATGTAATCCCGACATGAGTCTTCTCCTCTTTCATTCTCTAGGTGTTCCTAACCTCATCATAAAATTTAAAGCCCTCTACAGTAGGCTGGAAATTATGAAAGTATCTAAGAATGGCAAAATGTATCATGTAAATATATAATGTACATGCACATACACAGAGGTTTCTTTACCTATTTATTCAATCAAAAAGATGTTCACTTAAGTGAAGCCAGTCTCATTTAATGCCTTTCTACTAGGAATGAAAGCATTTGGCTATTGGCCAATTCTATTCAGTACTTTTTGCCAGGCTCCAGCACAGTACATCCCATTTCATCTCCTCTTCTCTTCCCAAAGAACCCCAGGATCTCCCCATGGTAATGAGGTTTCAGATATAGACAGAATCAATGCCAGATCAAATACTCACAGACAAGCAGACTTTCTCTCAAAGTTAAGGAGATTATTTTAAACCATGCAATTAAAATACATAGGGGGTAAGGGGTGGGGACAAGGCTGTTTTGATTGCTGTCCAAATTCATCTATCCTCACGCTATTTTTCTTTCCCCTTGCTCTCATTTGGCCTGTCTCCCTCTGGGCCCAGTTCTCCCTGTTTCTGTAGCATATAGAGAGAGCAGGGAGTTGGCATACTGGAGGTCATGCACAAAAGAAGCATTTAAGTTAGGCTTTTCCTCTGAAACTGAACTTAAGGGTGTACCTATGCACATAACACACAGAGGGTGCTAAATTTTGTCTACCAAAAAAAGTGGGATTCAGGGCTACAGCATCAATATTATTCATTTCCCCTGTGGCCACTTTCTAGACTTGAAAACTACGAATCTCACTGTCAGATCATGTCCCTTTTTGTCCTTGAATAGGGATGTGAGGTTAAACGTGCAGACAACAAAAGAAAACTAGAGGATCTGGCTGATTGCTTGCTCAAAGGGAAAATGGCAATTATGGATGTTCAAACCCGTAGATCTGCTTATTTCCACTCTCCATACAGGTTTTAGCCATGTAGGTTGTCATGCCCTTTGGCTCCAAAACAAGGATATAGAAAACTGGCTGAAGTCTATTTAAATCAGCAGGCATCCTGCAGGTAGCACTAATCACCAGACACTTAAATGGAGATTTCACGAGGGACAGAGGAGCTGTGGAAGAAATTAATGATTTGTTTTGACTCCAGTGCCTATACTACAAATTTACAAGAGACAACTAAGGATCAAGTGTGAACCTTCAGCTCTTGCAGTGCTCCTAGCTGGGCACAATTCAGAATTCTGTGCTCATGAGAATCCACTGGGCCAAGAATTTGTATACCTATATTCTGAAATATGGTTGGTTGTATTATGTGGTAAGGGAGAACTTAAGTGAAATAAATAACCCCCCAGAAGTCACACATGAGCATTTAGTTGGTTCTGTTACAAAACAAGGACTGCAGGCATGTTGCAGGTGGGAGAAGTTAAATACATATTTCTTTGTTCTCAGCAGTAAAATGATAACATGGCACCATGCTCAGATCCTGGCCTCAGAGTTCGGCAGTAGCAGCAGCAGTGAATGCGGAGCTTCAGTTTAAATGCAGTTGATCATTGTCACATTCTGGAATACATTTTTGCAGTGGAAGGACTCCTGGTGCGTGCTTGCTGCGTCAGTACATTTGCATTCCTCTCTGGGCAGAGGCCTTTGAGGCTGTCTAAAAGGAATGTGTTAGCAAGTGGTATCATGTATAACCAATATTTTCAGAACAAACTCTACTACTTACTTCACAGAGTAGCATTTTATAAATTTGCCCTTACTTTCCTTAATGACGAGTTTTAGTATATGAATTGTTAATGTGCTTATGTGGACACATTGTACAAAATACCCTTACTTTCAGCTCTCTGGTTGATGTCACACCAAAACCAAGTGGTATTTCCCTCTGCAGCTGTAGTGGAGGATTTACAACTCAGTAGAGTCCTCACGGATCCCTTGGGAGTTTGTTGGTAATCCCCAAGGCAGTACTGATCGAAAGGCTGAGCAGCGGGCCAAGCTAGGGAAAGAAGCAATAAGGAAAATTGCTTTTTTTTTTTATTTCTGCTTCAGAAATATCTTAGTAAATAGTAAATCTTAAATCTGAAATGCTCAGCAAAAATAAGCTTGAGGTTTATTTTTATTTTTTTTTTTTTTCTGTCTTCCTTTTTTGTTCGTTCTTTAAAACAGTGACTAAACAGGCAAGATAATAACAAAGGATGAGGAACAGCTGAAATTGTTGGGCCAGTTGTTCCAGAGGAGTTATTTGATGAATCAGAACATGCCCCCTTTAAAGCAAAGTGCTGTGGAGGTGTGAGAGCCTGGACACTAGACAATTTCTCCGTGATCAAAACAAGTATTTACACAATCATGGCCAGTGTGTGGAGGAGTTAACTTCCTACTCCCTGTACTTCTCTCCTGTGTAACCCTCCAATCCTTGTAACTGCTTTCTAGCAAATAAGGAGATTAGAGGGAGAAAAGGCATTTGTACTCTGTCTGAGCTTCTTGACTTTCCAAAAGCTTTTCCTGTAAATGCATTTCATTCTACAGGTACCTTTGTTACAGCTGGTTTTTAACATTATTTTATCATTCTTATCCAAAGGATGCTCAACATCTTGGACTCCAAGAATAATGGTGTGCTCTCTCCCCTTCTCCTCTGTTCTTCTTCATAAACCCCAGCCTTATGCTGCAGTTAAATTTTTTTTTCTGGACACGTGGAACCCTTCAGGAATAATATGCAACAAGGTCTCTCAGAGTTTGGTTATTGATCTCAGTCGATGGATAGCTGTAAATTGTGCATACTGCTTTTCTTAGATGAGCCACCTGTAAGCCTAAAACTATGAGAATCAAAATAGCTGTTTGGGTAACACAGACTTATGGCTTGGGTTATTGGAAATTGGAAATGAGTAGATTTTATATAAATCTGCTAGAGAATTTGCAGTAAGAAGCATTTACAGCAATCTCACACATTACTGCAATAAGCAAGGACAGGGAAATGTAAGGTGAGATAAATTAGTAATTTTCCTCACTCCTTCACACCTGCTGCATCTGGACTCAAAGAGTTCATAATCTGTCAGTAATTTTTTTAAAATACTTTGAGTGCCCTCACACTCCAGGAGCCTAAATCACTGGTTTTGCTTTTGTGAGTGTTTCAAAAGTTGAGCCTTAGTATTAAAACTAAATTCTCCAAAGGAAAACTAAACCCATTCTTGCTCTTAGCTTACTATCCTTGTTACTCAAAATTTCTAAAGCTACACTATGACCAGAAATGGATTGTCCTCAGATCTCAAAAGGAGTAAAAACTGGAGCAACCGCTCTCTGAAGCCCTGCTGCAACTTCTGCTGAGGCAGATGCTGAAATAGTCATGATGCAAAAGTTACTTGACTCGTCATTGCTAAAATCAGATTTTTTCCTGCTATTCACAAACAGCTCATCCTGCGAAGAAAATAGAGGAAAAGAGTTCAGTCTGGAGCAGGAGAAAAGAATATTTTTTGACATTTCCTGAATTCTTTCAAGAAGGTTACTGCTGTTTTGACAGAAAGGAAAATATTGCATAGCTGCTGCTTGCCAGCATGATTCTCTCTGGATTTCAAAGGCAAGATTTTTTTGTTTATTAAGAATTTGTTTTGAGTCTCAGAGCATCCGTGGTCTCTTCTAGCTGTGAAAAACCAAAAGAAGCCAAGTGAATCAGCCTATAACCTTAAGCAGCTGTGGGATAGCCTTTGAATGAACAGGGATAGCTCTCTTCGGTTTTTTTGTGTGTCTCTGATTCATTGCAATAACTTTCCAAGCACTGCAATAATAATCTGTGTGAGTTGGGATTTTTGGCTTCTGATAGTTACATGTTATAAAAGGGCCCAGAGGTATTATGCAAAGAGCAAGAATGATAGAATGTTCTCCTTCCAAGATTTGTGTGTGTGTGTGCTAAGAGGTAAACAACCCTTGATTTAGATTCCAGATGGGTTGTTTTATTTTGTGTTATTTCCCCTTATTTTTCAAAAATTCCAGAAGCGTCATTGTCTGCCTATCTTGCAGATATTTATGTGACCCTTGTGACTTTGCAGCTAACACACAGACTGCTTAGATTCATCACCAAAGGAGGACAAGAAAAATGGAGTAGAGCTGTGTGGCATATTGGGTAGTATGTACTGCTCAGGAGTAAGGGAAGGATGGATTCAAATTCCTGAGCTAGGGCTAAGGTTTTGAACCAGATTGTTAAACTACTGAGTCTTTGATGTGAAATACAGAAACTCTTGTGAGCAGGATGGTGAAAGACATTCTTCCAGAGATATTTACTGCACATGTATCATAAAATGATTTATGTAGATTTTATATTTGACACAGTAGTACACACAAATAACTTGTGACATTCGTGTTTACTGTTCTAAGAAATTGATATTTAAACATTTCCATTCCAAGTAGTGTATTATAATAAAAGATTTGGTGTGCCATAACTTAGAAGTAACAGCTATGCATGAAGTGGTGAGTGAAAATTTAATAAGCTACTTTAATTTTTACACCTTTGGCTTCTTTAGTGCCTCAGTATTCAGTGCCTCAGTCAATATTGTCTTAATGTGATATTTAAATAGTTATACAAAGGAATCAGGCTGTGAGGTCTTAGAGGAAACTAAAGAGGTTTACAGGAGAACTAACAAACACTTAATATTCCCAGGCTTTTCAGTGTATTCAGAACTGTGGCTTTCCATTTAATTTCAAAGAGGTTATTTCAGGCCCTGCCTCAAGAGGTACTGGTTAAAGCTTTACTCTAGAGATCCTGATGGGTCAAGTCATCAATATTATTTTCCATATTAAGCTAGTTTTCTGGCAGTGCTGTCCTAATCACATAAACGATTGGGCCAAATCCTAATGGACTGTGATTCTGGCAGAGCAGTAGTATTCAGAAATATTCTAGAATATTTTAGAAAACTAGGACAAGGTTTACGAGTCTGAGGAAGGCACTATTAATACATGCAAACGCACCAAAAAGAGCAATGATCATATCAACCACTTCTCTTCTAAATTACACTTTTCTTATCCTCAATCTATTTGTTAGTTTATTGTCATTCTCCTTGAATAATAAGGTTCTTGAGGAAAAACACCCCTAAATTTATGCATGTCTTTGAACAGTGCTTTACAAAATGTGCTATTGAGAAATAGAAGCAAGAATAACAACATTAATAATTTTTTAAAATTCATTCTTTAAAATACGTTCATCTGCTAAGATGTATCAAATTCAAGCCACAGTTTTTTGAGAACAAAATGAGGAATTCAGGCCTCATTCACTTTTGGTCCAACATGTTATGTTTCCCTCAGCTTGTCAAGACAAAGAGATATGGGTCACAGCTGAATGGAACTGATTTCCGTCAAAGAAAACCTGAAGTCAAATGTCATTGTCATTCTGTATAAATATTCAGCATTTGTGCAGTTCCTCCCAGGCAACTTTTCTTTCTCTTTCACAGCACTGGCTTGAGAAAAGTAAAAATCAAAAGCAAAAAATGCAAAGGTAGAAATTATATAAATGGTTCAAAAATGCATGTTCCAACACTTTCCCAGTGGAAGGCTTAACAGGGTTCACTTAACAATTATTCACTGAGGATTGGTTAAATTCACAATATTTTTGCTGTCACAAGACAAGTTTTGCCTGAAATGTTAATTATGTTGTTTTACTGTGGGACCTTTCACAGCATTTTAAGAAAAAAAAAAATCAGAATTGAGGAACAGAACTCAATACCAATACTAAAAGTACCTCAGCAGTACCACATGTACCTCAACATACCATATGCACATGGTAGGTGTGGTTCCCCATTGGCAGCTGTCATGACTCGAATGATCTGATCTTCCTGGAATCCAGCTTCTCATCCCCAAGCACAGAAGTGGTGAAGGTGGCATAGCACTGAGACCACAGTTGTGTCAAGGTTGACCCCATGTTCTGTTAACCACACACATGCCCCTGGGCTGCCTTCACACTGAGGAGAGGAACCTCAACTATACTATGTATCTTGCTGTCTGAAACCCAAAATTTTTGTTAATTTTGATTAGTAATGATTCCCTTTGTTTCGATTCAGTATTCCTCCAGGAATGTTTCAGGAACCAGTTATTAAAGTCAGAGCTCCAGTGTAATGACAGTCCAATGATAAATATCCATGTGGTTCCCATAGAAACTTGCAGAGTGTATTCGTAGTTTCTCTCCAATATGGGTGCACATTACTGCCTTTGGTGGTCTTCATGCCCTGCTAATTCTGGATCTCTGGGCATCTAACAGACACAGTCCTAACTGATGGATACCCCAACTTCCAGGACAAACTGCTGCTATTGGTGTGTGTAGAGATGCTTTGTGCATGGTGAGGAAGACCAGCACTAAAATGTTTCCTGCTTTTAGTCTTGTTTGTAATAGCTGGTTTATATCTAACATAACAACATAACAGGTGTTCTAAGTTTGTTGCTTAAGCTGAGCTGGTGAGGACTTTTATAGATTGACCATTTGAAACATTTGAGAGCATTTCTTTCCCCTTTTTCCTTTTCCTTTCCTATATTTACTTGTCATCACAAAGTCTTCAGCTTTGGCATTTAAATTAATCCTGCTGGTTTTAAGCCCTTAAAGAAGGCTAGAGATAAATAATTATTCAGACATACACACACAGCTGCATCCTTAAGAATTACACGTACTGTTTTTACCTATCCAGGGCAGCGGCCATTTTTGTATATTCTTTTACAGGCTGCATTTGCAGTTTGTATGTCCACCATAAGATGGCATTGTCAGTTCCTACATTTGTTCCACTGTCCTGGTGTGGTCAAGAGCCAACGCTGCAGTTGCACTTCTAGTGGAAAAGTCAGTGGTGTGTCAGCACTTACCCCACTGACGACATGTGGCTGATGGGATCATTAGAGGAGGAGCACAGTGTAACTATGGCAAGGGACAATTTTTCTAAACCTTCTCCAAGAAAGTGTCAGGAATAAAAATATCTTCTTTAGCAATAAATGTAAAGATCAAAAGAAAAAAAATCTCTGTTTCCAGAGAGACTGATGATCTGAAATTCATAATAAGGACAATTTTAGTTTGAAGTACTTCAGAATATGAAAAATCAAAGTCAGAATTTAACATTTTAAAAAGGACTGAAAAAGTATTTTTCATGGTGTTCAAATTGATGACCCTGAACCTTAATTAGAGCTAGAAAATGGTCAGGGCAACTAAGAACCGGGTGTTGATTTTGGCAGTAACCTGTTCTGAGTTTATCTCCAAAAACCAGATTAGAACGACTATGTTCACATCTTAAATGTTCTGAGACACAGACCATTGTGACAATCCAAACTTTAGTAATAGATATCCCAGTTATGTCAGCTTCTCTCTCTGCCAGCTGCAAGGAACTGGTTTGGCACAAGGACCTAGACTACCAAGGAACCTCTAAGCTTATCCCTTTCTCTGGAATGTGAATTACAGGAGAAGTATCTAAGCACAAACACATAATCTTTCTGGTTTTTTAAAAGAACACCATGCTTTTAGATCAATCCATGGCCTTAGATTAAAGAACAGGAATTATATGTCTTCACTATTGTGCAAACTACCAGAATCTTATTGCTTCAATGTCTCTGTAGCCTCTTCTGTCCGCCCTGACTTGACAAAAATCTTCATATGTGTCTCATCTTGCTCATTCACAAGCACTTTTTTGAATGGTTGTAATATGTTGTCTCAGCTGAAAGACTGTTATTGTTTTTATTTTTTCTTCTTTTGAATTTTTCATTTATGTACCTTAATTCTGATTTCATTAGCTATGTTGGGCTCCCTGTAGTATCACCTTCCATTTTTCAGCAAGGACATTTATTCTAGTATGCTTTGTGACAATAGCATAGGTCAGCTTATTAATCCTATTGGGAACACTCACATGATTCAGGTCATTCATTTGCTTACATGTGTGGCTGAATTGATGTTTCTCAGCTTTTAAGTCCATCTTCAACATTTAAATGAAGTTGAGCACACAGCGCTGGTTTCATTAGTTTCACCAACTAAGTGTTGAAGTGAGTATTTTTTGCGTTGTCTTAGCCCCTTCAATTGTTTCTAAATTCACCTGGCAATGTTTCTGAGATAAATGGATCTACACTGTGATGTACAGGTCTTGCAGCTTTAACATAAGATATGTACTAGTATATATATTCCTGGAAGTTAACAGAATTAATATTTATTTCTGACCACCAAAATTAGGAAAGATAAGAAAAAACTTATTTATGTCCATACATTCTGACCCATGGTCTCATTAATTAAAAAGCACTTTAATTTAATCATTTTATCTTGGCTGGTTAACCAGTGATGGAGATGTTAAACCAGTACAGACACACACATGTATATGTAATTATTTTCCTATATTCCCTTCATAAACTCCAGCCTCATAATAGTAGACTTGGCATCCATCACAGGGAGAGGGGAGAAAACTTTGGTAAGAAAGTGGTAAAAAACAGCAGAGGGTGTCCTAACATGGCATTGCCCCAAAAGAGAAAATTTCTATTCAGTTAGCTGCTATTCCTTCCTGCACACCCATCGTCTGCTCTCCTCCTCCCCAAAGCCACTTCTTGCCTTCTCCAGGGAGGGTCCTCCCCCTCATTTTTACAAATGCTAATGAATTTCCATACATAAGTAACAGGGGTGAAGAAGGGACTAGGAACTTCTTAAAATGGTTACAAGAGATTAAGCATTTGTCACTCTTGAAAAATTAGCAATATAGTCTAAAATAAAGTGTCATTGCTTAGAAAAGACAAATGCATACAAGTCTAGCATTTGTAAAGTCTAATCAACATGTTTTCTTTTTTACTAATCAGTGATTTTATTGCTGATTTTGACAATCAACTACACTTTTGGGAAATCAATAAAAAGTTTTAATATATTTCACAACAGTACTTCAAATAATCAGACAGTGTATTTTTAAGTCTACCTTTATTTCAGGTAACACAGTACTGACTAATAACACATTCCTTTGATAAGTCTTCATGGTTACCACAGGTAAATCTGAAATGCAATGTCAGTGTTTTAATCAAACACTTTAGGTCTGAAAGTAATTGTTAAAATATCTGAGTGTAGTATATTGAGTTTAAGAGTTCATCTTTCTCGTTAAATTTCCTTCTGTTACATCACCTCTGATGACTGTAGTGCAGATTCCTCGTTCAAGGTGTAACCATCTATAAGAACCGTCTATAAGTCAAATCCTACAGATGATAGGTGCACACTAAAAGCATTACTCTATCATTGCTTTTTTCAAATTTGGATGGATCAATCTAGGAACATATCAGTTAAAGGCATTTTTATCCCTCAATGATATTTTTATCTTCATTAGACATTATTGCAGGTTATGAAATACAACTGCAGGCTTATTCTAGCTTTTCTTAGTCCATTTTATTTTTGAAGATACAGGCAAATTTTTTACCACAAGATCTTTTGATATGTCATAGCAAAAGAGACCAGCTGTGTATGAGTTTTTTCACTGGTTTTCTGAAGAAATGTTACCATTGTGGGAATTATGATGTATTTGAACTGCTTTATCCACAGAATGGAATATTTTATGCTATAGAGAAATGCTTAGAAGATGCAGTGCTTAAACATTTTTATGGTGGCAGCATGAGAACCAAGAGGTAGGCAGACTGTTGGTTTTTCACTTTTTATTTTAGCAGCCTGTAAAGGAGAGTTCAGGAATACAACTGATTGGCATATCTTCAGCAGCACTTTGTTTAAATCTTTATTGAAATGTTTTATTGAAATGTATTATTTGAAACATAAAATGTTTCAAATAAAACATTTTGATGGATGTCTCTAGCATGGAAACACACCTTGATTCCCAGCAGGCTCTTGACATCCTGCTGTACACCAGCTGTAGGCACTGCAACTCAGCTTCCAAATATTGATCTGACATGTGAAGTCTGAAAGTGTTGTAGGAACCTTCCAGGGTCTGCAGATCCAGGGCATATCAACCAGTTGGAGGGAGAGGAGTCCAGTATTTCCAAGATACCCAATTTATGAGAAGTTGACAAAAATCCAGAGTGCAGAGTTAAAAAGATATAGGGATCTGCAGAAATTGACTAGAACAAAACTCTTGTACTAGTGTTTAAATGTCTTGCTGCTTGGCTGAGGTCAGAGAACATAGCACTCAAGGTCAAGTTCTTAATTTTGTATTTATCATCATCACATATCCTCACTTGTGCTGTTAAGGTCTGTCCTTGTCCTGCTTTCAGTGGACATCCAAAGCAGGGTCAAAGAAAGCATGTGCAGAGCAGTTTTCAGTGTGAATCCCATTCTTATGTTGTACTGAACTAGGAAGGACTTATTTCAAGCTAGGAGCAAGACACAGAAATGTGGTGCTCCATCAGGAATGTCTAAGATATTTTCCAGTTCTTGTACAGTTTAAGATATTCAATCCTTAATTTGATTGCTTCTCTTTCTTCTGCAAAAATTTTGTAACTTCAGTCACGTCCTTACCTCAAACACCCAGTATGTAACCTTTGTGTGCTAACATGGCGTGGCTACAAACAACTGTGTATACCACTCCACATTGCTGACATTGAGAGCTGCTGTATCTTGTGCAGGAACTCAGTCTGAGAGTTCAACCATCAGAGCACTGTGAACACTGCAGTGTGGTGATCTCAAGCACCAAATATTGGTAAATGGATGCAGCTCATCTTTACCTGAGTTATTCAGAATTAACAAGCAAAAGGAGAGAACTTGTGACTTCTTCTATTCAGCAAGTCAATGAGGAAAGATGCCCTCTTAGACTTCTTATTTGGAGGAGGACTCCACGATACATCACAACGTCCTTCTGTCCAGGTAAGAGACATCGAGATTTGTTAGATGCACTATGAAGTGGACAAAGAATTGTCTGAACGATTGCATCTAGAGACAGTAGTGATGAAGGGCTCAATGTCCAGAAAAAAAATTAGTGATGTGTGGTGCCCCTTAAGGGTCAGTACTGGGACCAGTACTGTTTAATATCTTCAGCAACAGTGGGATCGAGTGCACCCTCAGCATATTGCAGATAATACCAAGATGACTGGTGTGGTTGATGTGCTTGAGGGATTGGGTGCCATCCAGAGGGACATGGACAAAGTGGAGAAGTGGGACCATGGGAACCTAATGAGGTTCAACAAGGCCAAGTGCAAGATTCTCCTGGGTCAAAGCAAGGCTTGGTGTCAATACAGGCTGGGGGATGAAGGAGTTGAAAGCAGCCATAGAGAGAAGGACTGGAGGTACTGATGGATGAAAAGCTGGACATGACCTGGCAATGTGCACTTACAGCCCTGTATCCTGGGATGCATCAAAAGCAGTGGGGCCAGCAGAGTGAAGGAGGTGATTCTCTCCCTCTGCTTCCCTCTGTTGGGACTGCACCTGGAGTACTTTGCTCTGGAGTCCTCAACACAGGAAAGACAGACTATTGGAGTGAGCCCAGAGAATGGCCACAAAATGATCCAAGCACTGGAGCACATTTCCTATGAAGACAGGCCGAGAGTTGGGGTTGTTCACAATAAAGAAGAGAAGGCCCCAAGAAGACCCTATTAAGGCCTTTTTAGTAGTGTCTGTAGCTGCAGGACAGCGGCTAAATGTTTTAAACTAAAACACTGGAACTGGTTGCCTAGAGAAGTGGTAGATACCCCATCCCTGGGAACAGTTGGGGTCAGGCTGGATGGGTTTCTGAGCAACTTGATTTATTTGAAGGTGTTTCTGCTTATTGCAGAAGATTTGGACTTTTAAAGGTCCCTCCCAAACCAAACCATTCTGGGATTCTGGAATTCTGGGATTTTTCATCTCACTGCTGCTATCTAACCAAATACATGATAATTTAAAAATAAATAAAAAGTCCTCAGTGAGCAGTTGTGATGACCTGACCACTCAAGGTCTTCTGAGAAGAAGCTTTTCCAAGTAAACAGCAAAAGTCCATGATTCCAGAGCAAGTGAAGGTATAGCTGAAGTTGAAGAGGAATTTGGCTCAGGAGGAATCTGGTTGAAAGATCTTATATATGGTTGTGGTTTTCCTGGCAATTATTTTGGCACCCTGCCAGACCTTTCCCCCAAGTCATCTGTGGTTATCTAAGGAAAATCTAGTACAGGCAAAAGTAGGAACAGTGCTTAAATAATCAGTGTATGTGCTTAGAACTGTCTATTTCCAAATACAGCTCAGAAGAAAGTATGGAATAACAAGAAATAGGTGACGCTTTCAAAAGATCAAGGAAATAGCCTCTTACGTGTCATAAGTACTTCTCTTTGCACAATGCTTTAATGTGACAGATATAGGATTTATCGTGTCCTATTTTTGAAATTGTTTAATGGTCGATTTGTACATCTCAGATGAGTTGTTAAGAAATTAGGCTGAAACACTGGATGGCTATGTTATCAGTCAGCAAACTCCACATGTGGTTGTGAATGTTGATTTGATTTATAAATTACGCTGTATCCTGAATTCTGTCTGGGCATTTCTCCCTGCTGGACTGTGTGGTCTTAGCCTGAAATGCAGGGTCTGCTTCCCTGTCCTTGACTAGCAACTTAACTGCAGCCTACGTGAAATAGTTAGGATTTTAGGTGGGCTACAAACAAAAGAAAGTCTTGACTGGCTTGTGCTAGGGCTAGGAGAAAAGGTAACTAAGAGAATCTGAAATATTACATAAGGGTAACTTTCATAATAGACATTTATGAGAAACAAGGAGGCTTGTACAGGAAAATGAGGGAAGACCTGAAGGAGTGAACAGACTGACTAAGATAGATAAAGGTCTTGAAAGGCACATTTGTTTGGCTGTGTATTTCTGTAATTGGTTATATTGTTTGTGGTGTTCATGATTATTTTAGGACCCTCACTGAGAGTATTGTCCAAGCCTTGCTCTATCTGTTGCATCATTTTTAACTAAGCCCCCAAATCCAGAATTCTGGGGATTGTACTTTTTACGAAATATATTTATGAAACATTGAAAAATTTGATATTGTTTTGATGAAAGGCACACTGGAGGGAAAAGACTGAGCTTATATTTTGCTTTTCTGCCTCTGCTTGATTATTTGGGAAGGCTTCCTCTGAATCCTTGACACTGATGAGAGCCATTTAAGAAATTCCCCTTAACCAGGCCAAGCCTGGGCTCACAAGCACAATTCCATTATTTCATCTGGATTTTATTACTGCAAGCAGCTTACCCAGCTGCATAGCAGGAATGTTTAACCAGGAACAAGACAAACTTCCATAAGCTGCTTAATTCAGACTTGGGACTCTTGCTTCAAATCGATTGATATAGAAATAATTACTTCTCAGAATCTGTAGAGGGAAAGGATGTAAAAAGAAAATTAAAATCTAATTAAAAGGAGTTAGAAAGCAGTGTCCGGGTAGACAAATCTTAAGCCTTAGCAGATTTTCAAAGGTTACATTATCCTTTTTGTCCCCAGAAGTAAGTCTTTTTACTTTTCCCCACCTCTTCTGCACTTCTATAACTATTTTTTAAGTAACAGGGAATGGTGTGTTGTTGCTTTTTTTTTTTTAAAAATAAAGGAATAAAAAGAAAAAATGTTTCTATATATCTATATAAAAGTCATGTCAAATCATTTTTATATAATTTTTCCCTTTTTTTTTGGAAATATAAAGAAAATGTGGTTCAACAGAACTGACTGATCTACCATGCCAATGTCCTGAATAGAAGAACATTATGCTGTTTTTCCCAAGAGCTAGGGTCTTTATTTGTAGTGTTTGCAGCCAAATTTCAGCTTAGGCAACTGTTCTGCTCTCTGTAATTCCCTCTTTATAAATTGTATAGTTGTTTTCCTCTTCATCTGCCACGGTGAATTCATAATGCAGCCTGCAATTTAATAGTGAAGTAATTCATGAATAGCATGGGCTAAGCTCCCTTCTTCTTTTCATTAATTTTATACTAATTTAACTGCCCACCTCGATGGAATTATAATGGTGGAGAGCAGAGCTCCTGATAGTTTAGTGAGGTAGGGAAGAAACCCAGTCCTGGTGAGAGTGCATATATGTAACATAAAGGTAAAAATACTAGAAGAGTCTTGCTTTGTCTTGGGGAGGGTGAGTTAAAATAAGGCTGGTGTTCATTTTTAAAGGAAATGACACTGGAAATACAGAAACTTTTTTTTTTGTTACTGTGCAAGTCCAGATTGAAAGCACAGATATTGAAGTATGTGGGTTAGGAAATTAGACTCTAACTTCCCTGAGGAAATCATTACAGGGTAGAAGGAGAAGAGTTTATGCTGGAGTCAGTTTAAAAGCAGTATTCTGAAGTGAAACAGTTAATCACTAAAACAAGGAAACTAACAGTAGCCATATACAAATACATAAGGAAAAGTAATAATGGGGAAAGCGTGGACAAGGCTTAACACACGTGTGCATGCTCTCTAGACCTCTTTGCTTTTTTCACCATAGGAGATTTTCCAGTTCTGTTGTGTTTTGTCTGTCTGGTAATGCCGAATGGATCCCAACCATAAACATTTATCCTTTCTTTCCTTGAACCCATATAAACATTTTTGTACTCACCACTTTCTTCAGCAAGGTATTCCAGAGCTATACTACCCTTTGCCTTCCTTGCTATTTTGAACATAGCTCCCTCTGGTTTCATTAACAGGACTTCTTTGAAAAAACATCTATCCCTATTCAACCTTTCCACATAATTTATGATTTTGCACACCTGTTATATTCTACCTAAATCCCTGCCACAGGCTGAAACATTTTGCCTACCTGTTGTCCCTCATAGAGAAGCCACTCATTCTTTTGATTATTATTGTAGCTTACTTCGGAAGGTTTTTGCATTTTTAATAACAGATGATTTTCAAGCCAAAGGGTTCAGTAATGCATGCATCAACATATTTATGTTCAGTAAGGCCAACTGTTGATTTAAACAGCAGCATAGTGACCAGTTCTGTTTATTCTTCTTTTGTTAATTCCAAAGATTTCCTTAGTTTTTTTCACTACTGAGCACTGGCTTGTAACTTCGTGGAACCAAATACTGGCACCTGCAATTCTTTCTCAGTAATGGTCATGATCTCATGTATAAATCTAGGAATCATTTTTCCTGTAAACATTGAGTTGCACTTATTTCTATTGGGTTTCATCTGCAATTTTATTGGACAGTTTTGTGAGGTCCTTCAGGTTTCACAATCCTTTCTCACCCTTACTCCTTTGATTGTTCTTTCTATCCCTGGCACATTTCCTTGCTTTACCACTAACATCATTTTCAGGATTAAGATTTAATAAAATGAACAGCACAAACTCAATTATTTCCACTAATTACTTTCCTCTACTGCAATACTGACCATTTATCCATATCTCACCCACTCCACCTTCCATCTTTTAGCCACTTGCTTACTCAATCTTGGACCTTCCCGCTTACTCCACTGCTGCTTATTTGGTTTTTTCTAAAAAAAAAATCAAACCTTTTGCTTATATAAACTCTTTTTCTGTTCTTGCTGATTTCTTCAAATACTTCTGTAATTTGAATTACAAGACTTCCCTTGTCTGATACCCAGATATATGGATGGTGAATTACTGTAGTTGTCTACCAACTCTGTCTAGTAGAAATTGCTTTCTGTTTCTGATTTGATTTTCTTTCTTTCTCCTGTGATTTACATAAGGTAAAGAATTTTCATATTTACATATTAAGAAACACTACTTTTAAAAGTGTGTTTTTGCACTTATTTAGCTTTTTCTCACTCATTAATTTCAAGGTTCACTCATGTTCTTTGCTTAAAGTATTAGTAGCTTGTTCCCCTTGCAGTTCAGATGAAGTCCATCCCTCTTTTGCAGCCTTTTTTCAGATGAGTACCTAGGTATTGCTGCAAATTGAAGAAAATAGTCTTTTGGAGTTTCGTGCTTCAGATAAATTTGTACTGGCTTCACACTCCATCTATATCAAATAGACATGTCCAAGGAAAAGACACGTTTTAATCACGAAAGATTGGCTTTTGCTTTAACATTAGGAAGAGAGAAATTGTCACAGTTGCAAACATTTGAAAGTGGGTTTCATGTTTATTATTTTGCTGGAGAGATCTCATATAGCAAAAACCTCCTCAGTTCTATGCTAATTTGTTTGTGGAAGCATGGGATATTTTTTTCTTCTAAAAAATAGGATTATAATGGACCAACAAATTTATCCAACTTCTGCTTCTGGATATTCCAAATATTAATGAATATATTGAGCTGATGATGGGGTTAGTGATGCATTGTAGAAACGTTAAAAATTCACATAGTCTTGCTTCATTCCTATAGCTATAATGAGGAAGGCTGTATTGTGGATAATTTAGATAATCTGCAGGGGAACTAAAGCAATGACTGTGAAGGAGAATGTGGCATGTCGTCCCCCTAGGCCATGGGGCACTCCATTTGCTGGAATAGCTTCTAACCGCTATTTAGTGGGCAGCAAGTGGAAAATCAAATTGCTTCAGGCAAGTGAGAATCTTATTCTATATTATTAATGTTTGCAGTTGGGGTGAGGAATAGGGTAAACTGACTCCATTTCTAACAAGGGGAGAAAACTCAAGGCAAAAGAAAAGGGAAGAAAAGACCAATATCTTTTTTTAGCGAGATTTCTTTTGGAGATTGAGATTGCTTGTGTTGTGCTGAGTTTTGTTGATGGTGGAGGGAGGTAGAAGTAGTAGATCAGACACCTGCTGCTGCTTCTGGAGACAGTGATTTCTGTTATCTGATGGTCATCTACAAGTGACTTGTTGATGAAGATGATAATCTCTGGTTTGCAGGAACTCAGACATTAATGAAAAACTGGAAGTAACAGAAGAGCATTATGTAAGACAAACATTTCACACACTGGAAGCTGAATGAGTTCACCATAGTGTGCTGAAATCCTCTGGGGAAATGAGAGCACAGATTGTGTAGGCTAACAGTTGATGAGACTAACTGGATAGACTTCCACTAAGAAAATCTGAAAGCTTTCAAATTCTCTGGGTTTGCGTTTTGTTTGTTTAGTGGATTTTGGTTTGTTGGGGTTTTAGGTGTTTTTTGTTTGGGGTTTTGTTTTGGGTTTTTTTTGAGCAAATAAGCTAAAGTGAAGCAAGATTTATGGTATTGAGATGACACAATATTATTAATCTGTGTAAATTGGATCCAGAGGAACTTGTTGATCTGGGAATCTGTGTGTCTATTTATACCTGAACCAATTGCAAGCATATGTACTATTGTTAAACATGATGGTGAGAGTTAAAAACAAAATATTGACGTATAAAAGATACTGGAGCCTAGGAGGGCTGTAGGAGTCCACACGAAACCTTTTCTTCCAAGTTTCCCACATACTAGCCCTGGAGGAGACTTTCATCTGTTATAAAGTAGATTTCCCAAAATAGTGTCATCTGTGAACTGGCTGCCCTTAGGATACAGATAGGAATGTTTTGGGGACTATACAATGTTTTCAGTGGATGGTATGATGGTCTCTCCTCAGGCAAAGTTTTCTTTTCCTTCCCACTCACACTTTCTGTCAACTCTTTTCTCAGTGTGCCACCTGCTCTCCTGTGGACTGGATGTTACACATAGGAAGTGCATGTAGTATGTCTCTTCTTCAAAATACCTTCCAAATTGCGCACAGCTTTGCTTTCTGTTGCTTCCTAGTTCTTGATCAGATTAAGAGTGTGTATGACTTCATCAAGGAGAGAAAACAGTGTGTTCCAGAACATGTGGGCTAAAATGCACTGTTTTCTGGATGGACTGGAGGACTTGATCTCTTCCAGCCTTGATGGTTATGTGACCTGTGAATGAGAGTGACTCTAATAGATATTCAGTGCTTATATTTCTTTCCTGACAAATATCACACTGAAATCACTGGGCTGGGATGGATGGTGGTGTCTCTTTTTTTTGCCCGCCAAAAAAGCACACATCTGGCAGGGCAAACATGCTTTCCTAGACAGATCTCAAGCTTTTGCAGAATCAGTATCAATCTTTGGAGACCTTGCTGATAACTGTGTCTGGACTGAATCCATAACTACCAACTACAATGTTTAATTCTAAATTCCAAAAGATTAATTTTTATTTTAAATACAATGGATTGAGTAGGCATGTGCAAATATTGCACATATTGCAAATATGCAGTTCCTATTAGCAGATGGGAGTCAGAAAACATGAAATGAAGGTTAGTAGTAAATTAAAGCCAGAATTCTCTCTGTTGGGATTGCTGGGAAGCACCAAGCAGCAACGTTCAGATTCTGTTAGCATCCTGAGTGGTGTAGGTTTTGTCTCTGAGAACATGGATGTGGAAGATGAGAAGAACTCTACATACAAAGCTAACAAGGTGAAATTTAAGATAACAACTGCGTGCCATAATGATAATCTTTCTTTGGTTTCTCACTGGATAAGTTTTGAAGCATCATGTGTCCGTAGGTAATGTCTATCAAAAAACTGTCCAACTGTGATGAAACCAATAACTGGCATGGTTTTTTTTCACTTCAAACCCCTGCCAGAACAGCACTGAGGCTGTACTGCCTAATTATTCATTTGCCATATCATTATCCGTTTGGGTCATTTCCTCTGATGCATTGGCTGTGGTGCATTGTGCTATCCTACAATGCCTAGTCTGTTGTGTAAGTTTAAATGTAGTTAAGTACAATGTTGGAGTGGGAAGGGCTAGCCTGACAATAATAATTCCATTCATCCTTGATTGTCACTACTCCTTTCTACTTTCACACCATTAGTACTGGTTGTTGGTGGTGGCTCTTTTACTTCTCATTACGAGGCTTTGATTAGTCTGACTGGAGGACTGTTTCTAAACTTAGTGCAGGATACTTTCTTTTCTAAAAAAGCTGACACTGTAGGGTTTTCTCCCCCTTCCATTAAGCGCTATGGCTTTATTTTTAGGGTGTACTCTTTGATTTGCTTTTTTTTTTTTTAGGATAAAAATGTCTTTGGTAGAATTACACAGCATAATTCCAATGTGTAGGAAGTATTGCCTTCTAAGGCTGATCTTAGCCTTTGGGGAGGCTCACAAAGAAAAGATTTTTCTCCCCTCTATCTCCTGAACACTGGGCCGTGGTGTGTGACCACTCAGATAAAGGCTAGCTGAGAATTTCTAGGACTCTAACAAAAGCAGCAGACATGGCTAATGGTGATTCAATAAGAAATTAATCCATTGTCTGCTGATAAATTTTGCCTCATCCTTTTTCTTCAGGGAAAAATTTATCCCTGATGTTCTTGAAGTTGTTATGTCTCAAAGAGCAGATTGTTGCAAAAGTGTAGTACTCAATGCTAATGGACACAGGGGTTGTATGCACATGCACTGTCCCATGTCTCTAATTTGCTACAAGAACAGGAAGGGGCTTTGCTGCTTCTTAGCAAATGAAGAAGCTGTTTCAGAGATTAATGCTGAATTTTCTGTTGGGAGTAGGTCTCCAGCTCTCTTGAGGTAAATTGTGTGGCCTGTAATGGAGCTGAAATCATGGCTAAATTTCTAGCTGCAGAGGCAAGAGTCCCATTTGGATTATATTGATGGAGGAGAGCTGGTGAGTCCCATCCTTTTAGCCACAAATCTACACGTGGCCTTTCTGAAAAGAGAGGCTTCTGCATCTCCCAGCAGCAGCCTCAGGAACCCACAGGAGAAATTAACTACAATCCTGTGGAGAACAGGAAATAAACAACCTGGCTATTGACTTTCCTTAGCTTTCATTTATAGGTCAACTTTATGAAGAATCATTGAGTTTGTGGTTTCGTGGTTTTGTTTTAAATTGAAAGCTGAGGTTTTCCTTTAAAATTCTAAATCACAAATTCGGTGTTAAGTGGGCAAACACCACCTTTACTCACCTTGAGTATTTATTATTCATTCTCTTTTTTTTCAGAATCACAGAATAGCTGAGATTGGAACAAACCTCTTGAGACAATCTCCCTCACTCAAGAAGAGTCAGCTAGAGCAGATTGCCCCGTATAGTGTGCAGTCAGATTATGAATATCTCTGAGGATGGAGACTTTATAGCCTCTCTGGCAATCTGTTTCAGTGTCTAATCACCTTTGCTGTAAAAAAAAAAAAAAAAATGTTTTTCTGTATTCATGTGGAATTCCCTGTGCATCAGTTTGCACCCATTGCTTCTAGTTCTCTCTTGTGGCACCGCTGAGACAAGTCTGACTCCATCTTTGAAAATTTATAGACCTCCCTCTGCCAAAATTTAACTTCTTCAGGTTGAAGAGTCCCAGATTTCTCAGCCCTTCCTCATATGAGTTGCTGCAGTCCCTTTGTTATCTTGGAGACCTTTTTCTGGAATCACACCAGGTAGTCCAGGTCTTGTCTTGGGGTACCCAGAACTAGAGTCTGTCCTCCAGAGGAGGCCTCACCAGCACAGAGCAGAGAAGGACATCACCTTCCGCAACCTGGTGGCAATGTTTTTCCTAATGCATCCCAGGATACTATTTTTTATCTTTGTGGCAGCTGAACAAATCTAATTTCTAACCTTAAAAACAGGGAATGCTTGAATATTAAATTAAAAAACAATAACACTAAATAACACTTACCATTACAGATTAAGAGAAAAATATTTAAGGTTTTACATCATCACCACGTCAGTGATGCTTAACTAGACATGACTTCTTGTAGTATTTTATGTCCTATTTTGTGCTGAAATCACTGGAAGAAAAATTGTGACAAAATAAGCTAAAATGGTATTTCTCCTCCCTTGCTCTTTCCCCCCCTCTGAATTTTTTAATCTATTAAGAAAAAAATCACTTGTAGTAGGGTAGAAATATTTTTGTCTAAACATATTTGATTTTAGTAAAACCGGAACTTCGATTTCATCAGAATATCCTTCTTATGATTTATAGGGAAAACAGCAGGTGAGACCTTCAGCATTCACTATTTAGAAACCAAGAGCAAGATCTATAATTATCAAGATCTGGTCCATGAGTTAAGGACATATGCACTTGCTTCATCCTTTTAAAAGCAGGTGTGATAATGGTCTGCTTTTTGGGTGCTCTGTGAAAATGTATTGCAGTTGAGCATTGACTGTTAGAACTGGGGTGTGGATCTAAGGGAAGGGCAGTGGGCAATGCACAGTCCTAAAATTTGCATTATTCATCCAAGAATTGAGCTTGTGTTGGGCATCCATAATCTCAGATATGCAGCACTTCTCAGGATATTTCTTAAGGAGCTCATGTAAGACAAGACATTTTTTGTCAGTCAGAATTTAAAAACATCTCTTAGAGAGGCTGCTAAAACTGGCAGGCAGCCTACAAAGTCTTTGTTATCTCAGAAGTACAAATCCTCCTTGTATGCCTGGTGGGATACCGCCAAATTAAAATCACCCTAACTTCCCTTGATTCTAGCTTACTTTGAGGCTTACTTTGAGGACGAAAGGGTTGTTGGCCCCAAATTGTCCCATTACATCTCCTAGTCACAGCAAAGATTCAGGACGTGGATACTGAAGGACAAATTTCAAGTACAGAGAAGCAAGGGATATAGTCTGTATGTTTTTATAAAGCACTGTTAAGGAAACTTCCCTGTCTGACCATTTGGGAGCACTTTGTCAATCACATTCCCACCACCAGAGACTTTCACTTCTGAGGCCAAAGCCCCTTCACAGGGGGCAGTTCCAATGATCCAATGGGTCGCCCACTTGACTCCCTGCATATACCACTCTCACAGTCAGACAGGGTTTCCTTACTGGCTAGATTCCTATAGCAGTCTCAGACACCTTGTTTCTTTAAATAATTTTATCATGGTGCAGCACCAAAACAAACAGCTAGAGCTGGTGCCTCCAAGGAGGGACTCTGAACAAAAGAAACCCTGGGTTTTTATACTCTTTTTTATACCCTTACAGTCTAATCATGCAATAGTCTGAGGTCTTCCAGCTGAGACATTGGCTCCTGCTGTGTCTCCCAGTGTCCAGTCACCCAGTTGGCACCACAGGTCCCCACGGCCTTTGTTGTGCAAAGGGTCTGTGACAGTTTATGGCCTCCTGTCTCGGGGTCCCACCACCCAGACCTCAATCTGAAACTTGCACTGCGCCTGAACACTAAGCTACCTGCATTAAATGCATTCCTCAACAGCATGGTATGTAAGGTTTGAGTGCATTCTTTCTTTTTGATGCTTAAATAATGCCAAGGTACAATTGTCACTTCTTGGTAGGGTTACCAACTCTTTTACTCTATCTGCAGTATGGGAGGTGCAGCCTCCTTGTTAGAGACAACAGTACTGTCATTATGGGATCATCATAAAGGAAAATTATGCAGGAACAGCTCCAAGCAGACGGTGTCCTGGTACAGTGCAGCAACCCTATTTGAGTTTCTTAAGCTCTTACCTACAAAATGTTATCACTGCATCAACAAAAACATCAGAAAACATTTCTTTAAAAAATATTCTCTAGAAAAGCCTTGCTGAGGGCAGGTAATAGCCAGGAGACTTTGGCTAGATGATCTGTTACTTTTAGGCAGCATGCAGTCACTAATCCACTGGGCTTATGGGTCTATTTAAATTAGATATATGCAGGCAGTGCATTATTTATAACCAAAAGCATGAATAATTCAATATGCCCACTCTCAGCAGGTACCCAGCTTGTGCCAGAAACCCGCAATAGATGCTTGCTTTCAGAATTATGAGGAGAATATTAGATAAGTCTGTTTTCTTGTATGCTCCACTTTGCTCTGTCTGCTCTTTCTTTTGTATCTTTCTAGCTTGTCTCTTTTGTCTGTGAAGAAGAATAGATGATGTATTCTCTACATTATTCCCTTCATCTGGAGACGACATACTATGTCTAAAACAAATTATGTAAATCCGTTTAGGATGAATGCATTAATTTCATTTTTGTTTCATTGTGATGGAGACAGAGGCATGTTCAAGACAAGGGACTTAAAGGCAACATGGCACAGAGAAAGGACAATGTTCCTGGCCTAACAAATCTAGTCTGCTACACTTCACTGTACAGCTTGGGCTCAGCTGTGTCCTGAGACTGGTTGTAGCCACCCAGCCTTGTTGAAAAGTGTCTGTCACAACACGCTTATTCTCAAGTCCAAAGGCTTGAAAAAGAATTCATACTGCCTACTTTCTGACTCTCTTGTCTCGTCATAACTGTTGATCAAGTTAGGGTGTTCTAGCAGGAGGTGCACTGCTGCTTGTTCTTCTCTGAAATTTGGACAGCAAGTCCAGTGCAAGCAGTACAGTATACTAAATTTATCTGTCCATTCTGAGTCTGAGCTTCTCTGAGTGAGCTTACAATGTTAATACTTGTTTCTCCCCAATCCTTTAATCACTGCCTTAATCACTGCCAGGTTTTAAAACATTAGAACATTTTTTGGAAGAAATAAAAATTGTTCAGAACACATGACATGCTGGGTTGTTTCTCACACAAATAACTGAAGCAGAGATGTACAGGTTCTGTGCAGCTGAAAACAAATGTGAGTGCTTTAGTTGTCAACATCATTATAAAATCCTTAGAGTTGAGGTATTTTTCTGGGAACTAAAAGATACTGAGTCAAGCTCTCCGCCTGTGTGGCTACAGATAGTTCATTATTTTCTGTATCTCAGGTCCCCATCAGCATATCTGCATAATAAGAGCTCCCTAATCATAGCAGTAAGGGAAAAAAGGGAGTTAGCTAAATATGATACAATTCTTCTCCTACAAAAGCTCCAGAGAGATCACTTTTGTAGCCACTGAAATACAGCAGTTAGAGAGTGAAGCCAGTTTATAGTAGTGTATAGCAATATTACACCAGTTTGGGTACAAACCAGGATTAAAACATCCTGTGAAGATGCTGCATAGAATTATTAGGCAGGATGATTATAACAGCTCTGGTTGGAGAACTGTAAGTATTCAAATTTTGGTGTGTATCATAGAGCCTTTAAAAACATAAGATCTTAGTAAATTGTTTGACTGGATAATGCTCTTGGGTGTTGCTTCAGAAATAAGAGAGAAAGAAAACATGCTGTGATCAGTCATCATATGTACCTAGATGATTCTTGATCTCCCCCTCCTCCCCCCCGCTAGGATCTCTTATTGAAGCCCTGCCCTTAGCTAATGTGGCTTAACAGAAAAACATCTGACTGAATCACAGAAGTGGTACAAAGTCCATACATGAAAAGAAGATATTCTCTGGCAGTCTAGTGGTATCCTTAACTGGGATTAAGCAATAAAATCTATTTCAAATCATTTGAAAAAACCTCCAAACTAATGTGAGCTCTTTTTGATATATTTTCCTTGTTTTAGCGTCTTAAAAGCTGCTTATAATTCCCCTGCACCAAGTGTAGTCAGTCAGTGACAGAATCCTTTCACAATCTCCCATTGTTTTGTTCCATCAGGAAGGACAGTTTCTGTGCTCCAACATGAGGATTATGCTCACTGTGGCAAAATCTCAGAAGACAAATGCCTCATAGAAGTTCTTGATGGTGGTATTGGGGTAAGAAGGGAAAATTTCTCCCAAGTATAGCAAATGATCAAAGAACCAAGTCCACTTCATAATGTGTGATCTGAAGCTGAGCTGTGATATAGGCATAAAATGTTTACAGTTGGGATGAGAAGTAGAGGGTGTAGCATATAACTTTGGTCACCAGTAACCTCAGTGGTTCTACCGTTAGTTCTGCTGTAAGATCCTTTTTGTCCTACAAGGTGAACCAATAGTGAAAATAAATTCTAATCCAATGATGGCTTGCACATGAAATTTATGACCTGAAAACCATAATCTGAAAGTCTTCAAGGGAGGAGAGGTTGAGCTTTCATTAAACTTTGTTACAAGTTCAGGATGGCAAAACACAGCTAGAATATTGGTGTGAGTTTCTTTACCCACATACATCTGTGATCATTGAAAAGCTCTGGAAGTGAAATCTCAGGTAACTCCAAATTTAATTTTGGTACTTCCAGAAAACACAAAATATGAGTCATACACAAGCGATGAAGGAATTAAGGTCTAAAATCTGTTTTGTTTGCAGCTATTCTCCATAAACTTTTCTGTCTGCATCACAGTCACTACCTGATTGCAGGGGGGGCGAGAGAGAATGCTTTTCTCAAAGCTGTATTAGCAAGATATTTACCCTCAAACTCTTACTTCTTATAGGTACTTGGACCCTAGTAGCATGCTGTGGTGGATTTGTATGTCAGTATTGCCATCATAAATTCAGAATAAAGTATTGTAAGGAAGTGAAAAAGGAAGAAATTAATAGGAATTAATGCATTGGTTTGGCTTAGACTAGGTTCATTTGGCATTCTCTGATCACTACAAAATCAAAATAGTTTTTAATGGGATATGTATTCTCATAAAACCTTACCTGTTAGAAGTGAGACAGTGTTCCTCTGTTTATCTGGGAAACCAAGGCACAGCAAGATTAATGCAGAATTTCTTTGGATGTAAAGAACATGTGTTTCCAGGCAGGCTTCTCAGAATATGAAGTATCTTGAAGGTATTGCATTAGGCCCAGTCAAAATCAGGTGCCCACTTCTGCAATTTTTTCCATTTACAATTCATCAGCTTATATGTGGAAGTGAGCAAGTTGAAAGGTATGTATTCATAAAAGTAAATGAAAGAGGAATTGTGTCTAGATAAATAAGAACTTCAAATGAGTAAATGTTTCATAATGAAAACTCTTGCCAATGCAAGGAAGACTGGCTCAGCTGAGGACAGAAAAACAGAAGAAAACTCTCCAAAGAGCTACTATCAATTGTGAGTAGTACCCAGTGCACCTTTAATTGTTCATCCAAGAAACTCTTGTGTACCTTTCAAGAGCAGAGAGGACACACACTAACCTTTTCTATCTGTGCCCATTAGTGACCTTTGGCTAGCCACAGAATTTGTGAGAGCTTTGCGGATCTCACTGCGTATTCTACTTCCCCCTCAAACTAAAAAAAAGATACATAATTTCTTCAGTGTTACAGAGTATGGGTGTCACCAACAATTCCCTCGAGGGCTCAGAAAATAAGGCAAGATAAAAGAAGTATTTCCATTCTTTGAATGCATTGATGTTTCAGATTCTGCAATTTGACTTAAAAATTTATTGCTGGATTGAAGGCAGCAACTCTGTGTTTTGAAGCCAGAGCAGGGCCACTTATTCCCCATTACCTACTCTGCAGCTCCATGAATGCTCCAGCGGTGTACTAGAGAGCCTTCCCTAAGCAGTTTGCATCTGGATTGACTAGCAGTTAAATGATCTCATTCCTGTCTGATAGGAGATGAGCTAAAATAATTCCATTCAATTTTTAGTACAGTAGAATTTCCTGGAGACCAAAAAGCACACTCACTAGTCGTCTGTTGACAGCTAATGCAGAGATAGTGGCCTTGAATTCCTCAACCTTAAATATCCTCCAGCAAGACCTCCAAAGGAATGCCAAAGGTCTGCAATTACACCATGTCTGGCATATCTTCCTCTTTGATGAATTTAGGGCTTCATTTCACACGCCTATCAATTTGGCAAGTTTTTATCCAGTGCTAAATTTACTGGAGGTTGAAGGAAGTTGCTAACCATAATATTTGGATTTATGGACTCTTTCTTACAGGACATGTTGTCTTTGAATATCATTGACTAGGAAATAAGTTAAATGAAGCCTGCAGCATGTCAAACATTGTCCTGTGGTATAAAGTCTTCCTTTCTTATAGAGTACACAGGCTGGAACTGCTCTCGGACAACAAAATGGAGCTTCAGGCTGAACTCATATGTTCCTCCCCAATTTCAACACCCACCCACTCCCCAATATATATTTGCTCCTTTTATTTCTTGCAGTTTTTCGCCTAACCACCACTTTCCAATCCTTATGACCCTTTAAGGCTGAACAAGGTGTCTCCCTTGAACAAGCAACTGCCTCAGATCCTCTCTTACACTTGCTGCAGTTTACCCTCTGAGTGACTATGGATCTTCTCCAGTGATTAGCAAGGTAATTCAGCAAATATTTGGCAGCTGATTTCTGTACTGACAAGCAGAACTGGATTGAGTAGCATGGGATAAGAGAGTCAGGGCTTTCAGACATTAGTGTATCAAATATTTCTGCATCAAATTGAGACTTGTTAGAAATGTTTGAATAAAAATCTCCAGCAAAGTAAGAGCTAAAACCAAATATTTTATTTAAACTTTAACTGCTTCAATTTTAAAACAATCGCTCTACAAAAAAATTGTCAAAACAAAGTGTTTAGATTACCTTGAAATGCTTTGAAGATGCAAAATTTTAAAATATTGAAATGCAGCCCTCCTCACAAAGCAAACAAACATACAAACAACCCCTCTCTGGAAATCAGTGAATTTCCATGAAGCATTTTATGGAAACACTTTCTGAGCAGCATTATCAAACTTTATCTGCTTTCTGTGATGCTACTCCTGGACCAGAATAACTGCAAGCTTCAGTTATGCCTGGTTAATTCCATTCTGCAACAAAGTCTGTGGGTGAAGCTTGTTAGCTGCATTAAGGTAGCAGATGAGAGGCCAAGCAGAGCTACTTGTGCTGGTACAGCACAAGCGGCATAGCTGCGTTAGTCGCAGGCTGTGCTCTGGCTGCTGAGCTCAGTACACGGGGTCTGAGTAGAGTGCCAAGCTAACAGAGGTAGGTTGCTTCTGATATGCCAGCTGGGTTATTTAAAACCAGGTGATGTGCAGATATCAAATACTTGCTTTTTCAGTAAAAAAATAAATCCTTTCATTGTGTAGTGCAGCACAGCTGAATCACAGCTTTGTATGGTCGCAGGTATGAGGAAAATCTGAGCTGAAACAAAATACAGCTCTGGCTTTCTGGGTTTCAACAGGTATTCTGTTTAGCACACTTTGAATTTCTTGATATATGCCAGACAGAACGGACAATTCTATTTCTCTGTTTTGCCAAGTATTATGTATTTTCACAGTACAGTAACAACCACATTCAACAGAGACAACCCTAATTTTAAATAAAGACGTTCTATCTCACAGTTTGAGAAAAGTGCTGGGGAACCACCAGCATCAGGGTCGAAGCAGAATAGCACAGAATGATTGTTACTTAGCAAATAGCAAAAGAGTAATTCCACACTAGCTACAGAACCAAAGCCATGCAGATGTATCTGTCAGTGCTGGGTCTGTAGAGGGCTGGAGTACACAATGAGGACAGGGGCCATTTTCAGCAGGGTTTGCAGAGTCAGAATGAACTGCAGTAGACTGCAGTGAAACACATTTTTGCTGTGAGTTGAATTCTGACTGGACTTCTAAAACGTAGCATTATTTTCAAGTATTTACCCAAGACAGGCTGCAGCTTGTTTTTCAAATTGCCCTCTTGTCTGCTGGCAGCATCTACTGAGAGCTGAAATGGCTGAAATGGCTAAAGAGGGAGCTAATGAATAAAAATTGTTCACTTGTCCATTGCTCAGTGGATCAGCAGCCTCCTTGCTCATATCTCACCAAATAACCGAAATTGAGGAAGGCAAGGTTCTGAAGACACTACTGGGGTCTAAATTTTTCACAGTGGGGACTATGCTTGTTGGAAGCCACAGAAACATTATTCAAAGATAGCACTAAAGTCTGTTTCTTTGCTGCAAGAGTGCTCCTCTACTCCAGTCACCTTAGCTGACTGATGATTGTTGGGCTGTAGAGATTTTTTTTGTTGGGGTGGGGTTTTTTGCTACACTGATGTGTAGAGCTTCTGGCTGTGCACAGTGAGCTGTCTGGCACAATCTCTGTGTTCTGGTGTGTGTTTCTCTGTGAGAAGTAAGGGGGGAGAAAAGGAGTAGTGGAAAAAGTAATAACTTCAAAACCATTTGGAATGTGATTAAAAAAAAGAAGTCATGATTTGATACATTTTCCTTCTATTCCTTTCTTCCATTTCTCCTATGTTCTGTCCTACTGGCAGAGGCACACTGGCATAAACCCAAAGTGGATCACACTGAGGGTTTCCTACCTATATGCAAAGTCCGTTTGCTTCAAAGAGAGATTTTGTCAGAAAGAGGCTGTCTCTTACCCACATGTCTCTTCAGGTATTCTGAATACCTGTAGCTCATTGATATCTCCTATTGCTCTCACACTGAAGTGAATTTATGTGCTGTATTAGACCTGCTACTACAATATTTTGTGCTCAGTGGGATACCCACAGGGTGTTGTGCCAGATGCACAGCACCTTGTAGGTCAGGAAGTGTTAGACACTGACACTGGGTCGAAATGACCAAGGACTTGGTTATTAGCCCAGAAATGTGTGTCTCTTTCTCTGTTACCACAGCTCGATTTGCACCAAGATATGTATCCAAGTAGCTCATGGAGGGGATGGAATGAAGGTAAGCAGGGATGAAAACTCAGAAAATTACTTATTTTCCTTTTTTGTTTCCTGCTCTTTGTTTGTTTCCCAGGCTTTATTCCTGATTACAGGCCTGTACAGGGAGAATACACAGAGCCTCATACATATGTTTATGTAAAACATGATTTCATTTTACAGCTTCCTTGAGTCACTTTAACCCATGTCTCAGAGAGAGTCAAAGTGATCTCTTATTGCTATGACTTGGCAATTTTCTCATGGCTTTATGTACTGATGCTGCATGCTGTTTAGATCAGATACCCTTGTCCTTAGGCTCAAGCCCTAGGAACAGTGATGATGGAAACGCCAGTACTGCCTCAATATGTCACTTCACATTGGTCTCCTGAGACAAGAAGGCCATTTGTTTTCAGAAAGGCACAATAATTTTTGTCAGCTCGTTAAGCTGGCATACTGCTGATTCAGACACTGAATTCTAACAGAGCACTTTGTCCCAGCTCTGTAATGGCCTGTCTCTTGTATTGCCCAGGGGATTACTGGGATAAGTTCCTGGAGGGAAAGGTCAAAGAACTCAGGAAAGATTGTTATTGTCAATCCGAATTAAAACTGATGCTGGAAATACAAGATTTGAATAGTGCTTTTAATAACTGGAAGGGAAAAAAGAATTTTTCCTGGGGGGTATATGTAAGTGTTAGGCTCAGCACAGAATGCAGTTGCTGCCTGTATAAAGTCCCTAAGAAGGAAGGAAGGAAGGATTTAATAGATTAGGAATGGAATTTGGTCACAGCTTTATTAATTCATTTTCAAGACTGAAAGAGAAAATCTTTATCAAAGATAAGATGAAGAGAAAATGTTAAGTGACCAGTGTGAGAGCTTAGGCCAAATAATTCTGCAAGAGGCAGAAGGTGATACAAGAAGACTGATTCAAGGTGATCAAGCAGAACAAGTTTTTGAAGGATTTGTCTGAGGTTTTGGACAATGGCTAATATTAAGTGGTTTCTGACAAGCATTTAGGACAGATATTTGAGAGGGTGTATCCTGGAGTGTACTTTTTTATGGAACTAAGAAGGACTCAGTGCAGTGTTTTGTTTGCACTTAGTATGTGCTGTGTTCATTTAATCTGATTACTTTTCAAAAGCCTGAATGGCTGAGATTAGGGCAGTGTCAGAGGGGAGAGAGCAAGCTCATTCCTTATGAGTCAAAACAGCAGCTAAGAAATCTGGACAAGGCTGCTCAATTTGGCAGAGAGGTCATAATGTTCGGGGTGGGGTGGGAGTGAGGAAGGGGGAGGTTTGCTTTACAATAACATTCCTTTTGATCTCTGATATTAAATGAACTAAGTTGTGCATGTGAAAACTGCAGCACCAGTTTAATACAGTTGCTATTTTTATGACCTGTCTCCCATGCATGCTTCACCTGCGTCTTCACCTGCTTTTTCTTTTTACTTTAAATTGTTACAAATATGGCTAGATAAGCTGAAAATGCTCTTGCCATTCAGTCTTCTTATTAATTGGCAAATTAGAAAACCCTTCCATTTTCTGAGTACTATATTTTGCTGAATGTTTTTTTGTTTTGATTGTTTAAAACATGCATGTAAAACCCTGTTTTCAATTGCCTAGGATATAATTACTGAATCACACTTCTACAAAAAGCTGAGGAGGTTGAACAGCATTTGTTTGTGGGTTTATACATCTTTTCCTTTGGAAGCAATTAGGAAAACAGGCTTTTCTGAGGAACTTAAAATTTTATTGCAGAATCTTGCAAAAATGTAGTTGAAACTGAATAACCAGTTTATGCAAAGAGATAGACCTCTTGCTCAAATTTGCAAAACAATTCCTGAATAATTTTAGTTTTGAGATTTGTGGTGCCCTCTCTGAGCCTTCTGTGTTAGCAACTCTTATTTTGATTTCACTTACACCTACAAAATTACAAGCTTTACTCTTCTTACTTACCAGAAAATCCATTAGCAAATGTGTACTTGATAAAATTTCCCAACTTCTTGACAGTGATACACATAAAATTTTTATTTAATACATCCATATTTAATACATCCCAAAAATCACTCATTTGAGATTCTGTGGTTATTTTTTTTTCTAAAAACACACGTCCAAGTTAGTGGCAGTCATCTCCTTCTGTCTTGAAATGTTATGGCTTACGTTTACCATATGAAAGTTTGGACATAGATTTTGGACATAGTTTGGACATGGATTTTTTATCTTGGTCTTCACAATCAGTAAGAGTTGTTTTCAGTACACCTTGATTGCCACAGCAGCCTCATTAATTCTTCTTTGGATTATTTCTGACAGCAGTGTTGGATACTGAAAGGGCTTCCAAGTGCAGTAAGTTTTCTTAGAGTGAGTGCAACTGGATCCACTGAAGACATACAATGCTGCTTAAACCCCTTTTTGATTCCTACCACAGTCTCTTTCTCTCCTCATGTCTCAACATAAGAATCAGCTCAGATGTTCCCCATGTGTTTTACATTTCTTATGCAGAGTTTAATTTAGATGCTGTTTTATACAGTAGCTTCTGACTTGACACAGTGAAGATGATAACCCGGTATGGGAAAAGGGAAAAGTCCAGACCAGCGGAGGGTCCTTTGTCCTGAGTTGCAGGTCCACGTGTATAATCCACAAGAGAGAACACAGAC